>JAJLRJ010000004.1:44493067-44618067 GCA_024195265.1 Dendrophyllia cribrosa
AGAGAGAACGATCTCTTTGCAAAATAACAGTTTAAAACAGTTAGTTTACTGCTGCAAAACAGTAGAGTGTCTTTGGATTTAAACAAGTCATTGAAAGTGCTACATGTATCTTTTGGCCAAGCTTTTCTCTCTTTCTCGGGCTTTATAAATGTCATTGTTTTTTTGGTCTTCACTCTCTTCTCTCCCAATTTTCAACCCCTATTTTCCCCAGACTCCCCAAATAACAGACCTTCTGAGCTCATTTGCAATGAAGAACTATAATGATATTATTTTTTTTGTCCCTTGATGTACCAAGCTCAGTTTTTCACTGTATACTGTTCATCTTAAGGTGTTGGAACAAAGATTGACCCAACATTATGCAGAGCTGACAGGATGGTGGGACAGGTAACTACAGCTTTATATGTATTTTTCTTTGACATTTTCTAGTGCAAATTAAATTTAAGCATGTTACTGCCTAAAGTGTGACCATTCAAATGAAAGCTATTGAGCCGTACTTTCCTGTGCTGCTGTTTATTATGCTGTACAAGTTGGTTCAACTTTTGACTCTGTGGATGAAATCCTAAAGTGTGACCATTCAAATAAAAGCTATTGAGCAGTACTTTCCTGTGGTGCTGTTTATTATGCTGTACAAGGTGGTTCTAACTTTTGACTCTGTGCATGAAATCCTAAAGTGTGACCATTCAAATGAAAGCTACTGAGCAGTACTTTCCTGTGGTACTGTTTATTATGCTCTGCAAGGTTGTCCTAAATTTTGAGTCTGTGGAAAAATCCTAGAGTGACCATTCAAATGAAAGTTTATTATGCTCTGCAAGGTTGTCCTAACTTTTGAGTCTTTGGATAAAATCCTACAGTGTGACCATTTAAAGTGCACATAAAGTGAAATTTCACTACCGTTTTTTTTTTTAGGGTTTTTGTTTGTATCACCTTTATTTCATTTTCAGTTGTTTGTCTCTTTTGTGTGAAGAGGATCCACATATTTTTAAATAATTTATGTTTGAAAGTCGAAAGAATCCTTCCACAAGTTGCCAAAACTCCACTGTAAAACAAGTGACGTGCTCAGTTATTTACACACTAATGGCATCACTAGAACCCAGGTCCTTGTCTAATATGCACAACTTACGTTGCTTTTTAAAATAATTTAGTTCCCACCACTTCAAGTGGCTTATTTACCCATTAAAACACCTATTTTCAGATCAAAATGAAAGTAACTTATTTCATTTAGTGCTGTTTGATATCTTGTGAGATGAAATTTGCTTTTTCCATTTTCTTATTTATTTTTGCATGACTTTTTTGTTATGCCAGGTGTTGGGTGCTGTTGGTACACTTCCTGAGATTTACACAGAGTTGGAAATCAGCTACTTCTTGTTGAGGAGACTGCTGGGAGTTAGGACTGAAGGCGACAAGAAGGGAGCCAAAGTATGTAATGCTAGTATAGCACCTCCCATAAGTGACCTCCCAAAATGCAAAGCTAAGGTGGTCGCTTACGAGAGGGCAGCAGTCAATCACTCTTTCTCATGACAACAGCAACAAAGATTTCTTAGGAGAGGGTCACCAAAAAAAGATGGGGACCCCAATTTGATTAGATATGTGGGTCCCAGGGCTCAGATTGAAAGATCCAAGTGCCATCCCGATCAGACCACAGGGGGCCCAACTTTGAATCATATGAACCTGTAGTAATTTGAATGTACAGAAAACTATCAATGCAAAATATTGTATCATGTAAAAGTTTTGATGCAAAGTACACAATTATTATTTATTCAATTTCCATTTGTAGTTGCATTGAAATGTGGGCAAGTGGTTGCTCGTCAGATGTTAAAAGCAATAGAAAAAATTAAATCACCAGGCAGCATTGAAAATGTTTGTGTCGCTTACGTGAGGTTCCGACTATAACGATTTGACTGAAAAAATATGTTATTTTGGAAAAGAGGTCTCTTAGGTGAGGTGGGCGCTCGTAGAAGTTAGACTGTATGCATGTTGATTAGCCCTCTTAGCTTCATTTTATGTAACCATGTTTCCACCAATAGCCTAGCTCCATACTGATAGTTCGAGAAATAACCACACACAACCCACAATTCCTTAATTCGCTTTGACTGAGAACTAATGCTTGAAACGTCAGCTATTGAATATCTTTATGGTTGCCTATTTACCTTATCTACTCACTTGATAAAACAGAAGCACAGTTTCTTTTGAAACTAACACTTTTATTCATTAATTGTGGCAAAAATACAAAATATCTACATACGATTTTTATGATACAGGTACAAAAGTTAACCAAGAATGAAGTGTTGATGGTAAACATTGGTTCTCTTTCGACTGGAGGTCGTGTATTGGCAGTTAAGGCAGATTTAGCAAAGATTGTGTTGACTCAGCCAGTTTGTACAGAGATTGGAGAAAAGATTGCTCTTAGTAGAAGAGTTGAGAAACACTGGAGGTATGTTTTGGTTTTTTTTTTTTTTGCCTTCCTGTGACAGATAAATTACTGTTACTCAATGGACAGCAAGAGAAAGTAATACCAGCATACATGACACACCAGTAAAAGCAAAAGTACTGCTGCCAAAGAGGTTTCATTTGAATGGTCACACCATAGGGTTTCATCAACAGACTCAAAAGTTAGAACAAATGGTACCATGCAAAAGTACTGCTGCCAAAGAGGTTTCATTTGAATGGTCACACCATAGGTTTTCGTCCACAGACTCAAAAGTTAGAACAAATGGTACCATGCAAAAGTACTGCTGCCAAAGAGGTTTCATTTGAATGGTCACACCATAGGTTTTCGTCCACAGACTCAAAAGTTAGAACAAATGGTACCATGCAAAAGTACTGCTGCCAAAGAGGTTTCATTTGAATGGTCACACCATAGGATTTTGTCCACAGACTCAAAAGTTAAAACAAATGGTACCATGCAAAAGTACTGCTGAAAAGGTTTCATTTGAATAGTCACACCATAGGATTTCATCCACAGACTCAAAAGTTAGAACAAATGGTACCATGCAAAAGTACTGCTGAAGAGGTTTCATTTGAATGGTCACGCCATAGGATTTCGTCCACAGACTTAACAGTTAGAACAAATGGTACCATGCAAAAGTACTGCTGAAGAGGTTTCATTTGAATGGTCACACCATAGGATTTCATCAACAGACTTAAAAGTTAAAACAAATGGTACCATGCAAAAGTACTACTGAAGAGGTTTCATTTGAATGGTCACACCATAAGATTTCGTCCACAGACTTAAGAGTTAGAACAAATGGTACCATGCAAAAGTACTGCTGAAAAGGTTTCATTTGAGTGGTCACACCATAGGATTTCGTCCACAGACTTAAGAGTTAGAACAAATGGTACCATGCAAAAGTACTGCTGAAAAGGTTTCATTTGAATGGTCACACCATAGGATTTCATCCACGGACTTAAAAGTTAGGACAAATGGTATCATGCAAAAGTACTGCTAAAGAGGTTTCATTTGAATGGTCACACCATAGGATTTCGTCCACAGACTCAAAAGTTAGAACAAATGGTACCATGCAAAAGTACTGCTAAAGAGGTTTCATTTGAATGGTCACACCATAGGATTTTGTCCACAGACTCAAAAGTTAAAACAAATGGTACCATGCAAACGTACTGCTGAAAAGGTTTCATTTGAATGGTCACACCATAGGATTTCATCCACAGACTCAAAAGTTAGAACAAATGGTACCATGCAAAAGTACTGCTGAAGAGGTTTCATTTGAATGGTCACACCATAGGATTTCGTCCACAGACTTAAAAGTTAGAACAAATGGTACCATGCAAAAGTACTGCTGAAGAGGTTTCATTTGAATGGTCACACCATAGGATTTCATCAACAGACTTAAAAGTTAAAACAAATGGTACCATGCAAAAGTACTACTGAAGAGGTTTCATTTGAATGGTCACACCATAGGATTTCGTCCACAGACTTAAGAGTTAGAACAAATGGTACCATGCAAAAGTACTGCTGAAAAGGTTTCATTTGAATGGTCACACCATAGGATTTCGTCCACAGACTTAAGAGTTAGAACAAATGGTACCATGCAAAAGTACTGCTGAAAAGGTTTCATTTGAATGGTCACACCATAGGATTTCATCCACAGACTTAAAAGTTAGGACAAATGGTATCATGCAAAAGTACTGCTAAAGAGGTTTCATTTGAATGGTCACACCATAGGATTTCGTCCACAGACTCAAAAGTTAAAACAAATGGTACCATGCAAAAGTACTGCTGAAAAGGTTTCATTTGAATGGTCACACCATAGGATTTCGTCCACAGACTCAAAAGTTAGAACAAATGGTACCATGCAAAAGTACTGCTGCCAAAGAGGTTTCATTTGAATGGTCACACCATAGGATTTCGTCCACAGACTCAAAAGTTAGAACAAATGGTACCATGCAAAAGTACTGCTAAAGAGGTTTCATTTGAATGGTCACACCATAGGATTTTGTCCACAGACTCAAAAGTTAAAACAAATGGTACCATGCAAACGTACTGCTGAAAAGGTTTCATTTGAATAGTCACACCATAGGATTTCATCCACAGACTCAAAAGTTAGAACAAATGGTACCATGCAAAAGTACTGCTGAAGAGGTTTCATTTGAATGGTCACACCATAGGATTTCGTCCACAGACTTAAAAGTTAGAACAAATGGTACCATGCAAAAGTACTGCTGAAGAGGTTTCATTTGAATGGTCACACCATAGGATTTCATCAACAGACTTAAAGTGCTACTGCGATCAAATTTTTGATTTTCATATTTTTACATCTTCGTGTACAATTAGACTTTCTTACTTATCTTGCCAAATTTCAATCCATTACGAACATCAGAAGTCATTTTATTTAAACATTTATGTCCGAGAATTTACGGCCGCCATTAATCAACCTTGTTCCAAGGCCTGGTTGCGAATAGGATAAAGTGACGTCAAAGGCTCAAACATACCTCACGGGTTTAAATTATAATAACAATGAGCATAGAAAATTGCACGAAGAACAAGTCCAATGTTTTTGTTGCGTTTTCGCGTGATTTTCAATACTTATTGTTATTATAATTTCAACCCGTGAGGTATGTTTGAGCCCTTGACGTCACTTTATCCCTTTCGCAACCAAGCATGGAACACGGTTGATTAATGGCGGCCGTAAATTCTCGAACATAAATGTTAAAATAAAATGACTTCTGATGTTCGTAATGGATTGAAATTTGGCAAGACGAGTAAGAAAGTATAATTGTACACGAAGATGTAAAAAAAGGAAATCAAAAATTTGATCGCAGTAGCACTTTAAAAGTTAAAACAAATGGTACCATGCAAAAGTACTACTGAAGAGGTTTCATTTGAATGGTCACACCATAAGATTTCGTCCACAGACTTAAGAGTTAGAACAAATGGTACCATGCAAAAGTACTGCTGAAAAGGTTTCATTTGAATGGTCACACCATAGGATTTCGTCCACAGACTTAAGAGTTAGAACAAATGGTACCATGCAAAAGTACTGCTGAAAAGGTTTCATTTGAATGGTCACACCATAGGATTTCATCCACAGACTTAAAAGTTAGGACAAATGGTACCATGCAAAAGTACTGCTAAAGAGGTTTCAATTGAATGGTCACACCATAGGATTTCGTCCACAGACTCAAAAGTTAAAACAAATGGTACCATGCAAAAGTACTGCTGAAAAGGTTTCATTTGAATGGTCACACCATAGGATTTCGTCCACAGACTCAAAAGTTAGAACAAATGGTACCATGCAAAAGTACTGCTGCCAAAGAGGTTTCATTTGAATGGTCACACCATAGGATTTCGTCCACAGACTCAAAAGTTAGAACAAATGGTACCATGCAAAAGTACTGCTAAAGAGGTTTCATTTGAATGGTCACACCATAGGATTTTGTCCACAGACTCAAAAGTTAAAACAAATGGTACCATGCAAACGTACTGCTGAAAAGGTTTCATTTGAATGGTCACACCATAGGATTTCATCCACAGACTCAAAAGTTAGAACAAATGGTACCATGCAAAAGTACTGCTGAAGAGGTTTCATTTGAATGGTCACACCATAGGATTTCGTCCACAGACTTAAAAGTTAGAACAAATGGTACCATGCAAAAGTACTGCTGAAGAGGTTTCATTTGAATGGTCACACCATAGGATTTCATCAACAGACTTAAAAGTTAAAACAAATGGTACCATGCAAAAGTACTACTGAAGAGGTTTCATTTGAATGGTCACACCATAGGATTTCGTCCACAGACTTAAGAGTTAGAACAAATGGTACCATGCAAAAGTACTGCTGAAAAGGTTTCATTTGAATGGTCACACCATAGGATTTCATCCACAGACTTAAAAGTTAGGACAAATGGTACCATGCAAAAGTACTGCTAAAGAGGTTTCAATTGAATGGTCACACCATAGGATTTCGTCCACAGACTCAAAAGTTAAAACAAATGGTACCATGCAAAAGTACTGCTGAAAAGGTTTCATTTGAATGGTCACACCATAGGATTTCGTCCACAGACTCAAAAGTTAGAACAAATGGTACCATGCAAAAGTACTGCTGCCAAAGAGGTTTCATTTGAATGGTCACACCATAGGATTTCGTCCACAGACTCAAAAGTTAGAACAAATGGTACCATGCAAAAGTACTGCTAAAGAGGTTTCATTTGAATGGTCACACCATAGGATTTTGTCCACAGACTCAAAAGTTAAAACAAATGGTACCATGCAAACGTACTGCTGAAAAGGTTTCATTTGAATGGTCACACCATAGGATTTCATCCACAGACTCAAAAGTTAGAACAAATGGTACCATGCAAAAGTACTGCTGAAGAGGTTTCATTTGAATGGTCACACCATAGGATTTCGTCCACAGACTTAAAAGTTAGAACAAATGGTACCATGCAAAAGTACTGCTGAAGAGGTTTCATTTGAATGGTCACACCATAGGATTTCATCAACAGACTTAAAAGTTAAAACAAATGGTACCATGCAAAAGTACTACTGAAGAGGTTTCATTTGAATGGTCACACCATAGGATTTCGTCCACAGACTTAAGAGTTAGAACAAATGGTACCATGCAAAAGTACTGCTGAAAAGGTTTCATTTGAATGGTCACACCATAGGATTTCGTCCACAGACTTAAGAGTTAAAACAAATGGTACCATGCAAAAGTACTGCTGAAAAGGTTTCATTTGAATGGTCACACCATAGGATTTCATCCACAGACTTAAAAGTTAGGACAAATGGTATCATGCAAAAGTACTGCTAAAGAGGTTTCAATTGAATGGTCACACCATAGGATTTCGTCCACAGACTCAAAAGTTAAAACAAATGGTACCATGCAAACGTACTGCTGAAAAGGTTTCATTTGAATGGTCACACCATAGGATTTCGTCCACAGACTCAAAAGTTAGAACAAATGGTACCATGCAAAAGTACTGCTGCCAAAGAGGTTTCATTTGAATGGTCACACCATAGGATTTCGTCCACAGACTCAAAAGTTAGAACAAATGGTACCATGCAAAAGTACTGCTAAAGAGGTTTCATTTGAATGGTCACACCATAGGATTTTGTCCACAGACTCAAAAGTTAAAACAAATGGTACCATGCAAACGTACTGCTGAAAAGGTTTCATTTGAATGGTCACACCATAGGATTTCATCCACAGACTCAAAAGTTAGAACAAATGGTACCATGCAAAAGTACTGCTGAAGAGGTTTCATTTGAATGGTCACACCATAGGATTTCGTCCACAGACTTAAAAGTTAGAACAAATGGTACCATGCAAAAGTACTGCTGAAGAGGTTTCATTTGAATGGTCACACCATAGGATTTCATCAACAGACTTAAAAGTTAAAACAAATGGTACCATGCAAAAGTACTACTGAAGAGGTTTCATTTGAATGGTCACACCATAGGATTTCGTCCACAGACTTAAGAGTTAGAACAAATGGTACCATGCAAAAGTACTGCTGAAAAGGTTTCATTTGAATGGTCACACCATAGGATTTCATCCACAGACTTAAAAGTTAGGACAAATGGTATCATGCAAAAGTACTGCTAAAGAGGTTTCATTTGAATGGTCACACCATAGGATTTCGTCCACAGACTCAAAAGTTAAAACAAATGGTACCATGCAAAAGTACTGCTGAAAAGGTTTCATTTGAATGGTCACACCATAGGATTTCATCAACAGACTCAAAAGTTAGAACAAATGGTACCATGCAAAAGTACTGCTGAAGAGGTTTCATTTGAATGGTCACACCATAGGATTTCATCAACAGACTCAAAAGTTAGAACAAATGGTACCATGCAAAAGTACTGCTGAAAAGGTTTCATTTGAATGGTCACACCATAGGATTTCATCCACAGACTCAAAAGTTAGAACAAATGGTACCATGCAAAAGTACCGCTGAAAAGGTTTCATTTGAATGGTTACACCATAGGATTTTGTGAACAGACTCAAACGTTAGAACTACACTACATTGTCTCCATAATTGACTCTGGGAGTGAAAAAGTTAGTATCTTCCTCTTTGTTTTCTATAAGAATTTTGTGTCTGACAAAGGTATTTAGTTTTAATTTTGGGCTGTTTTGACCCAAAAATGCCCGCCCTGGAATGTGATGACGACAAAGAGACGGGCGGTCAGATAAGTTTGCAATTCTGCGTACTTGATGGTGATTGTCTCTTAGCTTCTGATTCCATATGTGTTATATTTATAAAATCTTTCTTAATAAGATTTTAAACTCTCGCTGAGTACAAACTTGCTTATCACTATCACGGCTTTTATATTTGGTGTTCCTGGTTACAACTCTGAAAGATTTCCTTTTTTTAACTTGCAGGTTAATTGGATGGGGACAGATTAGACGCGGAGTAACTATTAAACCCGAGTCATAAAAAGATCAAATCACTAGTTATTATTCTACAGTTTCAAGATTCCAGCTATAACGCTGTTACACAGCAGTAAATCATTCTCAAGGCGAAGTTACAGTTTTACTGGATTTTCAGGAATGCCTTACAAAACACGTGACTTGTTGGTGGACGGCATTTTTATTTTCTGGATACGTTTAACCCCTGCCTTGCGAACACTTCTCTGTAGCCCCGTTTTTGCAGGATTTGAAGTCCCGGAGAATAAGATTTACTAAAAATAACTCCCACTATTATGGACTCTGTTTCGAACAAAGCCTCATAGCCTGCTAGCAAACTCTCTTGGAGTGAAGAAGTGGTGGGGGAGAAAAAACAAGAGCTTGCTTGCAGGCTATTTCGGACACCAAATGTGTTCCTTATAGCGGGCGTTAACCGTATGTTAATATCTTTCTTGCAGGGATAAGAAAGGCTACAGGGGCGGATCCAGGATTTTTTCATGGGGGGTGGCTACAGGTATATGCCTAAGTCTATAACGGCTAGCCACTCAATCACCCCGCTGTATCCGCCCCTGGGCTAAGAAAACAGACGTTTTTGGGGGCAGTACACAGCTCTTACAAGGTCTTCTCTGATTTGCTGAGAAAACAATAAAACAAACAACACAACAATGGACCCTAGCCCTGAAAACAATAGAGCTGCGTGATACCCAGATCCAATGAATTTAAAGGGTTGTAAAGAGCTGCGTGGTATCTGCGTTTTTTCGTTCCCTAACAATCTCCTTTGAAAAAATAGAGCACCTGATGAACATGCGTGGAAATTTATACTTATGACGTAACACTACCAAGCCTCGAAGCACCGCCTCTGAATGAATGGGACAATCAACGTTACATAATAAGTGTAGAATTCAGCCCTGACCCTCGTACTAATTAGCGTGTTCCAGGCGTTAATATTAGGGAGCTTAAGAAACCACGACGGCGACGGCAGCGAGAACGGCACAAAACAATAGGTTTAAGGAGCGAAAACAATGCCTCTGCACGTGCGTTTTACATTTTGGTACAATTCTTTGCCGTTCCCTGCAAAACAACAACATCAAATGATCAAATCATAGGCCTTGTGGAGAACGTGAACACACGACGGTTAATTTTCTTTTCTCCATTTGCACCAGAAAGCTATCCCTTCAAATTCAGCTCCTGGACAATCCAGTCACATTAGACAAACTAAACAAATTGGAACAACTGCAAAGTAGTTTAAAATAGCGTGAATCCTTTTTTCAATTGACGTTTTCTTTGGCGTTGCCGTCGTCGTTGCTGCTGGTTTGCACGTGACGTCACGGCGGCCATGTTGGTGGTCAAGAACAAAAGCGTTTCTCTCCGCTGGGAACTAATGTCATTTTACACATTCAGCTACCTGTTGGACAGGCCAATGCGATTAGAAATCGCTCGATCACAGTCTCACGCACTTTTACACTGTCTCTTTGTTCAGTGCTGTTACTTTCAAACTGATTCAAATGTCGACACTTAGAATTTCATTTTAAATAAATTTTTAAGTGTCAAAAAGAAAATCTAAAATCCCCACTCAGGATTGAACCTGTGACCTCAGCTAGGCTAAGGCTTTACATAGCCTACCGTACCAGAGTACCACCTCTCTTCAAACTGATTCAAATGTCGACACTTAGAATTTCATTTTAAATAAATTTTTAAGTGTAAAAAAGAAAATCTAAAATCCCCACTCAGGATTGAACCTGTGACCTCAGCTAGGCTAAGGCTTTACATAGCCTACCGTACCAGAGTACCACCTCTCTTCAAACTGATTCAAATGTCGACACTTAGAATTTCATTTTAAATAAATTTTTAAGTGTAAAAAAGAAAATCTAAAATCCCCACTCAGGATTGAACCTGTGACCTCAGCTAGGCTAAGGCTTTACATAGCCTACCGTACCAGAGTACCACCTCTCTTCAAACTGATTCAAATGTCGACACTTAGAATTTCATTTTAAATAAACTTAAAGTGTAAAAGAGAAAATCTAAAATCCCCACTAAGGATTGAACCTGTGACTTCAGCCTAGCCTACCGTACCTATATAAACTGCTAACCCTAACCTCGACTGAAAGCGAACCACGTTACTCCGTTATGTAAGTCTCAATAAGGCGTCCGAGATGGTGTTGGTGGATGGAATCTCATGCCAACCATTTTATGCTCCCTTATGCGCGCGTGCAAACCAATGTGCAAACACCATTTTTGACTCGACACACCAGGCGATTTTATTCGCTCTTCGCAGCGATCAGCGAAAGTCGCGAGATGTGCCCGTTTACAACGACGGCGATTTTCGCAAGCGATCGAAATCGCTGATATCGGACATAAAAATAGGCGAAAATTTCGCCGCGACGAGCTACATTATGTATAAAATCGTTTAGTGTGTCGCTGGCTTTATGTGTGCGTGCAAACCCGGATGTACAAGGTCAATGAAGAGAGGGCAGAGCAAGGCCCGTTTCAGAATAGCCTGCGCAGCTGGCGGTTTTTCTGTTGGCGCGTCGCAGGCTAGTTACAGAAGCGCCGCCATGCTTGTTAAATTTGTTGACTTTCTAATGTGGTGCTTATTCGAGGGTGGCGCTTTTTCGAGCTCATGTGGTAGTTCACTGGACACTGATAGATGTCATCAGTTAACATGCCTTATTCATAAAAATTATATGGCGGCCTGTTTATTGTTCTTTTTCACTTTATAAACTTAAGTGAAATGCAAGAATTTCTTCCACTGCGGAAAAATCATACCTTAAAGGCCCGTTTACACGCGATTTTTGTTGCGCTCTCCAATGCAACTTTTGTCGCAAGTGCAACTTAGCGGCGATTCGGGTGCGATATTTGCTGCGATTTCCCAAAAACCACCGCCAAGTAGCCTGCGTTCCTTCTCCCCAACGCCTGCTACGCAGGCTACCGCCAAGTTGCATCGGGTTTCGAACATGTTCGAAACCTCTGCGATAAATCGTGCCCAAATCGCACTGAAATCGCCGCCCGTTTACACGCGCGATTTGAAGATGCAACTTGCGCGCGACAAAAATTTCATCGATAAGTGCGACAAAAATTCCATAAAAAATCACCTGTGTAAACGTTAACACATGTGAAGATGAAGAGTGAATACAGCTGTTTCGAGAAAGGTTGTCGGAAAAAAGCGTAAAAGTGCACGCGACAATCCCGAAAGATATTGTGGGTAGTCATCAACGCTTTATCCTAAAAGCTCGTTTATCCATATGGCCCACCATCTAAGGTCGTCGCTGTACGTACGAGGCATCGCGGATTTGATGTATTTATTTGACTTATTAACATTCAGTGATCATATCCCAAATTAATTTTCGGGATTATCGCGTGCACCTTTGCCCTTTTTCCGACAACCTTTCTCGAAACAGCTGTATATAAAAAATCTTCACGTTACCATGTTTACCCTCGGACAGTATTCGAAAATCTTCGGAAACTTTCTTAAACTTAAACTCATAATTAGAGTCGTTTATATAATAAACAAAATTGTACATGGCTGTTAGAAGATATGAAATTTTTGGTTGTGTACCAGTTGCGGCCGCTTCTGTTTTCAGGGCAAGGAGCCTTTGTTTTTGTTGTTTTTAGTGTATCGAACCAATGGTGTGAGAACTTACGACAGTTACGAGAGCGGGCTACATCGCCCGAAATTTCTCTTTTCGTGTTCAATGCGCTCAGTCGTGAGATATTAAGTTGAACACTCGAAGGGAACTTTCATTTCTCCTCGTACTCATTTATTTTCTTTTATATATTGTTAATTAGCTCTCTTAGCCTTACTTTTATATAGTAAAAATTATTTATGTACATGTTAACAAGGCCAAGAAGGTAGATAAAAGTATAATAAATCGGCTGCATTTTTGAATAAGATAAACACGATAGAGAACAAGCAGCCACTCCCCCTATATCAGTATTCCCGAGGGAAAAGAAGGATAAATTAAAAAAAAAAACATGCACGGATTACAACAACCAATCAACGGCGCGTTCTAAACTAAGGTCATATCACATACCTGCTTAGCCTGTGTACAGCAGGCTAATACATGCTTTTATTGACGCCCGTATCTACGCCAAGTATCTTTCTTCAAGGAGGTCAAAAGTCAAACAGATTGACAAGCATAAATTCAAAGTTGCTCGAAGGTATCTTAGGCTATGTCTACACTATACCGGATAGCTCTTGCGCCGGCACGAAAACCATACCGGATAGGCCTTTCGTTCACACATGAAACGCTGCAACGCGGCGCTCGTGAGAGTGAATCGTCACATATCGGATAGATTCTCGTGCCAATCTCTAGGGCAGTGTGAACAGGCAATCGAACCGAACCGTAGCGGAAGTCAACAACTAGGAGCGAGGATTGAAACCCACCGAAAAAGAAGTAAATATCCAGTTCTGGGTCGTTACTGTTCACACCAGGCCGGAGTATTTTTCATGTCGACATGATAAGCTATCCGGTATAGTGTAGACATAGCCTTAGCCACTTTCCTCGCTGCAACCTGTTTGTTCGGCCTCGTGAGTAAAGCGACTTTTAAGTAGTCTGAATATAAGGGGAGATTTCCCGACAGTAATGAAACATTCTAGTCAAAAACAGATCGAAACCACTGAAATAGCATTTTATAGTTTATAGCGTGCGCATTTTGCATTTTGGTTTGAAATAAAGGTTTAAGTTTAACCAATTAAACGCTTCATTTCACTCAGAAACAACGCAGAGCTTGCGCAATACGCACTCGTCTAGATTCACTTAAAAAAACGAGTATTATGGTATTTCACGTCGGTCAACAAACAAATTCAATAGGTTCAGTTCAGTTATGTCGTACTCGTTTTATCTTTGCCGTTTCCTAATTTCCTCGAAAAAAAAAAATGAACTTTGGAATCACGCAATCGTGTTGTTTTTCCACACATTTGCGTGCTTCTGTTTTAATATATTCAATCGTTCGAGCTTGATTGAAGGGTTCACAAGAGCTTGTCAGTCAAGATCGGAAAATAGAAAGCAAAAACAAAACCTGTTTTGTTTCCTCCAGCCAATCGTCTTCAATAATTCAAAGGAAATATTGCATTTGTATGCGTGGTTGAAGATGAAAGGGCGGCGGATAAAAAGAAAATATGTCACGAAGCGGAAATTTGACACGTCACCACACAAGCGCATCAAGTGTTTTTCGCATGCTTGTTTCCATATAAGGCCATAACACTCCCACGTTATGTAAAAATTTCACAATTCCAGTTGTGTACCCAATGCTCTCCATCTGTCTATCACGTGCACATCACGTGAAAATCAAAGGTCGCCCGAAAGCCAACCATTCGTTCATAGCCGTGAATATTTTATTTTTACATGCATGAGGTAATTTAAAACCCGTAAGTGTCGCAGGAAATTCGGCTTCACATTAATACGGAAGAGAATACGAAAAGGAAAAGGACCGATTTATTTTGATGTCTTTAGTTCTTTCCTGAAAATAAAAACAACTGATCCGTTACTGTAAATCTGGTAAATGATGCGCTTTGTTCAGTCTCAATTTCCCCATAGAAGCCGCCGTACTTTCGTTTCGTTCTTGATTAGAACTTTACATCTGTTTATCTTGCCGATAGCCAATGAATGATCGTTTCTCTGGATAAATCTACGTAAAACAACATGATTGGACGCGTTCATAGTAATTACGCTCTGTGATTTTTTTACTTATTACTTATTACTGCAAGGTAGCTTTTATTTTACTGATTGAGTTGCTCAATTGTTAGTACATGTCTGACGAGCTAGTCTGGTTTTTTAACGAACAATTGAAATCATTACGGCAAGCGACGACATTGGGAAAATTTGGGTTGAAATTGAATTTCTGTGATTAAATTTACTTGGTTCAAAAACCTGTTCTGAAACCGCATTCAAACATACATGCGCGCGCATTGCTGCGCGGCAGCTAAGGTGTGGTTGACACTTGATTCTGATTGGCTGATATTATTAGACTGTCACGTCAATCATCTCAACCTAAGCAGTTGATTGGCTAGGTTTGACATTTTGCCTTATATGTCAATCTTTCTCCAACCCACCCCTTTCAAATTTCGTGGCGAAAATCGCATACGACCGCAGTCAGTCTTGCGGGCCCTCAGTCAACTGTCTGTAAAGGGGGAGTTGTGGGTTTTCAAAACGATATGGCGACAACCCTACTTTCATCCGATTCTGCGGATGTGGGAGTGCGGCTCAGCACTGTAAGTGCACCGTTTATGTTATTAATCTTAACTGCACCAGAATTTTAAGAAACTAATTGATCTTTTCAGCTCAGTCCGAAGTATTTGCACACGAATTCGACAAGCCACACTTGGCCGTTCAGCGCTATCGCCGAACTCATCGGTAAGTTCGCCGCAATTCAGCGTCTTCGGTGGATTCATTCCGTCCGGTTTTCTTGTCAGCTTTCTCAAATTTGTCTATGACCTTGTTCTTTAGACAATGCGTACGATCCAGACGTAAATGCAAGTCAGTTATGGATAGATGTAAAAAAATACAACAAGCACAACTACTGTTTGGTGTTCACTGACAACGGAGCCGGCATGGGTCCCGAAAAACTCCATAAAATGCTAAGGTACGATTTTTCCTCTGGCGTCTCTCAATTTAATAGCTATTCTTTCATTCTTACACCTTTAAATACTCACGCATGTGCCTCTTTTAAATTTTTGCAGCTTCGGATTTTGCGACAAGGTAAGAAGTTTTGCACGATATCCACGTTGCGTTACCTTGCAATATCGTCCATTCATAAGTTCATGTGTTTACAGTTCGACATGTGCAAAGTGCGCGGATCGCTATCCTCGTCTTATTTTATTATATTTCTATGTCTAGGTGGCTAAAAAGGGGCAACATATGCCTGTTGGACACTACGGGAATGGTTTTAAGTCGGGATCGATGCGGCTAGGAAGGGATGCGATTGTCTTCACCAAAAACGGCGACACGAAAAGCGTCGGGTTTCTATCGCAAACTTACTTGGAAGCCATTAAAGCGGAGACAATTCTTGTACCGATGGTTACTTGGGATTCAGACGGAAATATCCTTTATAAATGGTGATATATTTGAACGCGAATGCCGCACGTGAAGCCGTGATTGAAGATTCAATTTGTTGTTTACTTCCGCCATTTTGGTGTTCGCGCCAAACTCGAATTTGGCGCCCCAGATAACATACGATAACAGCACGGAAGAGATTATTTTGGTGTTTATATTAGATAGCCTGTAAGTTATATCATATTTATAAACTTGTTTAGCGTAATTTTGTGGTATTTTAGCCATGAGACAAAATTTTTAAGTATTAGATCCAAACAATTGATCAAAAAGAAGCAATACTTGTAGAGGGAATAAAATATATTAAATTCTCAAGAATGTCCCTTATTCCACGGTTTAAAAAACATCACTCTGATAAAAAATTACAATTTGGTTTATGTCATGTAGTTATTTATACAAATCCATTATTTGAATACACCGATTGTCATTTTGGGAGATTGATGCCTGCAACTGTTTTGTTTTGCTTGTAAATACAAGTAAATTCCGACTTTAAGTATACTTTTCTAGATTCTGATTGGTCCTTTTGTCAAATTATTTGACAATATCATTCAATGAAGATAATAATCCATGCATTTGCAGTTTGTAATGCGTCAGTCATCATGGTTGAATGTGATCTTTAATTTAACATTTAATGTGGCCGTACATGTATTCTCCAGCAGGCGAGAACATTTTGAACATTTGTTGAACATCTTATTTTTCCATTGAAGCATGCTATTGGAAAATATGCAAATCTATATTTGTTGACATTGCATAGAACTGATTTTCAATCAATCGTGCAATTTTAAATTTACTGTTACATGTATACTGCGCATATCTTTCATTTTGCAAGGTTAAAAAAGTTCTCTCTCTTTTTAAAGTTCACTCATGCATTGGCAATGTTATGTAGGGTTCTTGTTTGACCCGTTTAATGTCCTGTTATGTTGTACAAACCTCTTTGTTGTATTTATATATTATATTGATTTCAACAAGCTACAATTCTTAACAGATCTTAAAAATTGCCCCAAAATCAGATAAGGAGAAGGCATTGCAAGACATTCTCACACACTCGATTTTTAAATACAAAGAGGAGCTTTTAGCAGAGTTTGCAGGGATTCAGAATCCCAGTGGTACTCGAATTATCATCTTCAATGTTCGGACGACCCCAGATGGCAAACCAGAGTTTGACTTCAGTGTACCTTATGACATAAGAATTCCTGAGGATACTGACTTAGCCATCAGCAAGCTGAAAAAACAGGAGAGACAGAACCACATCCCAGAGTCTGATTACTCTTTACGGGTAAGAAATTTGTTAAATAAGCTAGAGTAACAATTTTTTTTTTACCCATTCACAAAAAGTTATGTTAAAACCAAGATTGAAATTAAGAAACAATGGGACAGAATTTTGATATCTAAAACCTGTTTAACTGCCAGTCAATCTCTCCCTTTAATTTGGGCATTTTTGTGTTACCCTGATTGTTCAATTTATTAGAATGTAATAACTGAAAAAACAGTGTTTCTTCGCTACTCTAACAATAACCATGCATTTTATGGGGAATCAGTGGTGACATTGTGAAACCTTTTGCTGATTGCAAAAGTTTTTATTGATTTCTTTTGAAAACTATACCTTGTACTCTTGATACTGGCTAACATTACTGCGCCTTTCAATAACATGCGGAATTTGAAATTCAAATTTCCACCAAAGGTTGCATTTTACACTTCCGTCAATCATCTTAGCTTACCTCTCAGGAAACATATCTTCACTTCAATGAGTTCAAAAGGTCACGTCCGTGCATTATGATTGGTAGATTTCGATCCATTTTGATTGTTTCGTTTTTACATGGTCCGTTGGCTTTGGTATTAATTATGATTGACGGCAGGGAATAATGCAACCGTTGGTGAAGATTTGAATTTCAAATTCCGCATGTTATTGAAGGGCGCAGTAATGAATGAATAAATTAATAATATAGAAGATTACTAATATTAATTGTTTGTTTCTAGGCATATTGTGCTATTTTGTACCTGCGACCAAGAATGCAGATTATATTGAGGGGTAAGAAGGTACGCACCACAGTAATAACGAAGAGTTTAAGTAAAACTGAAGTGGACAATTATCGGCCGTCAGCTGCAGTGCGCGAAGCTAACACAAGTACACTGGGAACTGTATCCTTTATCAATTTTTTACAAGTTAACTTTTAGTTTTAGTTAACTTTTAGTTCCACCATTGCTCCACACGTACTATCTGGCCTTACCCAGGTTATAAATGTGTACTGACAAACATATGGCTAGTGTAGACCCTGAGCAGGACTACAACAAAGAGCATTCTATCCAGGGCGAGTGACATTACTGGCTTATTAATTGAAGGGCCGAGAGCATGTCCAGCCTATATGACTTTTTAGGCCTTTTTTTATTTTTTCTCGCTCAGAATAGCTCAGAATGGCCTCATTTTATCGTACAACGAATAATATCACAAGCCCTTGTCGAATTTGCACTAACCCTAAGGAATTTGACCAATTTCACCTGAAAAAAGCAGAGTTCTGGTCCTCCAGTGCTTTGACGGTACATTCAGAGCGCAATTTCGAAGCCATTTGAAAGCAGTTTGGCCGTGAGAATATGCGACTGCAATACTTCTGACCAGTGCCAACAACTAAACGAAAATACCGTTATTTACGCACGCCTGGCTCGCGTATCTATCGTGAGCTCACTACGGCAACACATCGCCTATGTAGCGTGTGTGTAAGCCAACGTGTATAAGGCCCGTCCGGTGATTGAAAGACATCATTAAGTCCGGAAATCCTTGAGTCTCTAGCACTTCTCAAAGAAACGAGTCGTGTTTCTTGTCCTTCCTTGTGTCTGAAGCGCCATTTAGCGCTCGAGGTGAAAAACGGACCTTGGTCGGGAAGACGAGCCGGCGGGAAAGTCTGGAATCACTTCGGATCAGAAAAGGGGCAGCGTTGAGAGTTGTGGGCCATTTCCCATCCCGTGCCGTGGTCGAAATGCCCGATATCCGAAGTGCTTTGAGACTTATAGTATTTTGCAAAAACTTTCGGGCGGGAACTCCATTTTGGTTTTGTTGTAGGATTTCCCGACATGCTTTGCGACAGTGGTAGATGGGTCAGCTGTGCGTGGTCGGGCACTTGAAATACAGCTTTGGGCAGCTCGAAGTGAGTTGTTGCTGGCCGGCGGGAAGACGTTTTGCATTTGGAGTCTTTAATGCAACATTAAATTCGATCTAAAAGGATTTTGAAATCGAGATACGCGTTTTGATGCATATCAAGCTTTAAGTAATAAAACTTAGCCTGAACTGAGCATGTGTTCCTCGGTGGTCTAGTGGTTTGGTCGGGGATTTCCGCTCGGACGGCTCCAGGTTCGAATCACGCTCAGCATCTTTTTTTTTTTTTTTTTCGAACTGGACATTATGAAAGTGATTTACTTTTTCTGCGTTCGTCAAAATTCCTTACGTTTAATTTTAAAAAAATATCGAACCGTGTCAGTGTGAAAACAGAAGCTTACCGCAATATTGCGTTACAATAGGAGCCTTTGATTGATTGATTTTTTTTTTTGCATACGGTATTTCTCAAAAACGACGGAAAAAACAACAGAAAAAAAATCGGAACAATGTTTTGCAACTAATTTCTAGTTCACATGCCAAAATTGGACAAATCTGAGCAAGAAAAAATAAAAAAAGGCCTAAAAAGTCATATAGGCTGGACATGCTCTCGGCCCTTCAATTATTGTGTAACTTTACCTTTTTGCCACTTCTTGTTTAAAAAATTGGAGCTTAAATGTCAATACCTACATGAAGGAGCTTTAATTTATTAGGTTTGATGGACTGGATTACCATATTTTGAGACATGTACCATCTAGATACATGTATATAATGATATTATAAAATATCCCTCCCGATGGGTTGTTTTGGGTTAAGCCCCAACAATCCCCCATCCCCCACCCCTCTGGAAATTCCAGTTAAGTTTTATACTACACTTTCCTTTAAAATGTTTCGCTGTTCAGACCCCAAATTTCCAGCATTTTTCATGATAACATTTTTTACAATACTTGCAGTTGTTTAGTAGAATGAAGTTATTAATTATTGTGTAACTTTACCTTTTTGCCACTTTTTGTTTAAAAAATCGGAGCTTAAATGTCAATACCTACATGAAGGAGCTTTAATTTATTAGGTTTGATGGACTGGATTACCATATTTTGAGACATGTACCATCTAGATACATACATTGTATATAATGATATTATAAAATATCCCTCCCCATGGGTTGTTTTGGGTTAAGCCCCAACAATCCCCCATCCCCCACCCCTCTGGAAATTCCAGTTAAGTTTTATACTACACTTTCCTTTAAAATGTTTTGCTGTTCAGACCCCAAATTTCCAGCATTTTTCATGATAACATTTTTTGCAATACTTGCAGTTGTTTAGTAGAATGAAGTTATTTTCTTAACAAGTGTTAAAATATGGTAGGTAAACAAGCCAGTGAAAATAACATTTGGGTTCAGTCAGAATAAAAATCATTATGGTATTATGATGTACCACAGGAACCGGCTTGTTAAACCTTATGTCCGTGTGGGTTACCAGTTACGGGTAAGCAAAGCACACACATGTAACGGTATTTTTAATGTTATTGTAATTTAATCACAATGACCTATAACACAACCAGAGGGAGTAGAATGACATGTTCAGTTGCAATAGATATTAATTATAATATAAAATTTAAAAAATAGTATGACTTAAAAAAGCTAACTCTGTTTAACCTCGTCCTTTCTTGAAATATTACTTGTTTTTATAATAATTATTTTTTAAATTATTACATACCAATTACCAGTAATTAGTTGTGTGTTAATTATCAGACATTTTTAATCGAAACACCATTCAAATTTTTTATTGCTTATTTTTTCACAAGGTAATAAAAGAATTGTGTAATAAGTGCATATTATTAACCCTTTTGCAGCCAAGTTTCCTCAAATGGCCAAATATTTTATTGGCCAAATAACATAACTTAAAGGGGCTCTGTCACCATTTTTAAAGTTACTTTATAATGGCAAAATACAGAGACGTTATTGAACTAGTGTGAGGTCTGTATATATATCTTATTGACCCAAGCGTGAGGGCCGTACTGGGAGAATATCGGCCCGAGGTCTTGACAGTACAGACCGAGTGCAGCGAGGTCCATATAGAAAAGACAGAGGGCCGATATTCTCCCATTACAGTCCCGAGCAAGCTTGGTTAATAAGAGATTTATTACACGACTCCTGCCGGCGGGAGGATCGCGCGGGATCATTCGGGACAATGCCCGGTCCAATACTTAGAGAATATTGGACCGGCAATCGAGCATTCTGATTGGTCGATTTTAGTTATTGGCCCTCTGACTGTCTTGGTCATGTAATAATTCCCAATACGGACTGAACAAGCTAAATAAAGTTTTTATTATAATGGCGTTTTAAAAAATTTGTTGATAAATTAATGCAAGCATTCTCGGCTAACCAAAGCATATTCTTGCATTTTTCAAGCAACTTTGTGAAAAGTAAACTAAAATAATTGTCCGCCAAACATGAGGAAAAATGTTTCTACCTAATGGCAAACAGTTTTCATTTGTTCATTGTTTCGTAAAAGGAATTCGGCGAAATGAGTTCGTGAGCGGTCCGTATTGCAAAATTCGGACTGCTCAGGGAACCAATCAGAATGCTTCTTTTTATCATGGACCAGTTTGCCATATAAATAAATCTATTAATACCAGTTAACACCCAAAATTTTGTTTAAGATCTTATTCTACTAGACTTAAGTGCTCTAAGAGTAAAAATAAGTTTCTTGGGCTGTAGATGGCTAGGATGAAAATGGATTGCATCTTGAAAATTTAAATTGGACTAATTTTTTCAAGTTTATTGCTTCTGTCTTGGAAAACTCACTAAAACTCTGATTATGGTCTATTTTCTCTTCGAGAATTTACTTGATATCTTCCTCTTAGTGTTCTACATGTATAAGCATTTTGTGTACGACAAAGGTACTTACACTGTAGCTTTAATTTGGGGTTGTTATACCTAAAAACCTCAAAATCTTCATGACATAACTCCTTTAACGTAACTTATGGGTAAGATTGCCTTAGAAGGGTACTTAATATTATTATTTTAGCTTAAACTTGGGACTAAATGATCCAAACAAAGTATTCATTGAATACTGGTGTGTTTTAGTTTTGGTCTGTGATATACTGTATGTCTCTTTGACTGATGAATGTTATATTAATTTCAGGCTAACAACTCAGGTGTTGGAGTTGTGGGTGTTATTGAATGTGATTTCCTTCAGCCAACTCATAACAAACAAGACTTTGATTACACTAAGGCATACAGGTACTAATGGTCCATGCTATAAGCTATATATATAAGTATGGTGATGTACTGGAATTTAAACATGTGATTTTAGGACCATTGAGAATTATGGTAGAAGCACTTGCAGGGATGAACCATTTGATTTTTGTTGAAGAAATAAACCAAGCTTTGTGTTATTCTGCCATTAGAAAGTGTCAATATAGTGTAGATCTGTTTGGGGAATTCCTTACAGATGAACATAAAATAAAGATTGCAGAGAATCAGAAGGAAACATTTTTATCAATGTTGAAATTACTTTTGTTAGCTTAGCGCTCAAAAATCATTTGCACTACATTGTATGAATGTAGAGATTGAGCTTTAAGGTGGCTGGCTACACAATGAAAGTGGATTAATTTTTGGAGTGAGTCATAGAATCAAGATAGATGTTGACCTTTAGCTGCATTTTTTTGGGGAAAAAAAACGAAAAATCCTAAAATGAATCATTTAACGTAGAAAAAAACCCGTTGGTATGCAAATGGACCTATTTTGACTCGCTTGTGTTTATCAGTCTGCTCGACAAATAGTTTTAAAAATATATGCAATAAAATCTAACCTGAATTGCCCATGATATGAAATTGCAAATGAAACGAGTAAATTTGCATGAAAGACCGCTTGTCAAGATCATGAATCTAAAAATCTGGTTTGAGATTTAATCTGAAAAATCTCACCTACATGTATAAGTATGGATTCAACGGATTCATGATCCGTTTTTGTATTTTATTAAAAAAACATGTCAGAATCTTTTTTTTGGATTCAAGTTATCCGGATTTGGATTTTCCCAAAAAAACGCAGCCTGAGTCACCTTCAAACTTTGAGTTGCTGTCCATTAATAACCGGTTGCTGGCTACAGTATATTGACAGTCCTGTGACATATAAAACCTGGTTAAAACTGTTTAGTTAGTAACCAGAGCCAGAACTGTATGTTGTAACATTTTAAACATTCTGTGTTTTATAGAGCTTGCATTGCTGCACTGGGTTCCAAGCTGAATGATTACTGGTATGCTAAATACACTTTATTGTATCCACTTAAATTTGCATGAGTATGAACATTGATTTGATATGACAAATAACAGTGACCTTCTCTCTTATTTACATGTATCTTGTTGTGGTAAATTTCTTCTTTTAGGAATGAAAAGAAGGGTCCTCAACGCGCCAACAGCAAAGAACCTATTCCTGAACCGGTGGAAGTTCAGTAAGTTAATTGTTTGTTCACTCTCCCTTGTAAAAAATTTAGCGTAATCGTGGCATGACAAGTCAGATTGCGCCACGGCAAGCACAATCTCGCCGCAATTTCAAGATTTCAGTGTGATGTTAACCGCACGTGGTCACTCGCTGCGAATCCCATCATGATCACGCTAAAATTTTTACAAGGGCTAGTAAAGTTACTGTAAACACTTGCTACATCGTTTTGCTCAAACACCTTCCCCACTGGTCAGAGAAAAGCCACTGGACAAGGCTGCTCAAATACTCAGAGAATCAGACTATGTCTTCATTCAGCTTACCCTGGCCTTCATGGAGGATTTCTTTCTACTTTCTCCTTGAATGATCTTAAGCTTTCTTCTCTCTCACCACTCTGTGGCTTGTTGTAGCCACTTTGCGGCTCAAGTTCATTCAATAAGAAAGAAGAAAGAAAACTTCTGGGTCCAGGGTACATTCTGCTTGAAACAGGGGTTCTGGATTGCAAGAAAACAAATACGGCTGTTAATTGCTAATAATAGACCACTTTCATAATGGCGGCCGATTTATTTATTCTTTTATATGTATGTTAAAGCCTCACTGGCCTCGGTAACATGTGCAAAATTCAAAAGAATTTTTACTCTAAAATGAGGCCAGTAAGGCTAATTAACATACATATAAAAGAATAAATAAATCGGCCACCATTATGAAAGTGGTCTATAACCTCCAAAGATGTCATTTCATGATGTGTCATGTGACATAGCTAGTACTCCATTGCAGGCAACCACTAAGTCAGACGCATCCAAGCTCTGTTCATAGCGGACTTTAGTTTCCACACATCACGGTCCTCCATAAACGCCGTGCCTGCCAGCATTTATCAAGTTCTGATCTATTCATTCAAATCCTGTTATTGAAACCTCCCAATAACTGCCACCTCTCTACAACAGCCCAGAAATTAATTCTGTCCAAGCATGGCCATTGCAGAGAGGTTTGACAGTAGCTGAGTAGGAGGTGAAGATAATGAGGTATTATATCTTTAATTTCAGAAAACCCCCGGACCAAACATGGGTGCAGTGTGACAACCCCGATTGTCTTAAGTGGCGCAAGTTACCTTATGGTACCGACCCTGATGAGCTGCCTGAAAAATGGTACTGTAGGGACAACCCTACCCCAAGCATGAGGTCATGTAGCATACCTGAGGAAAAGGATGATGAAACTGAGCAGCCGTATGTTAAGACGCAAAAGAAACGCTTGTGAGTACTTTTTACACATCCAGTTATTTTAGTGTTAATGTTCTAGGAAACTTTAGTAAGCCTGGAAAATGATCTTTTTTCAATTTTATCAAATTGAAACACATACCTGGGTCATTGACACAAGTGATAATAAAAAATGATACCATTTTGGCCACTTAAAAGAGATTCTTCTTAAATAATAACTGAAGTTGTTATGCTGTGTTTACTAAAAAAAAAACACTTCCCCAGTGAAGGACCATCGCAATTTAATAGTTGACACTCAAATATATAGGTGCTGGTCATAAAAAGAATAAACTTAATAAGACATATTGGTATCTTGATTGTAATATAGATTATTTATTAATGAGACCTTGAAAAAGTCCTTGCTTGTCAATGGATGTTTTGCGCATGATCTATTATAAACAGAATAAAATGGAGATCAAACATTTACATACAGCTGTAGCTTTAACACTCAAATGATGGTTTTTCGTAGGGAAAAAGAGATGGAGGATAGAAAACGGAGAGAAAGGGTGAGAATAAAAAAATTACCTCGAAAATAGAATTAAATTGAAAAAATGCTTACCATACACCAAATGTAAATATGGCTGCCCAACAATTTTTTGTTTGGACAAGTTCTCAAGAAAAGTAAAGCAATTGAATAATGATAAAGATCAGGTCAAAATAAGTCATTGTGTGCATTTTCAAGGCCATATTCTTATTTTAGGAGAAGTTATAGGCAATCAAATTTTGGGAAAAACATGAAAGCGAGGCTAGTCAGGATAGAATGTCTCTTTTCTCATACAAATGCTTAAAATTTCAGTGAGCCATAACTTTGCAACCGGTAAACCAAAAACACTCAAACTTTGCAAGATGATACACTTAGCAGCACTTGTTTACGTGAGATAATTAATTTCTCTGAAAACTTGGCCAAACAAAAAATTGCCTGGTGGCTATATTTGCATTTGGTGTATGTACCTTTGCTAAGTGCCTCTAGTATTAATTTAAACTTTGTTGGATTTGGTCGTTTGTGTATTAAACAAGTGTGTTGCTCTATATTAATATATATTGTTTTCGTTTTTTAAATCATGCTGAATATCACTGTAAAATACACAAACTCTTATTAAAAGTGGAAAATTTTAAATGACTAAATTTACTTCCTGTCAAAAACCTTCAATCAGCAAAATGACAAGTTTAAACAAAACTTGACAACAAATGTGTTAAATTTTAGATCTCCATTATTAACAAATGGGTTAAATTTAAGATCTCCATTGTTACAATAATATTTTAATAAAATTTTCTTTTAAATTAATTCTTCTTTTTAACAGGAAGCTAAACAAAGACAAGAACAAGAGGTAGGATGAAGTTTTTACTCAGTCCACAGACTGTGTTGTTTACAGCAAAATTGTGGAGAACGAACCACAGAATGAGTAAATAAAAGATTTATTGTCGACCCATTCTGTAGTTTGTTCTGATCATTCAGGTCAACAGGATGGGAAAATAGATTTTGGGAGCACTGGGCCGTTGGACAAGAGACTTTCAGAATTTCTCACCTTTTTTTCAAGGAAACCTCTTGGGAATTCTAGGAAACCATCTGGTTTTTCACATTTTCAGCACAATCAGTATCAGACTTGGAAATTCCAGGTTTATAGTTATAAAGCTTATAAGCTCTTATAAGCTTATAAAGTTTATAATTATAATTCCAGGTTTATAAAGCTTTCACTGCCTTACACAACACTGATTTTCATACAATCTGTGAGTAAGGTTTATATTCCTGGGAAAGTGAACAAATTCTTGTGGCAGTAAGAATCATTCACCTGAAAGTAAAAATCGCACTTGGCAAGCGAGGCGAATGACATTGATTTTTACTCGCCTTAACGGATTTATACTTGCATTTGCATATGGACCAGCAGTTACAGCCCTTATTCATATTTACATCAGACTGCATGTAGCTAATATTTAAAGCCTTTACATGCCTCATGTTTAAAGTGTAAACTTGTGAAGTTTCCCATCAATGAATTCCCAAAGCAGTAAAGTTCAAAAGAATAGCCATGCATATATACAGTGTAAAGAGATTGGGGGTGAATTTTGAGTAGATGAAGTAATATGCTCTTTAATTTAAAGGCAAAAAGGTTGGAGCAACAGCAAAAAGAATTAGAGAAAAAGGAAGCAGAATTGCAGAGGTATGTTTGGAAATGCCATCCATAAACCTTTCCTTTAAGGTAGGTAGGTAAAGTCGCACACATGGCCTGGGCTTAAACCCAGTTTCTGGATGGGATGCTAGTTCATCGCAGGGTTACTCCCAACATTTTGTCACTGGTACATCAGGGTGGAGAGAGACAATGTGGAGTAAAGTTTCTTGTCCAAGAATCTGAAGATCTAAAGATCTGAAGTCTGATCCAAAGTCCAACATGCTACAGTAACCACAACACCACAACGCTTTATGTTTCGTCAAACCCAGTTTTAGTTTAACACGACATAGACATATGGCTTGCTTAAACTGGAATGTCTGCCATTTGGAACTTGCCAATAAGACATAAATTAAGTTAAGTTTTTGAACATGAATATGACCCACACTGGTACACCTACAGTGTATATGGTTACAGAGGTCATTCACATCACACCCAATTAAACCCAATGGATATTTTCTATATCAGGAAAAGTGGGGAAAATGGGGAAAAGTTAGAATAGCTGAATGTAATCAGTATTTGAAGGGTTTTCAACTATGGCCACTATCCACATTAAATTGTGAAGCATATATTATGTTTCTTGAAGAAGTGGGGAGAAGTAAAATAATTATTGGTCTTGGGTGATCATATTCTTAACCCTTTAACTCGCAAGAGTGCCAAACATCAAAATTCAAGAAAAATCCCAAATTTCGTTTTGCAAAGTTGGAAAGCAAATTGTACATGTACCATGCAAAAGTACTGGCAAAGAGGTTTCATTTGAATGGTCACACTATAGGATTTCGTCCACAGACTCAAAAGTTGGAACTTCATTTTACATGTCTCCATAATTGACTCTGGTAGTGAAAGGGTTAATTCTCATGACCTCTCTGATTGACGATGCATTAACATTATAACAAGGAGAAATTTGGTGATGATCACTACTGGGGCTTAAAGCTCAAAGAGTTAATAATTGCATCTTACAGTCGTGTTACTCTATTTCTTAGGTTAAAAAAGCAGCTGGCTGATATTGAAACTTCAAATGGATCATCAATTCTTCAATCGATTGAACAAAAGAGTGCCAAACAACAGCAGGCCATCAGACAGGTTCGCAAAAATCTCAAATAATCTTTCATTAAAGGGTCACTGTCCTGCAAAAATAACTTAATTTTGCTTCCCTTAATTATTTCCATGTTAAATCGCCAAATGCTACCAAATATACAACTTAATTGGATAAAAAGATTCTCTAGAGCAAATCAGAAGCAGCAGTTTGGAGAAAAAGTGCAGGATTGCAAGGATGGAAGTGGATTACACTTCATCAAATTTAATTTCGTGACAGGCGGTCAAGAAATTAAAATTGCCTTTCTTGTGGAATTTTTACTTAATTTTTAACCATTATTTCATCTCTTTAGTTAATGTTTCTTTGCTTTCGTCACTTTAAGTTGCACTTTTGACAATTTGTTCCTCCTTCAAGATAATGAAGCAAGCTTAAAGCAACTCCTGGTCATTATCATGAAAACTTGATATATCAGCCGGGACAGTGGCCCTTAAAATAAAAAATAATTTTATTAAACTCAAAGTAAGATAGTTGGCAATCCAGTTTGTTGATTCAGAACAAAACAATAAAAACAAATGTTTTTTTTTTCTGTAGCAGATAAAAGGGGAGCAAAAGTTGCCTCAACCGTTGCGGATTAAGGTATGAGTTTGATGTTAGACCTGTACAAACATCCATACTTATCCTTGTGTACATTGTATGTTCCATAAATACTGGTTTTAAAATTAATTTGCAATGATTTGACTCACTAAGTTATGGGCCAGTACAAGATTTTTTATTTAATTAATGTTCACATCTTTTGTACCAGTCATATGTATTCACTTGATAACATTTAAGGGTATTAATTAGTTATCAGAGTTCTGTGTGCTACATGTATATCAGTCCATCTTGGACTACCGTAAAATCCTGGTTATAAGCCCCAGGCTTATAACTTTGTAAGGGTGTTTTGGCTGGCAAGCAAAAAATATTGTGTTAAGTGTTGTTTTAGTTAATTTGGTGCAAATTTTTGCAAAGAAGTACTATTTAGGAACTGTAGTGGGCTTAGGATGGGGTACAACCGGAATAATGTTTATCACCAAAATAATAGGAGCTTTTAAGTCAGGGGGCTTATAGCCGGGATTTGACGGTATTTTTGTGTGTTGGACCTCTTAATTAAAGTGCATTATTTCATGAATTTTTAACCTTCAGATTTTTATTTTTTTCTCTTTTAGTTGGTTACACAGCCTTCAAGTGGCATCAAAGTTAGTGTTCACTTTTTTGGTACATTTTAGTTTGAGCTTTTTTTACGAACATTCTAAAAGGTCTCATTTTGTTGTTAAAATCCTGGTTGTAAGCCCGGGCTTATACAACTTTGTAAGGGTTTTTTGGCTGGCAAGAAAAAAATATTGTGATAAGTGTTGTTTTAGTTAATTTGGTGCAAATTTTTGCAAAGAAGTGCTATTTAGGAACTGTGGTGGGCTTACATATAGGATGGGGTACAACCGGAATAATGTTTTATCCCCAAACTGATAGGAGCTTTTAAGTCAGGGGGCTTATAGCCGGGATTTGACGGTATTTTTGTGTGTTGGACCTGTTAATTAAAATGTATTATTTCATGCATTTTTAACCTTCAGATTTTTATTTTTTTCTCTTTTAGTTGGTTACACAGCCTTCAAGTGGCATCAAGGTTAGTGTTCACTGTTTTGGTACTTTTTAGTTTGAGCTTTTTACAATGAACATTTTGTTATTAGTTTTTTTTTGTGTGATGCAAGCTGGGTCTACAAAAGTCACATGCAGCAAAGTGCTTGGAGAGAGCTAAGCCAAAAGCAAAGCGCTAAGAGTACAGTACACTCACGTTCGCGTATTATTTGTTTATTTTTGAATGGCGTACACACAACATATTTAGCATGAGCATGAGTGTCTGTCTCTAAAAACACAAACACCAATTATGACTGGAATCTCTCAAATGTCCAACTATTTTAAGATATAGTTTTTTTCAGCACTCATGATTTTTCATTATTTTTACCAAAAATCATACTGCCTAAATTTGACCGTTAGAAAGAGCATTTGGACTGAAATCTCAAAATATTTACAAAATGGTGTCATGTTATTTGAATTATCTTTGTTGTTTGCAGTCATCTCCTGGCAGACCACACGCACACTACAGCACACCACTGCATAACAACATGGCGGTAACTACGACTCCAAACAGAACCCAGCAGCAACCATCTGTCAAGGTTGTGTTTTCCTCTCGTCCACCTCCAAACCAGGCTCAAGCTACAGTAACAAAACCACTGGTGCACATAGTGCCGAGTCCACAGGGAAACATTGAACAGCAGAGCAGTGGATCTACAGACATGACAACACCAAAGGTAGTATCTGTACAGTCGTTACAAACGTCAGGCAACATACCCCAAAGCCGTCAAGTCACAGTTCAAAACCTAGTGTTGTCGTCAGGTCATAAAATCCATCTACAAACTCCAATTTCACAACATGTAACATCTGTGTCTAACAACTCTCCTCGGTACCAGATAAAAAGCATAGGTCCAGTACAAGTTAGAACTACTACGTGTCTACCTACCACACCTGTAGCACGAAATCAGCTCCCTCAGCAAATTAGCACACCACTAAGATCACCTGCAATGCAAGCCAATTACAAACCATTAGAGTCTTTAAAAGAGGTCAACAGGCAAGCGACGCAGGCATCAGTAGTTTCACCAGTGTCTGCTGTGATCCCAGAGGCTACTGACGCCACAAAAAAGTCACCCACTGAAATCAGGAATCAAGTGACTGTCAGTGATAGATTTCGGTACATTGCTCCGTCACCGCAGACTTCAGTGTCGGCTGTAGCTGTGTCTACTCCCACTGCTGCTCTGACTCAGCAGCTTGTTCAGACTTCTACTGCCAAGTCTACTGTGCCGGTTCCGGTGCAACCTATTGCCACGCCCTCGCAAGCATTTCAGGTACTAAAACTAATGATCATCAGCCGAGATTTAACAGCCTGTTCTCTTTGCATCATCTTTAGTCTTAAACCAAGGATCTTGCAGGCATGAAAGTTAAAACAAATTCTCACCATTAATTTGACATGCAAACTCAAGTCAGCACAAGTCAATTGAATGTTGATGTATTTTTGTCTTGTACTCTGTTATTTGTCTGTTTCACCCAAGAAAGCTTTAACTTGCAATCAAACTCTATCAATTAATGCAAGTGCAAAATACCATAAACATGTAATCCTATTTATTACCTGTTCAGATAAGATAATGACTGTATGAATGTTTGGGTCAAAAACAGTTCCTAAAATAACAATGAGGTGACTGTACAAATGAGGCTATTGTAAGGCCAGGAGCTCCTGGTAAGGCAGAATTTTGGGATTTTATTTTGGCTGCCTTGTCCAGGGTTATCCTATACAATCTCATAATACATATAGTTTTAAAGTGGTATGCGCATCAAGGACCCGACGAGCATTAAGTTATTTTACACACACTCCCATAAAAATGTAAGGTTAATTCCAATATTTTATGACATCAGCAAAGCCAAAAAAAAAAGGAACATTAACTACAGAAAATTTCTCGCATTTCCTGTGGTGTACTTTTTTACACATAGGTTTTTTTTTTTTTGACAGATCAAAATAACAAAAACATTTATTTTTACTTTAGGTGCAAATTAAACAGGAACCAAAGCCCGCTGCACCTGTCACCCCCTTACAACAAACAGTGCCAAATATTCAGATATCCCAGGTGCATTCTGGGACATCGGCAGTAGCAGCATCCACAGGTGTCTCAGTTCCAGTGAAATCTGAGAAAGTTGACATGTGAGTAAACCCCCAGTGACCAACAGCAAATTTCCCCTTACAAACTCACTGCTTTGTCAAGGAGGCAGGTGATGAATATTAAGAAAATAAACCCGTAGAATCGTTTAGCCATTCCACCAAATGACGAGAGAACTGGACTGCTGTTTTAGTTTTAACTATTTGAAAAAAAAAGAAACATATCACTCTTAATAGGCCATTTCCGAGTTATGTTATGCCTCGTTGTCAAAGCGAGGCTAGGTGCGCAACCTTTCATATGAAAATGTTTTTTATTCAAATGCAAATAAAACTCATCCTCAAATGAAAGGTTGTGCACCTAGCCTCGCTTTGACAACGAGGCATAACGTAACTCGGAAATAGCCTATGGAGCGTTTTCACTTGACGTCATAGCCGCCATATTGGTGTTCCCGTACAAAAGAATTTTAATTAACTTCCTTTGTTAGGAACACCAACATGGTTGCCATGGCCTTTGTCATTTGAGTCCCACGGGACTGAGTGAAAACGCTCTATTGCTTCTGTGGGCTTATTATTCGACTGTGACGTGATTTTACCTTATAAGGAAAAGAGAACACGCAAAATATCCGAACACAGTAGATTGCCGTATTACACCTTGGCATCACGGTTCCAAGACAGAAGCCATTTATAAATACAAGAATTTCAGTCGAATAATTAATCCGAATATGGTTAAACAGATAATACGTGCGGACATTTTACTTATTGCTCTTGGAGAGGGGAGGATTGGTAACGTTTCATATTCATGAGTTGTCTCCTAGGATTCTTAAATTTTTCCAGGCTCCGTCCACTCCCTTTCACCCTTCCTTTTTAGTAGTTAATAGTTTATTGAAACTCTCTGGCAGTGTTAAAAAATAGACTGAATAAACGAGCTATATTTATCATAGAGCTGTTTTTTTTTCCACGATCGTCTTTTCTAAACACCAACATTTCCAAAGTTCAGATTGTTCTTGGTGTTAAGGACCAGTATGGATTTCCACCCTTAGTGTCACTACTGTTTTTTTGTGATTTAGAGTTATTATTGACGCTGTCTTTGTCTTTTAAAAACACATTAATATTCTGTGCCTTGTTTTCAGGCCCCAGGTGAATGGAGTCAAGAGAGGGCACGGACACGATGATGACGTCATTGAGCAGCCGCCCAAACAAAAATCGCGCGTTGAAAAGGAAGTTATCATTATTGACGACCCATCCCCTCCCCCAGAGGAAAAGAAATTCGAACCGGAAATAAGCCATGAACTTGCTTTAGATGGCGTCGACAACGATTTAATAATCAAACTGGGAAAACTAAGTCGAGAAGAACAATGGATTAAACTTGCGAAATCTGCTCAGCAGTTAAGACATTTACGCGATAATGTGTGCAAACTTTTACGAGTTCTTGTACCAGAAATCGATCTGGGAGACAAATCAGAAATTCTTGATGATACCACTGTGGACAATCTTTTGAAACAGGTTTTAGAGGCGAATATACAGCCGCCCGACGGGATCAGCTTGTGATCAACTCGCTCACACTGGGTTTTAACGTTAATTATATTTTACTGCTTTTGATACTATCGTTATTTTTAGAGATCGTTTTACACGTCTTTTGTTGGATCGAATGCGCATCATGACAAGTGAATGAACCCACGTTAACGTTTGTAAGGGAAACATTATTGCGTTCCTTGCCAAAATAAGATTTTTCCCACTAATAACTTGCATGCCCCATCCCCTCTTTCTTTTAAGGTGTTACCGCCTTTTAAATTAAGGCAGAAAAAAAATTCAGAGCAGGGCACTTGTACCCTGGGTGCCAGAGGTTTTTCCCGCGCGGTTTCTGGTGTCGGTTATGTCTCTATTGTGACCCGATCGGCCTTCGGCCGGCAAGTCACGAAGCTCGCCGCGAGAATACCTCTGGTACCCAGGGTAGGGCACTTGATCTGTGGCTCTGAAATTAAATAATAATGTGCACAAAAAGCAAATTAAATTATGTATATTGTGTGTATTACTTGACAACGATGTAAAAAGGCTATCCCCTTCCGATAGCTTTGGTAGGTAACAGTTTTAGAACGAACTGTTTTTAAAAGGGTTTGAATAGTAGGTCACATACGTAACTGTACAAAAAGAACAATAAAAAAACGGTCGTTGAGGTACATGTAGCATGTGTCAGTATAAATCGCCCCCCCACCTCCCCGGATTTCCCTAACCCCTGTTGAGGCCCCGCGAAGGAAAAAGCTTGTCAAGGCTTTTAGACCGTGGACGGGTGTGACCATTCCAGACACATCACTCAAATGAGAGTAGGTTAGCGATGACAAAAAGCCCGGCACGTAGGTCATAATCTTGAGTGTCTCGAGAAAGAACTACTGAACTGTGTGTTTGTAATATTTTATACAATACGAGTGGCCACGAATATTGTAAAGCCTGCGCACACTTGAGGAAAGTGCTGAGCAAAATTCCTCGCGAGGCAGTTAGCTCAGCTGTTTCCTCAAGTGTGCGCTGGAGTTTTTGTGAGCTTTTCGCCTCGCGAGGTCGTGAGGCCAATATCTGTCGTGTTTGATATTTTTTGCCGCGTGAGACAAATTCCTCATCGTGTGCGGGCGCTGCGAGAATCTGGCTGAGCCAAATTAATCGATCAGCCAATAAAATTGCATGGCGAGCTCACGTGATTTTAAGCTCGACATTCAAGATGGCGGACGACGAGACAAATTATATTTTTGGTTTGGGACAAATGCATAGATGTAAGACTCCAAGACCATAGCCCCAAGGTTAAGACACACAAAACCAAAGCCCACTAGACTGCACTCTATTTTGGAAACCGAATCACAGCACCAGCGAATGATGGAGAAGAGGAAACAGAGCTCAGACAGACAATAAGACCAAGGAAACGGAGAACTATATAATGCATGGAAGCAAAAAAAAAAAAAGGGGAGGGAGAGAATATGATGTAAGCGCAACTACAGGCCCCCAAGTGAAGGAGAAATGTATAAACGCAAGAAGATTAATTGAAAAAGGAGTTTAAAAAAAACTGATTAAAAACAAACAAAACTGAAAAACAAAAACAAACTAAACTCCTTGATCATTGATAATTTGCAATAGGCCATTTCCGAGTTACGTTATGTCTCGTTGTCAAAGCGAGGCTAGGTGCACAGCCTTTCATATGGAAATGAATTATTCAAATGCAAATAAAACTCATTTCCATATAAAGGAGGATTTTTCAGGTATCCCATGATGCAACGCGAATGAACTACATTATCAACTGAAAATTGCGTGACCAGTCATTTGCCATGGAGTGCTCGAAGGGAGCACATCGTCCACTGCGTAAATTTTAGCAGTTAAACATATATCACATCGTCCAATCTGGCTTGTTGTAGGTTCCCAACGGTATTTAGTACATGTTTTCCTCCCCAAAAAGTAAAGAGAGCGGCGACTTTGTCTATTTCTGAACATGGACAAATTGAAAGGCATCGATGACAATTTAGACTTCGATTTCCGGATTTCCGGTAGATGAAAAAATATTGCCATCTTCCATATCACTTGTAAAAACATGAACATCAAGCGATTTATTAGCTTCGAAGCGAAGGAAAGTGTCAAACGATTATATGATTTGACCAAACTCATAAAAGGAAGCTGCACTAAATACGATTTTTCCTTCGACTATAAAAACCAAAACAAAGAATTTACGCGATCGAAGCGAATTTCAACAACGTTTTGGCGCCGATTTTGACCAAAATTCAACGGTCATAAATTCCTACAAAACGTGGGGACTTAAGGGGACCTTGTACTGCATTTAAAAGAGTCACTCTCCGGGCACTATCAGGCGTAATTATATGCTTATGTCCCCAGGATTAAAAACGACACACGGCAAAACAGATCAAGGGTTAAAACACAACAAAGAAACGAAGCGGATCAGCCATGCATGCCACTCGAAACAAAGACAAAAATATTGCGATACATAGGCAAAAAGGCTCGGATCAAATGATATCTAAGTAAACTTTAATGTATATAGAAACCAAATAACGATTTGATTCACCTTTTATCGCGTTGGAAACGAAGAAAATGTCTCGCGAAGATCAGTAAAATTTCCCCATGTGTACTCGCCATCAAAGGAAATTTGACACATCAGGATCGATAATTACGCGCTAGGCGTCATGGGATACCTGAAAAATCCTCCTTTTTTCCATATGAAAGGTTGTGCACCTAGCCTCGCATTGACAACGAGGCACAACGTAACTCGGAAATGGCCTATTCATATACATGCACTTTAGTGAGCTTACTAAAAACTTAATAAACAACATAGATTGATAATATGAAAATATACTCAGGGCCACAGTGAACAGACCCGGTGGTAGAGAGATTAATTCTACCAAAACATTCCTTTCGAAATAATAAAAATGCGCACGAGAGACAGGAAAACTTCGATGAAATTGACGACTTAATTTATATATAATTTATCTCGTCGTCCGCCATCTTGAATGTCGAGCTTGAAATCACGTGAGCTCGCCATGCAATTTTATTGGCTAATCGATTAATTTGGCTCAGCCAGATTCTCGCGGCGCCCGCACACGATGAGGAATTTCCGCTCACGAGGCAGAAAATATCAAACACGACAGATATTGGCCTCACGACCTTGCGAGGCGAATAACTCACAAAAACTCCAGCGCACACTTGAGGAAACAGCTGAGCTAATTGCCTCACGAGGAATTTTGCTCAGCACTTTCCTCAAGTGTGCGGCAGGCTTTACACTCCATTGTTATGCAAACATTTTCTATTGTTTCTGAAAACCAACGCCTTAGGGCCTGGTCACACTACAGTCAAAAACAAAAATTAGCCCGTGCAAAATGACAAAAACAAAATGACAAAAACATTCCACAAAAAGCGTGTCCCACCGGACCGTTTTTTTTCCCCTCGATGTTTGCACGGGCTAATTTTGTTTTTGACTGTAGTGCGACGAGGCCCTCATATAACACTGTCAATGATCAAGCTTTCTTTTTTTTAAAACAACACCAACGTGGATTAGGTTATGTAACACTCTGTTCCCGAATAACGTTTTCTTTTTTAAACAATAGTGTTTTGTGGGCGAAAAATCGAGACAAATTTGAATATTCACTTATGTATTGCTCCTCAGCCAGAGGAGTCGTAACAAGCATGGCTCGTCAGTTTGGAAAACCCAACAGTCCTAAAGAGGAAGAATCTTGGTTGAAAAAAAAATGTTCTTCGTAATACTAGGAATAGCACTAAATGGAGTGAATGTACTGAGCAATAGTGAACAACGGTAAGCTTCTTTGTGATATTTTTGAAATTTGCATGAGTTGTATTATACATTTGTAACAATAACGTAGTTCAGTAAAAAAAAATTAAATGAGGACTTTAATACAACAAATCACATTGAGGTTCAGCGTTGAATTATTCATTTCGTTTGTTTTATTCCCCCAAACCTTGGAGACAAGTATGAATTTTAATATATCGAAATTGGTCTATTGCGAACTGTTCTGCATCGTTCATACAGAACTGAAAATAAACAGAATACTAATAATCTATTAGTATTCTGTATATATACAGAATACTAATTAAAGTCATTATTTATTGTATTGATTCATAAACCCCAACATTTCCCTGCTGACTATTCAAATCCTCCCCGCTACTTGGGAATTTTATCGGGTATACAAGTATGTTCACGTGAACTTAATGCTGCGCAGAGATTGGACAGAAACCTTATGAATTATTAATGAATATCATAAGAAGGGAATACGATGGGAGGGTTGAAGGACGGAAGGGTCCGTGTAATGTTGCCAAGGTAACGAGAAGGAAGGACGAAAATTTGCAAACACGGGAGTTTCCACTGAAGTGAACTTTCCCCCTTCACCTGGAAAAACGTTTTCAGTTATAAAATATTATTACAGCATTATGGGTGACGGATAGTGTTCATTGAGGGTCGGGAATAAATCATAAAATAAAAGAATTGACCCGAATAGGACGTTTTCACCTGACGTCACGCTGGTGTACGAAACAAAAGATCTTTTATTAGCATCTCTAACTTTCTTTTGTTCGTCCACCAGCATGGCCGCTGGGCTTTTGTCTTTTAAATCCTTGGGGAATGGTTGCAAACCACCTTACCACAACGCGCAAAGAAAACAATCTTCGTCCTTAATCAAATTAAATACACATCAATTGAACCACACGTGCAAGAAAATTAAAACTGTAGAACAGGGGGCGGGAGGAGTACGGGGGGCGGAAGGGGTACGGGGGGCGGGAGGGGTACGGGGGGCGGGAGGGGTACGGGAGACGGGAAAAGAAATTCCAAAAGCTAAGCGTTCGTATTTATTACTGCTTATCATCCAGTCAAAAACACGAATCCAACGTTTTTTTGACTTCCATTTAACGTCCTCCGAGACTTAAAACAAAATTTTACTTGCGAGAAAACGCAAATTCGTACTCGGGCTAATAAAAAACAGCATTAGTTCCGGTGAAATTGGAAACCTTTTCAAGTCGGTTACGCCATAGGTCATGAATAAGGTGACATGACACATGTACACGTGTGTCAGTGCCTCGCAAGCTGTCGAAATTCTCTGCAAGAACGAATAAAGCGGGAGTCGGGAGACAAAGGGACAAAAAGGTACGGGAGGCGGGAGAACGGGGTACGGGAGGTTTTGACCACACCCCCCCTCCTCGCCCCTCCTCCTCTTATCCCAACCGCCGATCAATTCGTTCCCTCTCACTTTAACCTCCACCGACGGTCTTTCCAGCTCCCTCGCATCGGGATCAGCACGAGTGGTCGCTTATGGGAGATGGAAAATGTTTCATGACGAACAGAATTTTATGTGGCCTGATTCTCTGAGGTCGCTTTCTCTCAGGTAGTGAGTCTGAGGGACCTAATCGTCTAAGAATCAGGCAAAATTTCATGAATATGTCCGCTAAAGGAACACTCTCGCTTAAGGAAGTGGCTGCTCAAAGAGACGGTTTGGCAAAACCCTAATAAACAATGAATGACGTCCACTCTATCTTTTCAATGTTTTTTTCTTTACTCTACGCGTATTAAAATAAAATGTCTCTAGAAAAGCCCGCTCTAAATCAGTAATAATTACAGCTCATTGTTGCAGTGTTTCCTTTGTACAATACAAAATAAAATTAAAAGCTAAACGTACGATTCTTCTGTGGACAGAATTTTTTCGATGTCGTCATGAGATGGGACGCGGTAAGGTCTGCTCTGTGGATAAGGTGTACGTACTTTAGCGATCGCCTGTGCAGTTTGAGGACTGATCTTCAGTCCGTTAGCTTGTGTTGTTTCACTAAGAAGTTCCTTGATATCGCGAATCTGCGTCACGTCCGTTTTTCCTTCGGAAAACGTAGAGTCATTTCCAATGCTCGATCGTTCATCCAAACTGGACACCGATGACGAAGACGAAGTCGCACTGCCTCTTCGAAGACGGAAAGCGCCCGGCGAGTTCGAGTTTGAAACTGCCGAATTTCCTCGAGTATCGACCGGGGATCCCCAATGCGTCTTCGTTTGAGCTTCGTGCGGAAAAAACTCCGAGTGAGGGAAATGAGTGAGAGAAGAGTTATGCGGAATAGAATTTGAAACGGTAGACGAAACAGAACTAGTAGCGGATCTTAACTGACCAGAGCTTGAACTGGATGGAATACCAACGGGTTTCCTGGCATTTTCTGTCGTTTGTTTTTTGTAAGATCCTTCGCTAGCGTTCCTCTTATGATGTAAGTTGAGTCCAAATGGTGAATGCTCAAGTTTGCGCAGTCCTGCACTAGCGATTGAGCTCGTACTTGAGTCATCCACTTGTTCCCAGACATATTCATGCTGACCTGACGGGGATAGAGGCGTCTGTGGACCTGAAGAAGTTTCGCTTCTTTCAGAATCCAGCCTGTCATGGAAAACTCCCGATCTTCCAGTGAAACGGGCATGTTGTACATGCTCTTTAGGTTCAACAAATTCCTTAATTTCCGTAGGAGATTCTTGCTCCTTGTTCGAGTCGACATCTTTTATATCCTTTCCTTCTGATGCCGGGAAAAACGCTGGTTTTGAATTCAGTTCCCTTCTGCGTTGCATATGTTCCTGATAAGACGGGGCCGCGGGCTGCCGCCGGCGATCCACAGCTTGGAAGACTTGATCGGGACTCGGAGAGGGAGATCGAGGGCCCCCTGGGGGCTGTTTAGATACCGGAGAACTAGGCGGAACAGGAGAAGTCGAGTAATTATCATGACTGTCAGTACACAAACCTTGTGTTTGTACACATTGTTTGACTTCCATAGCCCGTGACACGGGATAACTTGGTATCGGGTTAAGACGCTGGTATTGCGTGACATTTTTCGTGACAGGAAACAGACGTACAGTTTGAGGTGAATGCGCGCGCCGCAGCACCGCAGTTTCTAACTTACGACCGCTGGCCGTAGTCTTCGGTGTCTGTTTATGTTCAATTAATTCAGCGCTCGTCGTTGTGCTACTCAATTGTCGTTTGGAGTTCGGAAATTTCCGATTTCCCTTCAGTCGTAGTTTCAAGGAATCCGGCGGTAACCCGAGCGGTTCCGAACTTCGCCGACCAAGCGATGAATGTCCTTTGGTTTGACGAGGTTCATAAAAAGCGGCGCTAAGTTGGTTTGAAAACTCAACATTATGCCTCTTTAATGGCGGCGATGAATTCGGCGATGGTATCCCTGAATCACAAGGAGAGGTCGGAGTGCTAACACTTTTGTTCGGCGGGTGCACCCCCAGGGTACTCGACACATATAAGTTCGAATCACTTAGATGAATGGAGTTCCTTTCTCCCTTGGGACTTAAAGGTTCCGGTGATTCTATCCCATCGTCCGTAGAGGACTGACTCAGAGCAGTCCGTGAGTCCTGGGTACTACCCTCAGAGTCACTAGCCACGTGATTAGCAGCGATTTCGCTGCGATCGCCAAGAATTGTTTTAACACTATCCCCCATGATATCCACACAACGCTCAATTATAAACTGTATGACCGGGGGAACAGAGTTCGATTGTTCAGTTGCTGGAATACTGGAGCCTTTGGGCGCCCAAAGCATGCTGGGAGCCACACACACGGCGAGATTGTAAGCGTTCATGTTGTTTGTTTCCGCGTTATCAGCGATGTGATATAAGACGCACAAGAAGCTTTTTAACAGTTCGTAATTGTAGCGGTTGATTCCATCCAAAATCCTGAAAAACAAAATGTAAACAGCGTCACGCACTGCACTGTGGAAATCGTGTCATGTTGATGCAGCGCACCTCCTCCAACATGAATAAGCGCAGAACACTGTCCGACTTAAAACCGTCTTGTGAGCGGTTTTTGTTAACAAGGGAATGAATGACAGTCAACTCTCTCAAAACGTTAGCCCCTACCCCTACCCCTACCGCCACCCCCTGCTCATAATCGGTTTCACGTTAGTTTATCAAAGGACCAGTCATCAATAACAGTTTTCCTCAAGATAATCCTCGCAGCAGACAATTACATCAGACAGGCCAGAGAGATCCAACGTTAACACAAAACATCTACTATATGATAATAAAACAGCTCGTACCCCTTGATTTGTCGCACTCTTTCTTCACGATTCTCTAAGTTGCTAGTGGCAACGAGATCTTCATAATTCTCACTTTCAAAAATACAGTCGGGTAAGCGACGAAGAAATTCCTACGATTAAATAAAAAACAACATTTGTATTACAGTTATAGCAATAACAACAACTTCCTTCGTTCAAACACGACAGACTAATAGAAACCTTTTAAAGGTAATCTAAAATAACGATCTAGTTCTGTTAGAGCAGTTTTCAGTTGAGTGTATAAAACCAAAACCAAAGTAATTACTCTGACCATTCACAGCAGTCGTAAACAATCCAATGAACCAATCAGAGCTTGAAGCAATTACATGTCGTCGGCGCTAAGCGCGGGAAAACGCGTTCGAGCAAGTCACGATTGGTTTTGGTTTTACTTCTGATTGGTCGGGAAAGTGGCGCGAGATTTTTTAGCCAATCACAAAGCGTAGCAATGCAAAACCAAAGCAATTGTGTAATTACTTTCGACACTCAATTGAAAACTGCTCTAACAGTTATTATATCAGTGCACTGACACTATCAATGTGTGTTTTTAGCAGTGGATGGCCAGGATGGAAATGGATTGAAGCTTGAAAAGTTTAGGCTAAACTTTTTAGTTTCTCAGGCCCCGTTTACACGGGTCCGGACAAATTTTTGCACGGACGAATTTTGTTCCTAGACCACGTGTTTACATGGATCCGTGCAAATTCTGTTACAGATTGCAGTGGTGTTTACACACTTAGGCCCCGTTTACACGGGTCCGGACACATTTTTGCACGGACGAATTTTGTTCCTAGACCACGTGTTTACATGGATCCGTTCAAATTCTGTTACAGATTGCAGTGGTGTTTACACGGAAACTTGCACACTCAGCCGTTCAAAAATTCGTCCAGTTCCACCGTTCCCGTGTAAACGCAAGGTGGAACCGTGCAAGTTTTTGTCCGTGCAAAAATTTGTCCGGACCCGTGTAAACGGAGCCTCAGTTTCCCCGTGTCTTTAAAAAATTGTTTTTCTCTCCCTTTAAGAATTTACTTTGTATCTCTTACTTTAAGGTTTAGATGAACTTTTGTGCATGATTGAAGGTAAAAAGTTAAGCATTTAGAAGCCTAATGGCTCACAACTGCCGAAGCTTAACCCAGTTTCTGTAGCATGAAGCGACTAAGAGTACAGTAAAAACCCATGTATAAGAACCTGTTAGGCTAAAATTTTCATTTCAAACCTCCTTTTCATAAGAACCTATTAAGCCTAAAATTTTTAATAGGTTCTTATTTCACTAAAAGGAAGGCACAGATGAAAATACAGAAAAAAAATTAGTCTAGGTTTAAGTCAGTAAGATTCAAAGAATGAACTAAAATGAAAACCATATCATGTCTGCGCCAATACTGGATTACACAATGCAATTGTAATAATTCCATGTGTATTAGTTCCATGTGTCTCTCTTTTTCGAAGTCACAGTTTTTGAAGCACAATCAAACTTCCTTGCATCTATGTCATGCATCAATGGCTTTCCATATCACATATGCCCTGTAGTAGCTATCTGTGCTGATCGCTAGTGCCCCTATCAAATTAAGAACCTAAGTAGCCTAACATCCCACTAAATACCATTTCTATAAGAACCTATTTAGGCTAGTTGGAAAAATCTAGGTTCTTATACGTGGGTTTTTACTGTATTATTACTCCCCCTTGGATGTGATGTTTGTCCATCGTAAGGTTATCACCCAGCATTATGTCGCCGGTATTATACACCTGGGTGGAGCGAGACAACGTGGAGCAAAGTTTCTGTCTAAGGAAACAACACAACGGCAGAGACACGGCTTGAACCACCGACCTTCAGGTTAGATAGATAGATAGGTTGAAAGTCCCACGCGCTAACCACTAGACCATCGCGCCTCCACAATGATTGAAGGTACTTATCAGTAATTTTAAAGTGCCACTATGTCAAAAATATGCATTTTCTGTTCTCTTCATATTTTGAAAATATAAGTACTCGTTACTTACCTTGCGAAGTTTAAAGTCAAAACTCGTACGGGAAGTTCCATTATTTTAGCTTTACATTTCGAATTCGGGTTGCCGCCATTACTCAATTAAAAAATGACCGGGACCGAACTTTGAGAGTTGGATCGAGTTGGCCGAAAGATTTTGTGACGTCAATGACTCAACACGTGCCTTTTGGCTTTGTTGTCTGTGTCCCGGAGGGAACCGCGTTGAGACATTGACGTCACAAATCAAGTCACGTGTACCAGATCGCAAACCAGTAGAACGTGGGCTCGGATTTATGAACGGAGTAATGGCGGACGGATTTTACGTGATTTTCGTGGGTTTTCGGCCAGCTATTTCTGGGCTGTGTAAGAATATATCAATCTAGTTTATAGCAGTTCGCATTTGTCTAAACCTATTAGATACATTTGCGTTAAAAAAAAAGCCTTAAAGAAAAACAAAAATTTTCGTCGTAGTGGCACTTTAAGGTGGCTGAACACAGTTTGCGCGCGCTCTTCAATTTCAGCTGCTTACGTGAGTCAGCGCGCGCAAAGTTTTGAGAAAAAGAAACGTGGCGCCTATTCAGCGATCATTTTATTTTGCTCAGCGCGGATCGCGAAAGTGTTGTTTTTCGTCTTAAAATGAAACAATTTGTTGTTTGTAAAAATGTTTGTTGAATCAATAGATAATATATAGAACCATTGAAGAAATACACTAGCTTTTTGGTCGTTTTTGTCTTTGGATCGAGAACCCAGTCAAATGCAACGCATGCGCAGTTGACCAAAAAATTGTGACTGGATGTTTTAGCGACTTTCCTCGGAAACGTGCTGATTTCTACGGAACCACTCATTAGAATTTCACAAAATTTGGCACAATAATAGTTCCGAATATGCCGAACTCGACTGCCACCAAAAATTTGAAATCTGACAGAGGAGATTTTTACAAAACGCAAACATATTAAGCAACAAATTACGGAAGATCCCTCTGTCAAAATTACATGAGACTAGTGTTAACATGCGAATATTTTTACGAGTTTACTAGAGACAAATGATGGACAAAATCTAATGACTAGATTTTCTGAAAATAAACGAAACCAAATATTGCAGGCTGATTTCCAATCCACCGTGTTGCCATGGCAACACCCTAAAAGCTCAACAAAAATATCAAAATATAAAGCTTGTTGCTTAATCTTATGCTTCGCCAATTTTGGGCGCCCAGTCGTAAGTGGTTTTAAAATGACAATAAATGATGCATAGGTACAGTAAAACTGTGTTCAGCCACCTTAAGGGAGTGGTCTTGATGTCGTCGATGTTTCAACAAAAGTATCATCAAAACAAACTAGTGGTTCCAAACAAGACAAACCGGTTACTGACGACTGTGCCAGCTGATGTGCAGTGTAATCTGCGATCAGACCTATTTTCTTTTGCTTGGTAAAACCACTGCCGCGGGAAACGGCGGGAGACAGCGTAACGAAAAATAGAGCGAGCGAGTAAGAGTATACAAGCGCGCTGCTAAAATTAGGTCTGATGGCAGTTTATGTGCGGTGTGGATTTTACAACGGGGTATGCAGGATTAAATACGAGTTAATAACTTTCCAATTTTATATAACGTCACACTGAAGACAGAAAGAGCATATATTTTGTTCACGCGTGAATCAAATCTAATGACTCTAAGGTCTGTCAGTGCTAGCCTTTGAAGTAACAACATAAGTACATAGATTACCTTCATTACTGAGGCAGTTACCACCTCAGAAACATCTTCAAAGTCACATAATTTACCTGAAAAAAGAAAAAAAAGCACTTAATCAATAAGACAAACGAAGCCGTTAATCCATTTCTATTGATGAACAAGCTGGCTCTTCAAGTTCTGAAGCTGACCATGTGTGAGTCAGTAATAAGTCAATATAGAGCGGTTTTCTGTTGAGTGTCATAAAACCAAAACCAAAGTAATCACTCTGGCCAATCACAACAGACGCAGACAATCCAATGAACCAATCAGAACTCGTAGCAAATACATGTAGCCGCCGCCAAGCGGGGGAAAAGCAGGCGAGTCACGATTTGTTTTGGTTTTACTTCTGATTGGTTGAGAAAGTGGCGCGAGATTTTTAGCCAATCACAAAGCGTAGCTAATCACGAAATTACTCGACACTCAATTAAAAACTCCTGTAACTTGCGCCCGCGATACCACCAAATCAACAGAGAACTACACTTCATTTACTAACCTTCATCTAATTCAAGCTTAATTTCTTTAGCAATCCTGGCATTGGCAGACTTCCGAAAGATTCCCGTGATAGTGGGGCCATACCGGAAGAGATGTAACAACAGTTCCTGGACAGCTTTAGGAATAGGCTCCTCTTCTGAACACAACTGGCTCAGGGGTATTCCGAAAAGCCTGGGAATAAGAAGACATTTGGTGTTAACAAAAATGAAATCAAAGGCTCCTAAGAGCCAACTGCTAAAGCGTAACGCAATATTGCGGTCAGCTTATGTTTTCACACTGACACGGTTCAATATTTATTTAAAATTAAACGTAAGGATTTTTGACAAACGCAAAAAGAAAAATACAGTACATCACTTTCATAATGTTCATTCCGAAGAAGAAAAAGAAAAAAAAGGTAGGTCCCGAACGAGACTTGAACCTCGTGCCTTTCGGCTGTCATTCCGCGCTTTAAACCACTCGGCCACCATGACTGACTTAGAACAGGATAAATTTAATTACTTCAAGATAGATACGCATCAAAACGCTTGTCTCGGTTTAAAAAAAAATTTGCATTAAAGACTCCAAATGCGAAACATCTTTAAACTTATTGTTGTTTGTATTCGTTTACAACAAATTAGTTATTGTTATCGCTGGATTCACGCTGTTCTTGTTACGAAACGCATTCGTAACAAAGCATTACGTCACTAAGTTTACAGCTGATGGAAGGAGTGAGCGAGTGAGTAAACAGGCGAGTGAGTGAGTGAGTGAGTGAGTGCTCATTTGCATATCTGTCTCCGTTACCGATAACCCGTTCATTACGCATGCGCGTATTTACGGGTTAAAAACGTCCTTAAAGGACACTTAATAAAAGAAAAGAAACAAAGATAGAGACTTTGCAGAGGTGTTTCAGACGTACAGTATAACTTACAGCATAATGTGACATCTAAAGCCGGATAAATATTTTATAAAAGTAAACTTGAACCTCTCTACAACGGCCACCTTCTGACCGCTTTAGAGAGGTGGCCAGCGAGGGAAAGTTTACATAAGGGCATAGAAAGCGCGAAAAGAAAACATGGGGTTATCCCATATTGCGAAACGCAACGTGGGCATTTCTTTTACTAACTTTTCTGCCATTGAACTCTTCTACTTTCGAGACGAATAGCGGCCCCCATATGTGGTTGGATAATAGGACAATCACATGACTTTTGGAGGGCATATGGTTTATTTGTGGCCCGAGTAGCATCATTTGCGCCCGAGCGGAGCGAGGGTGCAAATGATGCTACGAGGGACACAAATAAACTATATGCCCGACAAAAGTCATGTGATTATCATTATTATCAATACACAAGGCCAAATCGTACAAATTCATTTAATAAGAAAAAAATGTTTAACAGAAACAGGGCCGTAAATGCGTTTGCAGCCCGCGTGTTTTCTCGAAGGCAGTTTCTTATTTGGCCGCGTATATTGATAATAATTTGAAATCAAGCGAGCAGTTTAACATTTGAGGAACAAGAAAAGAAAATCGTTTTGTTTTTAAACGTTGGCTGTTTATACTGAGTAACGAAATTACTATGACTTACTTTCCCCCTGACTGCCCATCAATGGAGTTTGATTTTGTTGAACCTGTTGTCTTCTTGTGCATAGCCCAGTTGATAATTGGCGACTTTTTTATTGGATTTTTCCATCGCTGTTTGCTAGGAGCATTGTGTACATCTAAAAAAAGTAAAGGTGAGATCACGTGTTTGAAATACCGGTAAACAAATAAATAAGACTGGCCCCGGTTGTTCAAAAGGTGGATAGCGCTAGCCACCGGATAAATCTCTATCCAGCGGATATAAACATTAACAAAACCATTTGCGTTATCCAATGGATAGTGATTTATCCGGTGGATAGCGCTATCCACCTTTTGAACAACCGGGGCCTGAACGTCAAGTACTTCATTAATTCCAAAATTAAATGGGTCTTTGCTGCCTTTTGTCATAACTACACACTGCGAAGCTGCCGAATATTGTGCTGCTGAATTATGTCGCAGCTGAAAAAGCCCGCTTTCCAGGTCTTTCAGAGTTATCTATTTCACGGTAATGGCCAACGAGATGAGAAGATCAATAAGATAAACAGGGAATCCTGCTTCCTCCGTGAATATTACTAAAGAGCGAGTAAGAAACACAAAAATAATACAAGTGTAACTAACAAATGGAAATGAGCTGACTAAAACTTTAGTACATCTTTGACCGCCCCACCCCTCTCGCTCCCTCTTGTCACCCGTCCGGATTCCCCCGTCTCACCTATAGAAATCCTGTTGGGGATTTTCCTGGTCCTTTTTAGTATAAACTGGCACTGTGTTTCAGGTGATAAGGGGTCCATTGAGGGCAGCTGCTGATCAAAATCGAAAGGAAAGCCATCTTCGTCTGTCAAAGCCGCCTCTCGCATGTGGTTCATTTTTATCGCGAAAGGAAACTCGTGACCTGGATTTGAGAAAAACAAATTCATGGTTTTAAGCACATGACGGTGTATTTTCTTTCGCCGGATTTCTGTGCTTGAATGCCATTCCTACGCACGAATCTATCTCCTACATAGTTCGGTTACATTAGACAAATTGTACAAGCTGGAATAATAGCAAATTAGTTCAAAATAAAGTGAATCACCTTTTCACGTTGAAGAACGGTTTTCAATTGAGTGTCGTAAAACCAAAACCACAGAAATCACTCTGACCAATGACAAGAGGCGCAGACAATCCAATGAACCAATCAGAACTCGAAACAAATACATGTCGCCGGCGCCAAGCGCGGGAAAACGCGTGCGATGAGTCACGATTGGTTTTGGTTTTACTTCTGATTGGTTGATTAAGTGGCGCGAGATTTTTTAGCCAATCGCAAAGCGTAGCAATGCAAAAACAAAGTAAAAATAAATTACTGTCGACACTCATTTCAAAACTGCCCTTAGATAAGATCCCTAAAGTATTTTTCCTCACTTCAGGCATTAAGGATAAATATTTCACCTATGAGCGGGTAAGCGCCATCTTCCTTCCCTGAAAGCACCCACAGCTGGTACTCAGACAGATCCTCAGCCTGAAAGAAGCAAATGTACAATGTTGAACGATCTCATCTCGAACGACTCGTTGCTCGGGATTTTATTTATATGAAAACGTAATGTAGCCACATGAGGGCGTCAGTTTTCTCGGGATTCAGCAACAGGACAGGTTTAAAGTGCCCCTGCGATCAACTTTTTGATTTTCATTTTTTACATTTTCGTGTACAATTAGACTTTCTTAATCATCTTGCCAAATTTCAATTCATTACGAACATCAGAAGTCATTTTATTTTAACATTTATTTCCGAGAATTTACGGCCGCCATTAATCAACCTTGTTCCAAGGCTTGGTTGCGAATGGGAGAAAGTGACGTCAAAGACTCAAACATACCTCTCGGGTTGAAATTATAATAACAATCAGCATAGAAAATTGCACGAAGAACAAGTCCAAAGTTTTTGTTGCTTTTCGCGTGATTTTCAATACTTATTGTTATTATAATTTCAACCCGTGAGGTATGTTTTGAGTCTTTGACGTCACTTTCTGCCATTCGCAACCAAGCCTTGGAACAAGGTTGATTAATGCGGCCGTAAATTCTCGGAAATAAATGTTAAAATAAAATGACTTCTGATGTTCGTAATGAATTGAAATTTGGCAAGATGAGTAAGAAAGTCTAATTGTACATGAAAATGTAAAAAAATGAAAATCAAAAATTTGATCGCAGGGGCACTTTAAAAAAGTTCTACGATTTTATTAGGATCTGGCTAAACTAGCAAACACTGTTTCTTCTAATGTGGCTCAACTGGGAAACATTTGTTTCGGAAGCAAAAATGTTTTTGCTGATTCAATAACATTTTCTTGCGTCCGAGAGGCAAGATTTGCGCCCGCAACAACTGTTTCTCGCGCGGCTAAACTGGGAAACAAATTGCGTCCGCAAAATGTTTCCTAGTTTAGTCAGGCCCTTACAAGAAACAATGTATACTCTACATGTGAGGCTAAGAAAACGTACCTGAACGTGAAATTGCGCCAGTGACATTTTAACCACAGTAGCGGCATCGTCATTGTTTGACACAGAGAAAGATTTGGACTGGAAAGAGAAAAGAGACGGGGTGAAAAACCAAGGAACAGCAAATCAATCTCGTACCCAGGTCCTTTTTACTACGCACGTCCACCGGCTTGGGCAGCGGTCAAGCCCAAATCATACCGTCCAGAAGGACGTCGGACACCTTATTGAGACTTATATAACGGAGTAACCGGTTAGCTTTCAGTTGAGGTTAGGGGTAGCAGTTTATATAGTTAAATTTAGGACTAAGCAACCCCAGAAGCTAGGTGGTACAGTGGTACGGTAGGCTATGTAAGCCTAAGCCTAGCTGAGGTCACAGGTTCAATCCTGAGTAGGGATTTTAGATTTTCTTTTTTACACTTGAAAATAAAATTCTAAGTGTCGACATTACGTTATATAAGTCTCAATAAGGTGTCTGACGTCCTTCTGGACGGTATGATTTAGGCACAACCTTGGGCAGCGCGTGGATAAAAGAACCTGCGAGCGACAAAAACAAGGAACGACGAATGGGCACCGAGCACCATAAACCGCTTTAACGAAAATACCTTGTCGAATCTGCAAATCTCGAAAAATTTTCTCCACATTTATCAGAAAGAGATTGCCATTTGAATGAGCAAACATTTTGATTATCTAACACATATGAATCAAGAACTGTCTTCGGGAGAAAATTTGAAAAAGTTGAAGTAATCTTTACTCAACCTTACTTACACAAGACCGAGTTAGCTGCACAGTGATTTTGTCGAATTTAGATCACAGTTAATGTTTAACCCACGTGATGCAGTTTTAATTTCTTAGTCTGTGGATGAAATCCTAAAGTGTAACCATTCAATAAAAAGCTAATGAGCAGTACTTTCCTGTCGTACTGTTTATTACGCTGTAAAAGGTTGTTCTTATTTTTGAGTCTGGGGGTGAAATCCTAAATCTATTGAGCAGTACATTGTTGCAGTGCTGTTTATTATGCTGTGCAAGGTGTGATCATTCAAATGAAAGCTACTGAGCAGTACTTTGCTGTGGTACTGTTTATTATGCTATACAAGGTGGTTCTAACTTTTGAGTCTGTTGATGAAATCCTACAGTGTGACCATTCAAGTGAAAGCTACTGAGCAGTATTTTCCTGTGGTACTGTCTTTTATGCTCGGCTGTACAAGGTGGTTCTAACTTTTGAGTCTGTGGATGAAGTCCTAAAGTTTGACCATTCAAATGAAAGCTACTGAGCAATACTTTCCTGTGGCACTGTTTGTTATGCTGTACAAGTTGGTTCTAACTTTAAGTCGGTGGATGAAATCCAAAAGTGTGATCATTCAAATGAAAGCTACTGAGTGGTATTTTCGTTTGTTATTTGGCTGAACTTGTCCGAGGTGAAAAAGAGCATTCAGATCGGTTTAGAATTTGTTAATGTGGTACGTACATAGCCGGACGAATCCGCTGACTCCGTGTCCCTGTTATAAACTTTAAGGTTCACAGATTTGGGGTCCTCTAAGTCTTTTTGCTCTTTAATATGCCTGAAAAGGAACGTAAGACAAAAGTGATTATGTGAACAGACGACAAGAAAATTAAAAAAAACCTTGTGTCCTTCAACTGGCGAAACATGACCAGTTTTGTAACGCGGTCTAAATGCAGTCCACAAATGATAATAAAATAGATTTACTTATTTGGTCTAAGTAAATAGAGCAGTTTTCAGTAGTATAGGGCCAGCAAAGATAAGCCTCGCTACTGGATTCCCCTGGATTCCCTGGATTCCCCTCATTAGCTATGCTTAGTCATGACGTCACAATATGCCTTCCCGCATACTAATTTGGATTTCCTGCATACTAATAAACGGAATCCCTTTTCATGACGTTAACTACCTATTCCTTTTGTGTTATTCTGAAACAATAGAAACAATAGGTTTGCCCAAACTTGCCCGCTCTATTCCAACTCACTTCAAAACAAAACACAACTGACACAGATATCCTTTACAGACATAGATCAAAACAATATGCCTTGACCAGGACTCGAATCTGAGTTACTGCGGCCACAACGCTAGACCATCAAAGCTGTGGATATTATAACCAAATAAAACTAATTAGAGGTTTCCGAAACATTCAAGTTTAGAAGCAATAAAATTGCACAGTATAAAAAACCGCTTCTTATTCGTATTTTTCGCAACATTCTTATTGCCGCTACATCGCTAGCCTCTATATCGATTTTCAGTTTCCCAGCCATAACCCACTTTAAGTTTTAATTTCTTTTCCGGTAGCTTCAATGTTCAAACTTTTAATTATGCGAACTTATACTGAACTAAATTTGCATGAAAAATAAGCACCTCGGAAAGATTAACAAAGCATCCAATTACATGCGTTACTAAAACAATAAACCCGCACTCTGTTTAAGTTCAAATAAATTAAATAATAACAAAATGCTTTAAGGTTTCATCAAATCATTATGTCAACAAAAGCTTTTTTATTTAGAACAACTCAAATCCATGTACTCCACAAATGATAAGACTGAATCAAGAACAAAATGTTAGAATGAAATAACTTTACGGACATAGCGCGAATTCACTATAAAGGCCATAGCACAGGCCTAAAGCTTTGTTGTTGTTTTTTTCGGAAACAAAGGTTTCCTCTGAAAACGTTTTTACGCTTGGTTCATCTCTGTGTAAGTAAATCCACTTTGTTTTATCGTTTGATTAATGTCTTAATTTAACTGACCAATTATTTTCTCCGCAGTAATAAACTTCAGAACTCGGACGGGGATTGTAAAGATTTCGGGAACTGGTATATTTCTATAACGCCACATTTAACATCCAAGAAATTTATTATTCGAGGCTGTTTTCGCAAATCCTTGATCATATATAAAAATAGGTCCGCAATGCGTACATGAGTGAGCTTACGATGAAAATTTGCACGGAAATATCTAGAGACGGAATTTGTGATGTCCAAAATGTTACTCTCAAAGATATTAAGCTAAATGAGAAATACACCATAGGCTGTCTGCCTGTGATTTTTCATAAAAACTATTTAACGATATAATGTGGTACTGTCACAGGTATGGAAACACAACTTAAAAAATGGTTCATTGACTGTATAACTGGTGCAAGTGTTCCAAGTCCAAGAGATGTGATAAAAACACATGTCCACCAAGCACCATCGTAGCTTGCAACTTAACGTCTCAAGAGCTTCTGTATTGGAAAAGTATCTTGGTTTGTCGAGGATGATTTTTTGTTTTGTTGGACTGGAAGATCGTTCGTTAATTTGGTATCGTTTTTGTCACGCTATGTAATGTCACTACAAGGACCGAGTTATCATCATTGTCATCATCAAAGTTATCATATTAGCAAATTTCTAAAAAAAAAATGTAAATCATATACAGCAGTCCCTCTGTTAAGCTGAAACCCTCAGGACCTTGAGAACCATTTCCAGTAAAGGACTGGTGAATACATATTTTGGGTTTTTGAGAAATGACCACTTAATAGAAGAAGTATTTTGGGTTTTTGAGAAATGACCACTTAATAGAAGAAGTACTGTAACTGTGAACATGAACAAAATTCTAGATCAACCGCACATGGATTTACACAAGGATGGGTGCCTATTTGAAATAGGTGTTTATTTGAAACAGTGTCTGACAAACAAACGTGGTCGGGTTTCACATGTAAGGAGTGGTAAAACCCCATACTGACAGTAAAGATTGACACCATCAAAGGAGGAGGAGGAGGAGAAAATATAGAATTATGGTGGTGGTGAAAACAATAAAATTGTGGTGGTGGTGGTGGTTGTGGTGAAAACTATAGAATTGTGGTGGTTGTGGTGGTGGTGGTGAAAACTCTTGTACCCCTCCTGTACCCTTTCTGTACCCCTCCTGTACCCTTCCTGTACCCCTCCTGTACCCCTCCTGTACCCCTATCATTTCATCACAACAGTAAACACTGTTATCTAGTTACGTTTTTATATATGATCAAGGATTTGCGAAAACAGCCTCGAATAATAAATTTCTTGGATGTTAATTGTGGCGTTATAGAAATATACCAGTTCCCGAAATCTTTACAATCCCCGTCCGAGTTCTGAAGTTTATTACTGCGGAGAAAAAAATTGGTCAGTTAAATTAAGACATTAATCAAACGATAAAACAAAGTGGATTTACTTACACAGAGATGAACCAAGCGTAAAAACGTTTTCAGAGGAAACCTTTGTTTCCGAAAAAAAAACAACAACAAAGCTTTAGGCCTGTGCTATGGCCTTTATAGTGAATTCGCGCTATGTCCGTAAAGTTATTTCATTCTAACATTTTGTTCTTGATTCAGTCTTATCATTTGTGGAGTACATGGATTTGAGTTGTTCTAAATAAAAAAGCTTTTGTTGACATAATGATTTGATGAAACCTTAAAGCATTTTGTTATTATTTAATTTATTTGAACTTAAACAGAGTGCGGGTTTATTGTTTTAGTAACGCATGTAATTGGATGCTTTGTTAATCTTTCCGAGGTGCTTATTTTTCATGCAAATTTAGTTCAGTATAAGTTCGCATAATTAAAAGTTTGAACATTGAAGCTACCGGAAAAGAAATTAAAACTTAAAGTGAGTTATGGCTGGGAAACTGAAAATCGATATAGAGGCTAGCGATGTAGCGGCAATAAGAATGTTGCGAAAAATACGAATAAGAAGCGGTTTTTTATACTGTGCAATTTTATTGCTTCTAAACTTGAATGTTTCGGAAACCTCTAATTAGTTTTATTTGGTTATAATATCCACAGCTTTGATGGTCTAGCGTTGTGGCCGCAGTAACTCAGGTTCGAGTCCTGGTCAAGGCATATTGTTTTGATCTATGTCTGTAAAGGATATCTGTGTCAGTTGTGTTTTGTTTTGAAGTGAGTTGGAATAGAGCGGGCAAGTTTGGGCAAACCTATTGTTTCTATTGTTTCAGAATAACACAAAAGGAATAGGTAGTTAACGTCATGAAAAGGGATTCCGTTTATTAGTATGCAGGAAATCCAAATTAGTATGCGGGAAGGCATATTGTGACGTCATGACTAAGCATAGCTAATGAGGGGAATCCAGGGAATCCAGGGGAATCCAGTAGCGAGGCTTATCTTTGCTGGCCCTATACTACTGTTTTCAATTGAGTGTCGTAAAACCAAAACCAAAGTAATTACTCTGACCAATCACAGCAGTCGTAAACAATCCAATGAACCAATCAGAGCTCGAAGCAATTACATGTCGACGGCGCCAAGCGCGGGAAAACGCGTGCGAGCAAGTCACGATTGGTTTTGGTTTTACTTCTGATTGGTCGAGAAAGTGGCGCGAGATTTTTTAGCCAATCACAAAGCGTAGCAATGCAAAACCAAAGCAATTGTGTAATTACTTTCGACACTCAATTGAAAACTGCTCTATGCAGCGGTCGAATTAAAGAATGCATAGGTCATGTACGCACTGATCTATGAAAAATCAACAATCAAAGCACGATGTAATTAAATAAAAATCAGGCTTAAATTCCCAAAACGGAAACAAGAACGTTCAGTCCCGTCTGTTCATTAGGTCAAAGGTTAGACATTCTTAGCGTAACAAAAAGCGCATATACTTGGGTAGAGAGAGACGGTGCAGATACCATGCACCTCTTATTTCTTTCATTGGACCTGGGTGTCACGCAGATGTTGTTTGTTCTATTGTTTTCTCAGCCAATCCTGTGAGGCGTTCCAAGACGTACATACCGCCTAGACGGTACACAACACAGTGACAAAAACAAGTCTCAAATCCCAGTTGTCCAACAACTAATCGCCACACTTTTCTATCGATCAAAGTTTAACACGAACTTACTTGGTTAATGCGCTATGCCATGCCTCCTTTTCCTGCGGCGTGCTGCCAAAAAAAAAAAAGGTCAAATATCATTTTTAACCTCTGACCTACCAATTCTGCCAAAAGGCACAACGTAAAAAAGTACTACTCAAAAGCTTTTGCTTGAATGGTCACACTTAAGAATCTCATCCAGACTTAAAAATTAGAACCGCCTTGCACTCCTATATCAGAACACTTTAATCTACCGGGACACTACTAAAGATATGCAACTTATACCACTAGAATTAATACGTAATAGCAGAGACTCTGTACGAAAAGCGCGTGAAGAATATCTCATAGACAAAGCAACGGCGTTAGAACCACTTGGAATCAACGGACGCGACGAACTTCATTAACTTTCTCATCACTAGTCAGTTTAGTTTATCACCCGTCAAATCCTTCAATCGTATTCACTGTTTTTGTTATTCTTTATTTTTTTTTCAAAACCACTTGTATAACGTTTTTTACAGTTGTAACCATTTATAGTGCTAGCCCCTGAAGAAGCTTTGTTTTGCAAAGCGAAATATTGGGCACTATTATATTCCACTTTTATTTTATTTTATTTCCTTTGCTTCTACTTCTGTTTTTCTGCATTAAGGATCAGTTTGCCGGTCCTTTTTTTTCTTCTTGTACAGCATAATAAACAGTACCACTGGAAAGTGCTGCTCAATAGCTTTCATTTGAATGGTCACACTGTAGGATTCTATTCACACCATCTAAAGTTAGAAACACCTTGTCCCACCTATTTAAATAGACTATAGGCACATAAATTTAATGGCTGTTGGAAGTTACCTCCTGTGATAAGTGCAAACTATTAAGGAGAGAGTAAACAGCCCAGTAGAAAATAACTGCTCTATCTAGCTCTCATTTGAAAGGTCACTATCCAAATGTACTACCCGTAAATGATGTACAGCAATCCGAGGCCCATATTATATGCGTACCGACAAGACCAATAAATTGTGCATTTTTTAACAGATAACTTACTTAGTTACTTGGAAATTTACCAAATAATTGATAAACCAGAAGAATTACAGAATATTCGAAACAGTCGGCTTTGTTTCTTGAAAATGACAGCAATTAAGAAATTTAAGTACAAGTAACTGATTATTGAAGGTTACATAAGGTTACGAAAGCTAGATACCATTGGATCGCTTTATTTTAGATGGAATTTCTTGTCTGTTTTTTTTTTCCGAGTAGAAATGCTACAGTAGGTACTGGAGCCTTGTTAATGGAGGATTTCATCTCTGGTCAATCCCTGCCGATTTTCCACTGTTTCCGTTATTTTTGTTTGTTACTTTACTCGTTTTTCTCATCGTTTTTTATTCTTTTTTTGTGTGTGTTTATATCGGTCAATCTTGGAAATAAATAAACAAACAAACAAATAAATAAATAAATAAACAAAATCATGTTTGTTATTCCTTACTTAAAAGTAGCCACGAAGTTTGTTGTAGGCCATCCGATGACAAACGACTTGTCCAGCGGTTTAGTGGTCTCACACACGTCATCAAGACAGTTAGCTAACCAGATCTCACTGACACGTACACGGTGCTTAAGCTTGAATGATGACGTGGATCTGAAAAGACGACAGCGTATGATTTTAGAAGATATCTTCTCGCCATTTTGGACACCGACAAGACCGTGGGGACAAGTAGGCCTCATAAACCGCTTTCATATGGTGAATTTTGTTGCAGAATTGCCGAGGTTGTTAATATTCCTAATGCGCACTTAATTATACAGAGTTTCATCGTTTTAATTCGTGAACACGCGAAGTGTTGAACGGGTTATAGCGAAAAGGAAAACATATGCAGATTTTCACTCGATCGATCTGCGATATCCGCGAAATGTAATGGTCACCTGCCATACCCATGTGAACGGCGCTGAAGGGAGGGGAGGGTGGGGAGTTGGACGTAGGGGGTCGGGGGTCGGTGGTCGCCTGGGATAGGGAAGTCGAGTCCAACGGGGACAGCTAAAACTGGTCCCAAAGATGTCCGCTTTCGGGAGTTTCCACTGTTCGTAAGTGCTTTACAAGTTACAATGTGACGCTTACCTGGGCTTTGCTACCAACAGAATATCATCGAGTAGGAATAAATGCCTCTCTTGAGATGACATTGCCTTAAAAGTAAACGCAACATATTACTAAAAGCAAGAAGAAAGATAAACTATAAATAAGAAAACAAGTCAAAATATACAAAATTCGTGACAAAATATAAAATACAGTAGAACCTCACTAACTCAAACACCGACCAATTTCCCTTGGTTCGTTTTCTCAGTCAATTACTATCGGATAACTCAAACCCCCGCTGTCTCGAACAATTTATCGTTTCCCCTGGGAGTTCGAGTTAGCGGGGGTTCTACTGTAAATAAATAAATTCACCATATTTGGAGAGGAAAGCCAAATAAAGTTCAGGCGGTTTTCATATAGGATCACTTGATTCAGAAGAAATTATAATTTGGAAAATTTAGTTTTTAAGGAGGGAGAAAAACCGGAGAACATGGAGAAAATCCCCCAGAGTAGGAACAACGATCAACAAAAAAACTCCGCCCACATTTGACACCAAGCGCTAGATTCAAACCTGAACTTAGCACTGGTGAGAGGCGAGCAATCTCACCACTCAGTTAGGGGAACTTAACTACTGATCAAAGGGTTTCTTACCGATGAGAGTTGAACGGGTCCTTCTCTTATAAATGTTCTGGACGGGAGGAGATCTGGCGATAACGGGGAACTGGGTTCTGATGACGTCTTCATGCGCATGCTACCTGCATCTATAGTGGAACTAAAGCAGAAAAAAAGAAAATAACCGGTGAATTTCGATATTGTACAAAACTGGGACTTTCGTCAATCATAAGCTGAAACAGGCCATATAATCAAAGGTTTATTCACCAGTCCACGGCGGTTAGTTAACTTATCAAACCAAACTATTTTCCGTTTAAGAAACTAACCTCGGTCCATGAGAACGGCAATACTCAATGAACAAAGACAGACTGACCACCATTTTGTCTGGAGCAAAAAATCCCGGTGTCGCTCTGCGTGCATCAAGTTCAGCTTGGCGATATTAACTGAGCTTCCCAAGTTTCGAGTGTCCTTATACCATGAGTAGACATACTTAAAATGACTTAATATAATTAAAAAGTCATACAAATTTCAACAGTGATTAAGGTTTACTATGCTGTCACAAGAGACAAAAAAATCGTAATGAACGAAGGAACACTGTTATTTCCTATTCGGTTTTGGTACAGCCATTTTTTCGCTTAATAAGATTCTAACCCGCTGACAATTTGTTTTATGGAATAAAAAACGTGTCAAATGAAAGCTCTCGGTCATTTAGGATAATGGGCAATTCTGAAAATATACCCTAATGAATTTCAAATATCCAGGGAAATAGATTTTTAATTTTCAACGATGTGTTATAATATTGCCGCAGTTGTCATCAAAGTTTTCACGTCCCGACAGACTGCACGTCCGAAATACTAAAACGTGCTTAGAAACACGCAGCTCTTGGAACTACAGCTCATGCCACGGGCTTCCAAGCTTGGAAGATATTTTGCGGAGAACGTAAACAGATCAGAACTTAAATCTTTCATTTCCAGGGAGGAAAGTGGTTCTAACTTTGTAACTGTGGATAAATACCACAGTATGAGCATTCGCATGAAACTGAACTACGGTGCAATACTTAGTCAGGGAACAGACGAATCATATTTCCTTCTTGGCCGAGGAAGGAAGGAAATGGCTTATTAAGATGCAAAACAAAATGGTTCTTTTGAGTCTGTGAATAAAATACCTATTGAGCGGTGATTTTCTGTGGTATTGTTTATAAAAATGGGTTTGTATTTTGAGTCTGTGGATGAAATTCTAACGGGTGAAAAATCTATTGAAAGCTACTGAACAGTACGTTCCTGTAGTGCGGTTTATTAGGCCGTACAAGGTGGGTCTCACTTTTACGTCTGTGGATGAAATCCTCATTAAGCAGTACTTTCCTGTGGTACTGTTTATTATGCTGTACAAGGTGGTTCTAACCTTTGAGTCTGTGGATGAAATCCTAAAGTGTGACCATTCAAATGAAAGCTACTGAGCAGTACTTTCCTGTGGTGCTGTTTATTATGCTGTACAAGGTGGTTCTAACTTTTCGGTTTGCAGATCAAATACAATTAAAATTTATAGACTCAGCAGTACTTTCCTGTCGTGCTGGTAATTATGGTGCACAATATGGTTAACTTTTGAGTCTAGATGCAATTCAAAAGTATGAACATTGAAATGAAAGCTACTGAGTAGTACTTTATTGGTTCTAACTCTAAATCCTAAAGAGGAACCCGAGTAAAAGCAATTTCGGTATCTTTTTGTTCTACACATTGAAACGGGGAAAGTGTTTGCATGGGAATTCATTGTTGTGGTCAATATTACTGTTGAACACCAATAACTCAAACCGTCAGCGGAAAATAAAACATTTTGATTTCACGAAACTTCGATTCGAGTTATAGTTAGCGTGAGCAGAGAAAACTTTCATTTGGCTTAAGTTAGCGAGAGTTCGACCTATCCGGGGTTTGGATTATCGCGATTTTAATGTAAATACCATATCCAAGTTAAAAGCACACAGTTTGATTCTCAGATCATTTGGCCGACTTCTGTGTTAGCACTGAATATTTGTCTGACAGTCCAGTGGAAGACAGCCAATTCTAGTGCTCAATTGCTTTTATCGAGATGTTTATAGAGCAATTTTCAATTGAGTGTCGAAAGTAATTTCGCAATAGAGCAGTTTTCAATTGAGTGTGGTAAAACCAAAACCAAAGTAATTACTCTGACCAATCACAGGAGTCGTAAACAATCCAGTGAACCAATCAGAGCTCGAAAGTTTTTAGCCAATCACAAAGCGTAGAAATGCAAAACCAAAGCAATTGTGTAATTACTTTCGACAATCAATTGAAAACTGATCTAATACGCATTATTACGCTTTGTGATTGGCAATAAAATCTCGCGCCACTTTATCAGCCAATCAGAAGTAAAACCAAAACCAATTGTGAGCTGCTCGCACGCGTTTTCCCGCGCTTGGCGGCGGCTACATGTATTTGCTACGAGATCTGATTGGTTCATTGGATTGTCTGCGCCTCTTGTGATTGGCCAGAGTGATTACTGTGGTTTTGGTTTTACGACACTTAATTGAAAACTGTTCTATAACTTATCCGTTGTTTTTAACTCTTTTTAAATCTTTACCTTTTCGTGGAGTGTGTTTTGCCACCCAATGCGGCTTTAATTACGGTTGTTGGAGCAGACCGTCGTCTTGATGCTGCTTTGAGCCGCTGTTGACATAAAACAAACATGGCGTGTTTAAATAACAAACATGGCGGGCGTCTAAATAACAAACATGGCATGTCTTTTGTGAGTTTTCTAACGTAACCGAACCAAGAAACCGTGACACTTTTGGGTTTCAAAAATTTACTTTAACTTTACTAACGAAGATGACAACAATATAGTAAAATATAGAACGCGCATAGTTATTTCTTTCCGGAAATTGTTTGGTCGTCTTACCGCTAAATCACGTTGGACTGTTGAAAACCCTTCTTCTTAAATCTTGTTCACAGCCTTAACCCTTTCACTCCCAGAGTCAATAATGGAGACATGTAGTGTAGTTCTAACTTTTTAGTCTGTGGACGAAATCCTATGGTGTGACCATTCAAATGAAACCTCTTCAGCAGTACTTTTGCATAGTACCATTTGTTCTAACTTTTGAGTCTGTGGACGAAATCCTATGGTGTGACCATTCAAATGAAACCTATTCAGCAGTACTTTTGCATGGTACCATTTGTTCTAACTTTTGAGTCTGTGGACGAAATCCTATGGTTTGACCAGTCAAATGAAACCTCTTCAGCAGTGCTTTTGCATGGTACCATTTGTTCTAACTTTTTAGTCTGTGGACGAAATCCTATGGTGTGACCATTTAAATTAAACCTCTTCGGCAGTACTTTGACATGGTGTAATTTGTTTCTCAATATTTTACAAAATGAAATTTGGGATTTTTCTTGAATTTTCAGTGTTGTTTGGCACTCTTGGGAGTAAAAGGGTTAAGCGAAAGATCATGCGTCACCCTAATCATCATCATCATGATTTACTGGGGGGAGTCTGGGGAGCAATGGACGCGTGAGGACGTGTTTTCTTCCCGTCCGCTAAAGCGGCACACTATATAAGCTATTTATGGCCGAATCGTTAACTAAATTTCTAGAAAAGAAGCGTTTTCATTCCTTCTCTTCGAAAGGTTCTTCGCCTTCCCCGAACAGAAAGCAAATAGAAGCCAAAAAGCTAAGAAGTGAAAGTGTTACTTCCGAAGAGATCATCCACCACGAGGGAGCGGACAAGATGCCTGCCCATTGTGCCAACTGTGATGTGAAACTCGAGTCGATTCTAACCAAACTTGAACTGCTTGATGCCATCGAAAAGTCAATGAAAGTATTGCAAGAAACTCTGGGAAAGATGGACACGCGTATCCTTTCATTAGAAAGCGCTCAGGCGACGGTGAACCGTGACATTAACGATCTTAAAGCCAGTCTGAGTTTCACCCAAGATCGGCACACTAAATCCAACGCAAGTTTCGAAAGTTTAAAAGATCAAACCAATTTAAAACTGGCTGAGATGGCCAAGAAGAATGACGAATTAGAAGGAAAGCTCAAGGAACTAGAAAGCCAAAACCTTTACCTGGAAGCATATTCCAGACGAGAGAATATAAAGTTTGAAAATATCCAAGAGGAACCTGGCCAGAAGCGAGAGGATACCGAAGAAGTGCTCCGCAACTTCTTAGAAACACACCTTGGTTATGAACAAGCTCATGACGTCGAAATCCAGAGAGTTCACCGATTGAAAACAAAGAAAGCAGATGGAAATCCAAAGCCCATCATCGCGAGGTTTCTACGTTACAAGGACTGCGAGCGTATTTTATCTTTGGGCCGTCGATTAAAAGATACCGAGTACCGAATGTATCAAGATTTACCTTACGGCATAGTAGAAAGAAGAAGAAAACAAATGGACGTATTTAAAGCTGCCAAAAGGAACCAAATACCGGCTGCTTTCAGTAAGTCACAACCTGATAAACTTTATATTAGTGGAAAATTTTGGCCAGTTGGCAAACCTCTGGACTTGTCCCCTCGTTAATATGTGAAAACACCAAATTGATAAAAAATGTGTAATACATTTATAACGATCTATGCATTGATCCGCTTTAGCGGACGGGCAACCGTTATTATTAAATTCCTAACCGACCATATTGCCGTACCCCGGCCGAAACGCAATTAATGCGTTTTCAAAACCTTTCACGGCGTTAAGGTCTTGTTTGAGCTATAAGATGTGTGTTCCAATTTTTGTAATTCTCGTATGTTTCTGTGTCTTACTGTGCTCGGTTAAAACTTTTTTTTGTTTACTTTTTTTTGACTTAAAACTTTACTATTATGCAAATTCACGAAATAAATTTAAACATATGCATTTTTTTTACACGATCCCTAAGGACGAAAAAAAAAGCCGTCAAAACGTATCTCACCTCAAGTTGCCTTATTACTGACGCATATTTAGTTAAGACAAAAAAACATATTTAATTTAGACACCCTTGAAAATCTTGACATCAAGTGCCTTTCAATAAACATCAGAGGTCTTAATAAGTCCATTAAACGACGTTCGGTTTTCAGGTGGATCCATAACCAAAACGCGCAATTCATATTCCTACAGGAAACACACAGCAATCAAATTAGCACAGACATCTGGGCTGCCAAATGGGGAGGCAAAGTTTTCTTTAGCCATGGCACATCAAACAGCAAAGGAGTAATGATACTCATAAACCCAAAACTTGACTGTAAAATAGAAAAGTGTATTTCCGATAAAAACGGAAGATATATTATTTTGGACATCTCGGTTGACGATTCGCGTGTAACGTTAGTCAATATTTATGCCCCAAACGACCTAAACCAACAATCCAAATTCTTCAAATCATTACACCACTTGCTACAAGATTTTTCACAGCAAAATATTATTATCGGAGGTGACTTCAACTGCGCTATGACAGACAAAGACAAAAAAGGTGGCAACCCAGTCGACAGGAAAGCACCTGTTATAAAAGAAATTGAACAGCTGTGTACCGTGTACAATTTGGTTGATATCTGGCGCCACACAAATCCACATGTCGAATCCTACACATGGAGAAATAAGTCTCACAAAATACAATGTAGATTAGATTTCTTCCATGTCTGAGAAGAACTTTGTAATATACAAGTGTCATGTAAAATTTCTTATGCTCCCGAAACAGATCACTCGGCGGTTTCGCTACATTTTCAAGCCAAAGCTAAAAAACAACACAGAGGACCAGGTTTCTGGAAGTTAAATGATTCGCTACTCATCGATGAACACTATGTTAACTCTCTACGAGAAAATATAGCCTTTTTCAAAGTCAAACATGCAAATGTGCTTGATAAAGGTTTGAAATGGGATCTCATAAAAATGGAAATAAGAGGCTTCACAGTAAAATATGCTAAAACAAAAGCAAAGTTACGCAAGAATGAAGAGGCGATCCTTCTAAATAAAATAAATGAACTCCAATTAAAATTAGAAAGAAACCCTAATAACAACCAAGACCAAAACGAGCTCTTCGCGGCAAAATTACGACTGCAATCAATCATGCACTTTAAGACCAAAGGCGCGATTTTAAGGAGCAAAGTAAGATGGTACGATGAAGGAGAACGCAATACTAGATACTTTTACGGCTTAGAGAACCGTGCCCAAACCAAGAAAACTATCGACAAACTGAAAGTTGGCGATAATGCGTACGTTTACAATCAATTCGACATTCTAGAAGAACGAAAAAAGTTCTATGAATCAATTTATCAATCTAGAGAAGGCGACACATGCAACTCTCAAGTGACCAGCTTTCTAAAAGCCGAGAATGTTACACCCCTATCCCAAGACGATCAAAAACTATGTGACGGGCCAATTACAGATACCGAGTGCCTGAATGCATTAAAGGATTTTAAAAATGGTAAAACACCAGGTACTGACGGTTTCACGGCCGAATTCTACAAATTTTTTTGGCCCGAGCTGCGAGACGAGTTGTTAGATAGCCTCCACTTCGCCTTTCAATCCGGCTTGATGTCGATTAGTCAACGGCGCGGCATAATTTCTCTTATTCCCAAAAAAAAATAAAGACAAATCCCTTCTGGAAAATCTACGCCCGATTTCGTTATTGAATGTAGACTATAAAATACTTACTAAAGTCATCGCTAAAAGAATAGAAAAAGTCTTACCCAAGATTATAAATCCCGAGCAAACCGGTTACGTTAAAGGCCGCTACATCGGCGAAAATATCAGATTGATTCAAGATATCATGTTTTTCACGAAAAATGCAAATTTGCCTGGAATCGCAATTTTTTTAGATTTTCGTAAAGCCTTTGACACTATAGAATGGAACTACTTATCAGCCGCAATCAAAGCCTTTAATTTCGGTTCGGATATCCAGAGATGGATAGAAGTAATCTACCACAACGTGTCCAGCTGTGTCCTGAATAATGGCCACGCATCAGTTTTTTTCCAATTACACCGAGGCGTTAGGCAAGGATGCCCACTATCAGGCCTCCTCTTTGTGATCGGTATTGAGCTTCTATCAAAAGCCTTGAAAAACAATAAGGATATTAAAGGAATTAATATTGGAGGTAAAGAAATAAAACTCACGCAATTTGCAGACGACACAACAGTGTTTGTAAGCGACCAACATTCCGTAACCAATCTATTAAAACTTCTTCACGAATTTAAGCTTGCCTCTGGTCTTGAAATAAATACAAGCAAAACAGAAGCAATGTGGCTAGGAGCCTGGAGAAACAGGACTGACACCTTAGGTAATTTTAAATGGCTACACGAGCCGATTCAAGCCCTCGGCATTTACTTTTCTTATAACTCTGAAGCTGCAAATAATCTAAATTTTGCTGAAAAAATTATCAAGCTAGAAAACACCCTTAAAAGTTGGAAAAGAAGGAAGCTTACTCTCCATGGCAGAATCAAAATTGTTAAAACTCTTGGATTGTCGAAGTTAATTTACAACACTTCCGTGCTTGAGATTCCCGATATTTATGTGAAAGAGATTAACAAGATTTCTTTTGATTTTATATGGGAAGGAAAACCGCCCAAAATAAAAAGAAAGACAATAATAGCAAATATAAACCAAGGAGGTCTTAGAATGATGGATTTCGAATTGATGGACAAAGCACTTAAAATAGCTTGGATTAAGAGAATAACCGACCAAAATGACTCCGCCTGGAAAGTTATTCCAGAATTTGCCACCGCCCAGTATGGGGGTTTACCCTTCCTGATAAAGTGTCAGTATGACATCAAAAACCTTAGCCTAGATAACCTTCCACTTTTTTATCGTACTTTACTCAAGTATTGGCAAGAATATAACGTTGTTAAAATCGCAGAAGACCACCATATACAAGACAAAATTATTTGGAATAACAGTTATATCCGGATTGGAAACCAACCGATTTTCTACAAACCCTTATTCCAAGCTCACATTACACGTATTAAAGATCTTCTAAAAGACGACAACACCTTCTTTTCTCTTGATGAAATCCAACGCAAAGTAAACACTAAAATCCCGTTCACACTCTATCACGGCATCATCGCCGCTATACCAGCTGCTTGGAAACAAAAACTAAAACAAAACAACTTGCCCCAAACTACCCCTCCCCAAGACCCTCCATCAACAAGAGTAGCCTACGATACACTTCTAAACAATAATATAAAGCCACCGACTTCAGAGAATAGAATTCTTAATTATGGTTTCACTAAAGAAAACATACACAAAGTGTACTCATTGCCTTTCCAAATTACCAAAGATTCTAAACTCGTTGCTTTCCAGTATAAAATAGTTCATCACATTTTACCTACCAGATCCAGCCTATTTCGAGCTGGCATTGTTGAAAATGATATTTGTACATTATGCGAAACTGAAAAACAAACAATAAGCCACCTACTATACCACTGCACGGTATCCAAAGCTTTCTGGGATAGATTCACATGCTGGTGGCGCATAAAACTTGAACAGACCATTACTCTAACGGAATCCGCTGTCTTATACGGATGGCATGATGACATCGAAAATAAACACGCACTTAATGTCACCCTTCTTATTGCAAAATACCACATTTTTGCGACGAGCGCATGTATTGGCAACTTGTGTTTTGAAGGCTTTCTTCTACGTCTCCAAGACAAACTGCATATTTTGAAGAAAAGTCATTTTGTCCAAAAAAAGTTACAGCTGTTTTTGAAAATATGGGGGAAATTAAATTAAATTATTCTAAATAAAGATATATACACAAGTAATAGTCTTATAAGTCATTTTTTTTGTTTTTTTGTTTTTGTTTTTTGTTTTTATTCCTTTTAAAAAAGTAGTAAGTGTTGTAGCATTGTAAGTATTTTAAGTATTGCAAGAAAGCGTTAAGTATTGTAAGCATTGTAAGTATTGTAAATAAGTGTAAGTAAGCTGCAATGGTGTTTATTAGAAGTGTATTGTAAAAAAAATAAATAATAATAAAATAAAATAAAAATCATCATGATTTACTGATTTTACAAGGAGTCAAAACTTCAGACATAAAAAAAAAATCAACACGACATCATTTCCCTCATACTACCCTGCATAGTATGCGCCGGTTTATTTCTTGGGCGAAATTTCGTGGACGCGCGCGAGCGAGGGGAGAAAAGGAGAGGAGAACTCCCCTTCACGCGCGCGTCCTCGAAATTTCGCACTACAAAAATTTCGCCCCATAAATAAACCGGCATGCTATGCAGGCTATCCTCATACGCGAGGCTTTGGCTAACCCTGCTAATTTGAACACTAAATCACCTGAAACCATGTTGAATATCAAGAAACTTCAACAAAATAAAACATTCAACTATGAAAAGTACATACATGTGAATTGTGTTTTTCTAAGAGGCATAAGTTGTCACTGGGAAATCTGTCTTGTATGTCGTAGATTTTGCACTGAGGATAACAAAAAAAATAATAAAATACCATTACTGAGGGAAACGTTGAAACTATCGAAAAGTAAAATTAACAATAAATAATATGTCAAAATGAAATTATGCCTTAGGCCCCGTTTACACGGGTCCGGACAAATTTTTGCACGGACGAATTTTGTTCCTAGACTACGTGTTTACATGGATCCGTGCAAATTCTGTTACAGATTGCAGTGGTGTTTACACGGAACTTGCACACTTAGCCGTTCAAAAATTCGTCCAGTTCCGCCGGTCCCGTGTAAACGCAAGGTGGAACCGTGCAAGTTTTTGTCCGTGCAAAAATTTGTCCGGACCCGTGTAAACGGGGCCTTAAGGTGATGTTACACAGGACGATTCGCAACGACAATTTTTAGCGCAACATGGGTGCGCGGACGATTTTCTTCGCAATTTTTGCGTTCCGAAGTTTTTGAATCAGCTTTAAAAACTGCAACGCAAAAACACGAATTTTACTCAAGTTGTTTCGTGAAACATTCCTGTCGTTAATTTTGTTGCGCTAAAAATCGTCGTTACGAATCGTCCCGTGTAACACCAGTTTATAGCCAGCAAACAACATTAAGTGCTGTTTGCGATGTCTGATTTACGACCTCATAACAAAGGAATACGACTTCCTTTATCACAGTGCATTAATGTGTAACGTAATATGTAATTTATTTATTTAAGGTTCTGTTTTGCGTTTGCTGAGCTATCGTTAAAAATTCCCGAAATGTAACCACATTTTCCTGCAACGCAAAAACACGAATTTTACTCAAGTTGTTTCGTGAAACATTCCTGTCGTTAATTTTGTTGCGCTAAAAATCGTCGTTACGAATCGTCCCGTGTAACACCAGTTTATAGCCAGCAAACAACATTAAGTGCTGTTTGCGATGTCTGATTTACGACCTCATAACAAAGGAATACGACTTCCTTTATCACAGTGCATTAATGTGTAACGTAATATGTAATTTATTTATTTAAGGTTCTGTTTTGCGTTTGCTGAGCTATCGTTAAAAATTCCCGAAATGTAACCACATTTTCCCGCGCTTAACACTGGTTTTATGTTTTCCCGCGCTTAAGACCGGTTGTACATCTTTCCGTTGCATATTTTCCCGCGCTTGACATCAGTTGTATGATTTCTAGCGACCGGCACCGGTTGCATATTTCAGTTCCGCGCTTGACACCTGCCACGAATTTTGTTTGGTTAGGTTGCCAGCGTGACTATGACTTACTATATTTATATTTTGGCGTGACATTACAGGGCAACATGAGATGATAAAAAAGAAGACAAGGTTACGAGGTTAAAGGTGGTATGAAATATCTTCCACGGCCAAAAAAAAAGACCCGTTGCAATAACCTTATCTTTGAAGTCTTCAAAGGCGTAGTTATCACAGCCTATTTTTGTCGCTGTAAATATGACGAGAATGCGTCTCTGCAAATGTATGCACAATACAGGCACAATACAGGCAGGTAGAGTAAAATGTCAAAGTAGAGGTCGTCGAAAACGTGCCTGCTATTTGAGATTTTGAATGATGATATTAGTCATTACATCGCGAAACAAATCTTGTAACATGTGTTAATGATGGGTGAGAATGATTAACAGTCAACCGTTTTCTCGACACCACAAGTACCTTTGGAAGTTTGGAATGAAGTTTGGAATGACACCGCGACAAGAGGCACTTCAAAAGTGCGATACACTTGAGATACGCGACGAGTAATCGATGTATTGCTAGCACATACGGTGCCTATTTCCTAACGATTGGGTGAATATGGTAATGAATATAAACATGGCTGAGATTACTGGAAAGGAAACAAGAATAGGAAAAGAAGTGCCAAACCAATATTACATTTTCTACCTTACCAAGGGCGTGTTCGATTGTGTAATAAAGCGGAATAAACCGAATAACACTGAGAACAGTTCGTTAAGGCACTGTGATGTCTGCAGAAACTTACTCGGAAATATTCAGTTTTCCAGCGACTTTACAAACCCTGTTTTTTTTATCCCAGAATACAGGGAATTGCTAGGTAAGTGATTTATATGTATAAGTCGAAGCTGTTGCCTCTGAAGGCAACCAAGGGAATTCCCAGAAGTTTCCTTTTTTTTTTCAATAAAAGCACTAAACGCGACTATAAAACCACGAATTTTAGCGAACACGTTGTTCTTTGTGTATGATACTAGCCTCATCCTTGCAATGCAATGACTGATCGCCAACTTCTCTTCACAAACTCAAGTGGACATGTATTACGTGTCAAATATCTACAGCTTAATTTGTTTTAACTAAACTTATCCAAGGTAGGGGGGAGAGGGGATATTGTACCAAAACGTGATTAAACGTGAAGGCGTAAGTCTATTATTAGAACTTCATGACGCGTGAGTGGATGTTTAAAACCTTTCAATCTTGGACTTATACCTTGAGCCACATAATCTAGTGCTATCAACCCGTTAACTCCCAAGAGTGCCAAAGAACAAAATTCAAGAAAAATTCCAAATTTCATTTTGTAAAATTGTGACCATTCAAATGAAAGCTACTGAGCAGTACTTTCCTGTGGTACTGTTTATTATACCGTATACTGTACAAGGTGATTCTTATTTTTTAGTCTGTGGACGAAATACTAAAGTGTGAACATTCAAATGAAAGCTATTGAGCAGTACTTTCCTGTGGTACTGTTTATTATACTGTACAAGGTGGTTCTAACTTTTGAGTCTGTGGACGAAATCCTAAAGTGTGACCATTCAAATGAAAGCTACTGAGCAGTACTTTCCTGTGGTACTGTTTATTATGCTGTACAAGGTGGTTCTAACGTTTAAGTCTGTGGATGAAATCCTTAAGTGTGACCATTCAAATGAAAGCTATTGAGCAGTTCTTTCCTGTGGTGCTGTTTATTATACCGTATACTGTACAAGGTGATTCTTATTTTTTAGTCTGTGGACGAAATACTAAAGTGTGAACATTCAAATGAAAGCTATTGAGCAGTACTTTCCTGTGGTACTGTTTATTATACTGTACAAGGTGGTTCTAACTTTTGAGTCTGTGGACGAAATCATAAAGTGTGACCATTCAAATGAATGCTATTGAGCACAACGTGACTGTGGTACTGCAGTGTGTTCATGTATTCAATTTTCCAAGTGATTATTATAGAAAATTTAGTAACTCGTATGTAATAAGTAATAAACGCTAGGATACTTGGTGTGTTTACATGCACCTAAGAATTGTTTTAACGGATCAGGCATCCCTTATAAAGATCTTATTTCCTGTACGGATGAACAACATCACACAACTGAATTAGAATGATAACAATATGATAACTACGCGACAACAAATTTAGAGATATTTCCAGGCGGAAATATAAAAACGCATTTTGCCGGCAAAACACGAAGGCTTGTAACGAGGGAAAGGCCTAATTAATTACGACCTATCAAACCTAACATTAGTCAAATTAACAAAACTGGAAGGTTTTAAAATTCTTGAACGTGATCCAATGGTTGTGTTTTGAATCATTTAGCGGAAGCGATGAAATGTTTGGGCCAAATCTTCAAATAAAATAAAAATATGATAGTAACACAGCAATATCCGTACCGCAAAATAATGTTCAAGGCGATATAAATCATCCATCATAGCTTCAAGCGGTGTTACTATAAAAAATCGTATCGCGTTTGAGACCGGCTGGTTTCGACACTTCAGGCAGGAAAATTAACATTATAACACCTCTTGTAAGCGATATAGAAGTTATATCACAACTGAAACTCAGAAGTTAACCCATCACATGTTTCGGAACTGTTCATAAAAAAAACAGCTAATTATATCTTAGTTTTAATTCATCTTTACACAAAGGCCAATTTTCAAGACAGAGCATTTCATCTCAAATTGTTACATCCGTTTAGAGCTCTATGGTATTCGTTTCACAACATTTCATCGAACAAATGCCACTTCAAGGTGAAACATGTTAAACATTCTAAATTTTAACAGCAATACCTGTTCTACATCTGTTCGCGTTTTGATCGCTCGGCGAACAACCACTGGGCTTTGAGATGGTACGACACACAGCGACACTGCATAAGACGGCGATTGGGCACTACGGATGGGAACTTTTGTCGCCATACTCTGCGCTTGTTTTGCTCGTCGTAGAACCATGAATAAGGTGTGCTAGTCTACCCAAGGTGCCAACAGACCACATGTAATCATTTGAACCTTCACCGGCGAATCTATTACAGCGCAAACTGCCGTTTTATCTTTCAAGGACAAAGACCTGGATGACGAAAACAGATCATAACTTTTGCTGCACGTATTTTCTCATCCAAGAAACGTCCGATTTGGACGTGTAATGGTTGAGCGCAGATTCGTGAGCACCGTTTGATGTTCCAATCAAGTTCGTGAAGTTTAAAAGCGCATCTGCGTTCCTCTCCTCTCCAGAGGAATGAACTGACATTAATCCGGACGGATAATCGGTATTAAACCGTTTAAATCCCTTATGCCTAGTAATATTGTTTCAGTCGAACACAGCGCCCGACATAAGAGCGAATAATAAGGGCGGTCTGGTTTCAACACTATCTACGAAATGATACAAAGTGATTGCATTTCTTGAATTGTTATGGCGTATTGCTTTCACATGATGCTGGAATTGAAATGACCGTCATCCAACAACAAATATATTAAAATTCCAACTTAGAACTAGTTTGCGAAAGGAAACAAATAAACATCTGAATAATAAATATAAACTTGTACAACATACTTAAGGATTACGGATGAAGTCTTAGCAATCTTATAAGAAATAAGGTCAGGCAGACCCTTAAAGGTCAAAGGACTGAATTAGCGCGCACTCGTATCACGCAAAACGATTAACATGAACAGAACAAAGAAAGACATGAAAGAAACAAACAAATGACATTTCAGCGGGGGAAAATCACCTGAACGATTTTCCAACCAAACAGCAACCTTAAAGGCATAAACTTTTAGAGACAAAAGCGAATTGAAAGAGTGGGATAGCAAACATTCCATCGAATGAGCCATGTTTGAAGGACTTACGGCTTTACACAAAAGTAAACACAAGTGCTATTTTGCGGTAGAAATAATTAGCTGAAGGAGCAACTGGGTAATTGAAACAATCTGGGATCGGTGTTTAACGAAGATCCGGGCATGAGAAATGGAAAATATGTCAGGCACGAGCAAATTTTATCACATACAAAATCAAATATCATCAATTCGAGTGTAATAATAAGTTTTGATAACCATCATTAGAGTGCGTGAGTTTAGATTTCCCCATAAAATATGTCGTAGTGATAAAATTCGGACATGACGAAAGTGTTTGTAATCTGCGGTAAAAAAAAACCCAGTGCTTATATAAAATCCAGCGCCGATGAGTCTAACTGAAAATCCGAACAAAGTTATCTTCAGCACTAATCAAACTCTCGAACCAAGAGTACAGATAACAAAAAAAAATCACTTGACAATGATTTATTTTTGTGACAGTTTCTCTGTGATTGCCTTATAAAATAAATGGCCGATCTGCGAAAATAACTCATAATGATATATTATTAATGTTGACCACGGTGAGTTTGTTATTTTTTCCTATTATTTTTGTACTCTTCTTTTACTGACCTGTCAACAGTCAACAGCGGTTTTTACTTTAAGTTGAGTGTGTGCATAAATTCCTAAATGATGACCATTTTCTGTGGAGTTGTTCGCTTGTAAAAATTAAATTTGTAGAAAATGATTAATATAATACCACCCACGACTTTAAACAATAATAATAATAACAACAACAATAATAATAGTAATAATAACAAAGATTTATACAGGGTTAACGTTGCAAAACATTTATTGCTAAAATTACACAATAATCACAAACTGATTTATGAACCAACTAAATTTAATAAGTTCATTACACTTAATAATAATAGATTACTGCCAAATCTCTTAACAGTCAATATTTAAATCAGAGTATTTTTGCTTGTTGATTCAGCCCCAAGGAAAACAATACGAAAACATAAATGGAATATTGTCTAAGCGAGATTTGAAAAGAAATTAATCGGTATCATTGACGTTAATTAAATTAAATCAAATTAAATTAATGGATGCTCTCACGAAATCTCATTATTGTGTATTGTCGAATTTAAATAGAATATAAATGACTGTTTAATAAGGTTGGATAAAAATGCCTGTCAACTTCTCGACTATCACTGGTACATTAAAAATAAACCCGGATTATTTAAATAATTCTTATGTAGACAGACGAACGTTGCTGACTCCTTTGCGTGCATCAAAGAAGGAGTTGCCAATCACGCAACATTGCTCGATAAAAACCGCCTGCCTGATACCAGAATTAACGGTGTAACATTCCGAACTTAATTCGATTTTGTCATTTAATTGCCACTTAGGAAAGCCACCACGTCGGGGAAATATCCAAACGAAACTAACGTTCATTCAAGCGACTTTTCGCCAATGTTAAATAAAAACACTTCTCGATATATGACAACAATGTAGAATGTAAAAAGTGATTATGTAAAAAGTTCCGAAGTGAAAACTATTGTAGCATTGAAAGTCCAGATTGCGAACAAAACAAGGAAAAGCAGCACTCGCGAATTCAATTAGATTATTGTTATCATCTTTCTGTAAAATTCTATTTTTAATATAGATCATGACCTAATAGATTATTGCTATATCTCCCTATTAGCTTTCCTGCTAAGTTCATTTCTAATGCTATTATTTTTTTTTTCTTTTTAGACTTTTTACAGCAAATAAAACTTGCATTTATTTAACCCTTTAAATTTAATATGTACTTATTGACTAAGTGGGAGGACCGGATGGGAAAATATTTGGCTCGAGGTCATGACGTACGGACCGAGCGCAGCGAGGTCCGTGCGCCATGACCGAGAGCCAAATATTTTCCCATCCGGCCCGACCTAACTTAGTCAATAAGTATTTTATCATATGACCAATTTTACTTGAAATTTTAACGCGCGAGGCCGTCCGCTTTTGTAGTAGGGCCGTACGGCTTTTTCCAGCCCCGCTCGCGCAAATGCGTACGGCCCTCATACGGGACTTTCATCAATGGTTTTGCAAAGAAAAGGTTCGCAGGGTCGTACGGGTCATATGATAACAAGAACTATTTCACGAAATTCATTAAAACCTGAGCTGTTGTTAAGTACATGAAGAAGTAATTTCTACGTTATATTATAGGTGCTTTTCCATGCACAATCTTCTTTGATTAAAATACAATTTTAAAATAAGAATAGAAGTCACATCAAGCAGAAGAATCTCATGTTACTAAAAATACATACAGAAGTAGAGTAGAAAAATAAACAGTTGCTAACAAAAAAAATACTATCTAAGAGCAAGCTATCTTCATTCCTATTTTTTCTGAACACGGAAACGAGATACAGTGGAACTTCCCCGTAGATTGTCTATTAAAATAACCTCTGTGATGTAGTCTGCCACGCAGCCGTTATTTGTCTCGTCACGCAACGCTCCAGGGAGGAGCGTTGCGTGACGAGACAAATAACGGTTGCGTGGGAGACTATCTATGCTACGGACACTCAAAACGGGCAACGGGCAAGAAACTTCGGTCGCAGAGAGTAAATTAAAAAAAATAATAACTTCTATATTACGGACACTATAGTGATAACTGTTCCTGAAAGGGTAAAATACAATTTTCAATTTTCAAAATTATTAATTGTCGCATCGGATTGAATTTTTTTGTGTGTGATTACCCGGGATTAAAGACCAAAATTAATCAATTGTCTAATTTTTGCTCAGTAAAAGCCGTATGGATTTTACACCATACAATAACATTATTGTGAATTGTCAAAAGTTGCTTTAATTATCTTTGAATTCTTTACAATAGACTCTAATGATTGCAAGCGAAACAATTTGCGATACAATACCACAATAACTGAAAAATTATTATGAGCGGTTTGGAAATGTGCTGGAGCCTTTAAAATGAAGTCATATCCACACGACAACTATAATACGGTCACTTGGTGTCCGCAAAAAAACGCTCATGCAACTAGCTTAGCTACTCCGTGATTATCAGGCTGGTTTTTCAAGTAAAGCTTGAAGAAATTCGTCCATCGGAGTTTACAACACTGTAAAGTTTACAAGGATATAAACACAAGTACATTAATTAACCGCGAACCCAACTGTCTTTAATAATCGGAATAACACGCTAACTGAATTTTTTACTCTTAACCTGCTAAGAAAGCCACTGAAAACAATTTAACAGATTTTCTCCGCTTTTCATCGCACTGTTGATTTGAACAGTAACCCTATAACATTGTATTCATAGACTTTAACATTGCTAGAGATCAACTTTTTAAGGCACAATATACTGCACTGCAGCAAAGTCCTGCTCACCAGCTCACCAGCTAGAAATACACCTGTAAAGTACAATATACAATACCACAGGAAAGTCCTGTTCACTAGCTTTGATGACAGTATTTCATTCCAACGTTACGTAAAATAGTCTACTTGCCTTAGACTCCAAGCATCGCTTCCTCGATTTCACTTCGCGCGCTCTTGCACATTTCGTTTCTTTGATCTTTTCAACTGAAGAGCACGCATCTCCCATTATATTGCGACTCTTTTCGTAAATTTTAAAAAGCGAGGCACTCGCAGCTAGAACCTGTTTCATCGTGACGTTGTGGAGATAAAATTATCAAAAGCTGTATTCGTGCAAACGCCTGCAAACCCAGACGACATCAGTCACGTCAACATTAATCCCTTGTTACGTAAATGGCTTAAATGTTCCCAGCATCCGCAAATTGACCGTTAAATACTTTTGATAATGTTGCGACACATTTGACGTTTTTATACAGAAAGTCAAGCGGTATGGGCAAAAATGCTAAGGGACCAAATATCGGTTTGTTTATTTTAAAAACAGTTTTTAAGAAGTTCACAACTATTCTGTTCCATGCATAATAAAAAAAAACATAGATGCACAAAAATTTTCGGTCAAGTTCAACATGGAGAAATTCTAAAAACATTTTTAACAACTTTTGCAACTATTTTTCATGTAGAATAACAATACTTTAGTTTAATATTTTAATCTTTAGTTTCTATTTGTTTTAAAAATTATAGAGTTAAGAAAAAAAAATACCCGTGCAATTCTAGTTACCCAAACAAGTTTAGCGTACCTCTCTCATCTTACCCATGTTCCTTATCATTTCTAAATTTGCCTAAAAATCATACTTGCCTATACACCATCAAAACTGATGTCAGCAAACATGATCATCTACATATCATCGCTAAAAATAATGCGCTGTTGCGTGCATCTTTCATTCGTGACGGTATAAAATACTGTCTCAAAATTGCTTACGAGGTTTGATTTCATAAAATAAACAAACTTATTAAATAAATACACATTTATATATAAATGCATCATTAAATTCCGTTTATATTTAAAAACAATAGCTCGTGATCTCTCGTGACTGATAACCATATAAACAACAAAACAAAGATAACTGTCCTTCTTCAAGCGTAAGTTAAGCATTGCACTCCTTGGGTAAGACCATGTGTCATGTAATACGGTTTTAACTTTTGAGTCTGAAATCCTAAAGTGTGACCATTCAAATGAAAGCTACTGAGCAGTACTTTCCTGTGGTACTGTTTATTATGCTGCACAAGGTGGTTCTAACTTTTGAGTCTTTGGATGAAATCCTAAAGAGTGACCATTCAAATGAAAGTTATTGAGCAGTACTTTCCTGTGTTTTTTTCTAGTTGTGAACTTGGTCACCTGTAGATGTGAAAAGGTTATTGTCAACAGTGACATAAACAAGAAACTAATCAGTGTACAGTTACAGCGAGAAACATTAATATACGTTTGCAGAAGAAAGGGAAAAAATCCAGGCCAAAAAACGCAGTCTTACTTAAAATAAACCCCTCGTTTTCAAATTGAATTTGCTTACATATCTAATGTTTTCGCAAAAGCCTAAGATGTGTGTCGCAAGAAAATCTGCTTTGCTCCACATTCCGTTTTTAATCCGGTTTTTACTCCCAAGAGCTCCCAAAACTCGAGAAAAATTCCATGTGGTAAAACATTGGAAAAACATTTTCCGTGATAAAGAAAACAGACACATTCAGTACGACTACAGTAGTATTTCGTACTAACAGAAACACATTCTAGACGGCTTTACTTAAAGAAAACTGCCATAGTTTACGCAAAAGCTCTTAAATAAACGAATTACTTACCAATATAATAAACTATCTCTTGTTAGTTTTATGAACTGTTTTTAAAACAAAAGTGGCAAACACGACTTACTTTCCACCGAGGCATCGCATATTCTTGTGACGAATTCAACATACAGAACTTTTAAACTTAGAATTTACGCCATCACATGTGACCTTCACCGCGTTTCAAGTTGATATTTCCTCTATCTCTCCAACTCCAACTCCTGACTTTTCTAGAATGGTGTCATCACTTAATTATCAGCCATAAGACACGGGATCTCGCAGCTTAAACGATGCTTAATGATTTTTAGAACGTTTCTTATTTTACCGGCGTGGAGGATGTTACTCTGAATGACGTGTCAATGCCGGGGCAGCGGTATTTTCAAGTTCGTCTAGCATAATACAAGAAATGTACTGAGACATTCAGGAGGGTAGAATGTGTAGCTTGTTCTTTTTTCGTATCAGGCTTGCACTGGGTAACAATATTACTACGATATCTTTTGGTCTGGAACGAGATAAGATTTTATATACACAGAGGATTCCAATAGCCTTCCTGCGATGAAACAGCAACACGTCATAAAATAAAATAATTTAAATGGATTAAGAAATTATCGAGTCCTTTTCAACAGGAATGTAATGTACACATTTTAGTTTCAGTAACACTTTCATAGCATTGCTGTTCTAAATGCACTGATAGACTAATAAGTACTACACATTTCAGACTGTAATTAATGAAGCAGATAAGCTTATTGTATTAGTAGACCTAAGTAAGTTGTGTCCCTGCATCACGAATCCTATAAATAGTAACACTTTCTATTTTGTTAGCAAGCCCGTATCCCCAAGGACTCTGGTACGAATTTTTGAACAGGTTGCTATGAATTTCTCTAATTCATACACACAAAGGATTCATAACCAATTCAACAGTGATGAGGAATTTCAATAGCCGTCGGAAGCAATGAAGGATGGTTTAGAAAGCACTTAAAATGAAGACACTTCACTGGCAATTTTCTGTTGAAAACAAAGGTCAACATTTTCGTGAACGCGTTGCCCCGCGTTACCCATTTTTCCGGATTAAGGATATCAAACATTCCTTTTCAACAAATTCCCACCGCGAGAAAATAGAGGCTATTCCCTTTTGAAACTTGCTTACAAACCTTGTTTTAAACCATCCAAAGTACAGTTTACAAAACAAAGTGCAACTCCAATAAAGCAGCAAGTTTGTTGACAAAAGTTTTGTTCATCACAAGATGTCCGCTGGCCGTCTTAGTGCGCATGCGTTACTAAACACTCCTTCGTTTGTATAACTTATGTATAATTATGCGTCGCTGATATAAATAATAATGGAGATGCGCCGGCAATGGTTGAACATATTCTTCAGTTTAGAGGCTTCCTTTTTTCCGCCATGGCTGTTTTCATTAAACGAATATATTTTGTCTATTACGAGAATTTTGACACAATCACGAAGAACTTACTTGGAAGTAATTTTGCCAATGCACAAAAATGATGAATTCTTATACGAAAGATATGAAATGCGTGTTCAGTAATAAACTGTTTTCGATCGTGAAAGCATTTGAATTTCTGACTTGCATAGCTACTAGAATCATATTCTACAACCATTTCTGATTTAGGCTTAAAACTTTTCAACATGCTTTATTTATAGTCAAGAAATACAACTGAATTAGGGAAGAAATCCCACAACGAACATGATTAAATGATGTTTGTATAGATAATCTAAGCTACTCCACATCACGTGAAACAACAAGAACACGATTTTGTTTTTCAAGAGAGGTTTGGGGATTTTTTAAATATTTTTTCTATCTACAGGCAAATAATCAGTCTAAGTATTGCAAAACAAATAACGGCAATGTCTTGAGGCGCGAGAAATATGCGAGTGACTGGCAATAAATACGAGAGATGGCGAAATAAAAACAAGAAGACGCAGCATACACAAAGTTTTATAAACAGTCGCTAATTCCGGAACGGTAAAGACCCCTATTGGATTAGAGGAGATTTGGATCATGTATCACGGAAGGAGTAAGTGGTAATGCAGCGCTTTTAAATACAAAAACAAACGGATTCCAAAACCAACAGACAATCCTACCAGCGGTGAACGTCAGCTCGTTACCCGACCCCACCCCCCACACGCACGAGCGCCACCTCATCCCTCCATTAAGAACCGCGCGCATGCACACAACAACCTCTTCCACCGAGCTCCATTTTCTCAGCTGAAAGTCCTGTAAGACATGTGACTCGTGCGAAAGCAAGCCGAAAAGCTTCACAATTCGTGATATAAAATAAATGGAAGGCAGATATAAGCAACCGCATAGAATATAACAACATCAAAATGCCACAAATAAAATAGTGAGGAATGTTAAAATGTGTAAGTCAGGCAAACATTTAAATTAATAGGATTTCAGATTTACAAGGTCAATTGTATCTGTAAATTAGATTAACATTTCAGCTGAACATTGAAAACACGTACACAAACTAAATATACCTAAAATGACTAAAAAAGGGCGTAAGGACGAACAAAGGTTTTGGACTCTATAAATTAGAGGATATAAGCACTCCTGTCCATCGCTGGAAAATTTCCATAAAATTTTCGTGTCGACAGAAGACGTTTGCATGCCACTGCGGTTACGAAAAATATCATCAAAAATTTAAAAATTTAACTACTTAAATTGAGATTATCCGTTAACGGAGTAAAAGACTCAAGAGGTACGAGTTTTTGGTAACTTATCGATATAAAGAACGATATGTCATTTCGAGGAAGAATGATTTGAAGTTATTTCTCGAAGAGCAACAAAAGAAAAAGTAACAAAAAAATCTCGAGCACGGAGGTTTAACACTTTTTATAGATCTTAGATGTCTACTGAGGTAAGAGTAATCCAGGAAGCTGCAAAAAGGATAAAATCTTACTTTAAACAACAGCTAATAACAGCAGGGTCAAAGTACAAAGGATCGAACAATGTAACACAATGAACGCAACTAAAAACATGGGAGCTAACAATTAAATAAAAAACGCCGAAAGTTTCGGTTGAAATGAAGTTTTTAAGAACTAATTGTCGGGAATTCTTCACTACTTGTTCACGTGCCCGTCCAGGTCTACTATAAAGTACAGTCAGTTTGGTTTTGTAAATGGTAAACGCCTTCACTTGTACTTTTGTTTGGTGTGTTTATTTTGGAAAGCCCTCAACCAAAATAAACATACCTCGTACCCAGGGTCTCTCTTCTTCCCGCCGCTGTTAAGCGCGGGAAAATGCGGGAACATTGATTGGCTGATTTGTTAAAAAACAAGTGTGTGTTTAATCTGATTGGTTGGAGTAAGTTACACGTGACTTCTGAACCAACAGTTAACCTCAGCAAACGCAAAACCAACTGAAGCAAACACAAAATAACTTGAAAACTGCTGCAATAATTATGATAATTATAACTACTGACAAACCTCGTTCTCTGCCTCCAATACTTCCTCCTGCCTTTCTTTCACCATCTAAATAAACAAAATATTTATCAATTGGTATTTCCAACAAGAAATGAGACCGCTCTATAACGTTCGCAGCTATGATCCTACGTATGGTCCAACAATGTTATTATTGTTTAATGATATTAAACGTAAACTTAAAACCTTACTTTTTAAACGAATTTAATTCGTAACGTTTTTAGCTTTTCAGAACATCTTACTTGTCAGGAGCCCATCAATACTGATGGGCTTCAGTAGTTGTAAATAATTTATTGTTTTTCTTTTAAGCTAGCTTTTTAACTTAACTTCGTAGACTTTAGTGTATTTTGAATGTAATTAGCGCCTTTGAATCACCGAGAAAAGGCGCTATAGAAATGTATTATTATTATTATTATTATTATTATTATTATTATTATTATTATTAAGGACCTGGTAAACAATAACAAATTATCCTTCAACATGGTGCAGACGTGTTAGAAGAGCATGTATTATTGTTTTGCAGCCTCTTTTCAAATAATTCCATTTAACACTTTGTATCATGAACAATGTTTGTTCGCTTAACCAGTTCATCCATCTAGATGTTGGATGAAAATGTTAAAATCATTTACCTATGTAAAGCGGGACCAAGTGAAGGGAAGTTTAAGTCTAAAAGTGCCGTTACACGTAACCATTTTTCGTGCAACTTGTCTCACAAAAAAGTGATGCAAGTTGCACGTACAATTGGTGCGGTTACACGGGGCACTGTTACCCTGGTAAATGAACCTTTCACCACGAGAAACTGCATTTAGTGAGTGTGACCGACATTTCCCTAGGTAAAATTCCCGTGGTAAATACCCATGGATACAAAAAAAAGATCACACGAAGCGTCCATGACATTTTTAAAACGTGGTAAGTTGCAATGGTGTTTTGATGCCCAAGGTACAAGAGCCAATCACGACGCTCCACTTGACATCAACATGTAACCACAAAGGAAAAGTGACATTTTTTACCTTGGCAAATCACAAATCGCGTATAACTGCTGGTTAACACGGTATTACTAAACCCAAGTGTGATGCACCGCGGGTTGATCTACCATGGGAAATACCATTTACCGTGTTGTGTGTAACTGCACCTAACATTACACGTTTAATTGCCATGCAACTTGTCTCGCGAAAAAAATTGCGTAAGTTGAAAACTGACGCGTCTCTCCCCCACCCCTAGGGGACATAAAGTGTGGCGAAACAAGTTGCAAGAACCATGTTACATACGTAAAGAAATAAAAATGTCTCACCTCCTTGAATTTGGAGACCACCTTGCCTAGTTCATTGTAATCGCGATGAGTCTCGGGTGTCCTCTCCAACAGATTTGACAAAATACGTTCACATTCAACCACATGTTGAACCTGAAATCATAGTAAGACTCTCATAAATATCCAAATTCTCTCTTCCCTGCCCAAATGAGGTTTTAGCCCCAAACCAAGTAATCACATGACCAATCACGGTAATAGGTAAATTACGAAATGAACCAATCAGAACTCGCAGCAAAACTATGCAGTCGGTGCCAAACGCGGGAAAACGTGTAACCGCTGCCAAGCGCGGGAAAACGTGTAACCGCTGCCAAGCATGTTGTTAAATGCGCGCGAAAGAGAAATAGCAAGAAAAGTGAGTGTCCTTGATGTTCTTGACCCTCGGCGGTTCTTTTGAGTTTGTACATCATGTCTTGTTCCAAGTGGCTTTTCTTTTAAGTGGATCCAATTAATCTACAAATTCACCTCCAAACGCCCACGCAAAACAAATTCTTATTTCATCAAAACCTGAGCGAACGTGTGTCCGTGATGTTAGTAGTGCTAATATTTCAGGGTTTCTTAAGAATCTTAGGGGATGGGATGCGCCTGAAAGAATGCTACACTCAAACCGACTTGAGCTCTCTACTAAATAATGAACAAACATAAACCGCAAAGCGTGAAGACATTTCCAAGTACATGAACCAAAAGATGCCAAGCTGAAAATTCACTGATCATCTTGCAAGATTATAGTTTCGTTGACAAATGAGTTTGTATTATATGTAACGTGGAAACTTTGAACAAATATTCAAATTACGAGAACTAAATTATAGAATTCTAATTAAAAAAACACGTAATGAACAAGATAAACACTTAGGTATGAAAAAGGAAAATAATTAATTTAAAGCATCCTGCATTTAAAAGGTATTTGGCGTCTTATTACAAAGAAGTACCATGTTTTGCGGCGTTGTTTTCATTACAAACAAACGACATTTACGGAGAAAAACGTGTTTAGAACGCTAAAACCGTGACAACCGCCGAGTAACGAAGAGCGAATTAATACAGAAACTTCAATATTCCTGGCATTTCCTGGACCGGAAATGTCGGCCTCTTTGACACAGTTTATTCACAAATGCATAAATTAGAAATAATACCAAAATAGATTCAAAGAAAATTCTTCACCGTAAACAAAAAAACAAAGTCGAGGTCAAAGGATTTAAGAATTCGCTTTAGCATTATCATTCTTTATAATGTCTTTTACAAAATAGACCAACATTTTTCACGTGTCGCGCCGTTTAAACTCGAAAGCGGAATTAAGCACCGCTCGCTAAAAAAAGCTATGTCAGAAAGTCAGAAACAAAACTTAGCAAATACATCTTTTCAAACGGTTCGTAATTCAAGTTCTAAATACACAAATCAACGGTAATTCGCCGTAAAAGCGGTCGTAACAGATCGTAATATTGAGCAATTGTGTGTCTTACCCGATATGTAGAGCTTCTTCTGCGAACTCTAAACGAACTTTTCCATCTTTTAGCGGCTCGAAAACTCTTTCTTATCCTGCTTCGAAACTTGCTGAAGCGCCTTCTCCGTTGTGGAGACATTAAAGTCACCAGAAACGAGGAATATTGAGGAATATTTAGCGTATATTCAGCGCTGTGCGGGCCAGAGACGGCATTATGAGCGTGTGACAGGTCGAATATCTAGTATCAAATAACGTCTTTGACAAGCGCTCATGTGACAGATTTTCAGCTTTTTAATTGAGTACGAAACAAAAACAAACACTAAGCAACAAGAGGCCAGCTTATTCCTCAGAGATATGAAGCATTCCATATTTCTTTAGAGCAAAATGAACGAGAAAAGGTGACGGAAGATTTGCTGAAAACAAAACGTGTATTGTGGCGCTGTGTTGTGTTAAGCTGACAGGAACCATGCTTAATTGGCTTTACTTTACAACTATGAATTCTCCTTAGTGACTGCGATACATTTCTTCCTAATCAATTTATGAGAATTTAGGAGTACATCAGGCAGATATTCTCCAGCTGATGACTTCCTTGATTTTTATCACCTCTCCGTCACTCAGTGGATTTAATTTCAAAAGAGATTTTAGCTATTAATCAACAAAACTGAAAGAACAGGAAAATTTTGGTCAGAGTATTTTTAGCAACCTGTTTGCGGAATTTTCTAGTGGACAAAAATACTTTTTTCTTTTATTAAAATACTCCCACGCACGAAGGAAATGTGGCTACGGTAAATGCTTCAGGGAGCATCGAATCCAGACAACCCACAACAAATACCGCAAAGATATCGACAGTCATTAGAAAAGGATTGCATTTTTCTCCAAAATATTGTATGCTCCAGCCCAAAGACAGCTTCCTAAAATGTGTCCAGTAGTTAATGATAACATCTTTCGACAACGTCCAAGCATATTTAAATTGCGAGAAGTCTCTTATTTTTCTTTCAGTTAATAGTCCCCGCAGCTCGAATAACTGAAAGAAAAATAAGAGACGGTGAGAAGTATTCAGTCTTTTACTTAGCCTTTTAAAAAAAGAACAATTGTGTTTCGGTACGAGGTGTTTGTTACCCGGCTGTGTTATATTGACAGCTTTTTTCCAGGGAAGTTGCTGTGCCACCCACATACAAAACATAGACAGATGCCTACAGTGACGCAAATCAATTCTTTCTAAAACATTTTCAGAAGGATAAGTCGAATTTCCTTCCTTTCAAAAACCCGACTCGCTGAAGCAAAGTTACAGAAGCAATAGAACTTACTTCCAAGCGAGAAACACTAAAATTTGGTTTTATCGATTGAATTGAAGCTAATCAGTGATTAACATTAAATTTTTTTTGCAGCTGACAAACTAACATTAACGAAATATGTACTAAACTAAACATTCAAGAATCGACGGCATTGTCACAATTTAGTCTTCCTTGTGAAAAATAAACATTCTACAAGATTCTTAATCTTAAAAGCACGAGAACAATTTCTTGCGGTTAGTTCTCTGAAGACGATATGTTTACGAATTATTTTTAGCTTTCTTCTGTGCTGATCGCCATCCCAAAACCAAAAGGGCGATAAAAGCTTCCCTTTTGCGATTTATTTGGTAAAGAATCCCTTCAGTGAGAAAAATATGATATACTAGTCGGAACTTTAACCTAGAAATAAATATTCAGTGAAAAGACCTAATCCGAGCTTTTGTGAACGTACGTGTTTTACAGTCTGGTAAACGGATTTCCGCCATTTAGCACCACCTCAATTCACGCCTTTAAACAGACAATTTGAATCAAATGCCTTCTTTCGCGCGCTATATCTTCGCTTGTGCAAAAGTCCAAGATAACACAGAATAAAATGGATGTAAAACAGCTGTACGGCTCAGCTAAAATTTCGCGGGTATGCGACAAAACGCTTAGTAAGATGAAATTACCCATTTGCGCTAATAGCCTGCATAATACAAACTTAAAAGATATATATGATCATAAAACATTGCGTTTAGAAACGCAAATGACCATGTGATCAAAATTTGCCGCCAATTTCCACGTCTGCCGTTTGCCATCTTTAGTTAAAGGGACACTGTCACGGGTTGACATGCGCCGGTTCTCGTCCGATCACCGAAGTTAAGCCCTGTCGGGCGAGGTTAGTACTTAGATGGGTGACCGCCTGGGAATACCTCGTGTCGTAGGCTCATCATTTTTCTTTCCTTTACTCCCTTTCATCTTCATTTTTTTGGTTCCGTCAAGGAGCCACTCGTCCTGAGGAGGGCAAACTGAAGCCAAAGTCATGAAAACATAGCATACCTTCGAAGATATTCCAACGACAACAAATGGGCGACGAAGTCGCTGTCACTGGAAGCTTCATACCCGGCATCGAATTTAGCCTGAAGCCACGACCTAAATATCCGATTTTTCAATTATATTCGTTTGTGGTTTCTAGACCACGCTATCTTATATTCTGCTTGATCCTCGAACTTCCTCTTCCGTCCCGAATTGGTTCTTTTCCCTCCACCGCCGCCACTAGTCGACGCCATTTTGAAATTGACGGTTCAACTTGAAAAATTCAGGCTGAACTTTTCAAGTTTCGATTCGAAAAACTCGCGCATGCGCCCTCGCGACAGTGTCCCTTTAATAGAGAGATTAGAGAGATTAAGCACCGCGTTCTACGGCAAACGGCAAACGCCAGCTTGTAGTTGATTATCTTTACTTTTCCTCGAATCGTTAAATAAATCTACTAGAAAAATCAACAATAATTCACATGTTCATTACAAACGGAAAACTACTCACTTTCACGTACAAACGGCAAACGCCAAACGGTAAAAGTTGTATCCCTGCCATTCGCGGGAGAAATATGCGCGAACCTTAATCTCTCTATTCTCTAGTAGCGATATGACTGTTTTATCGTTCATGAACGTGAGAATTTTAGCTTTATTTAGCGTTTAGCTGTATTTAATATGCTATGCAGCATAACTGAGTAAATATCAACGAGGAAACAAACAGATACCTTAGGATGGTTAAAAAACGTTTAAAAGACCATAAAGACACAGTAAATGGGACAATTTTTTTCATTTCCTTTCATTGTAAGTTAATTCAATAAAATGTTGAAACAATTTATTTGAAATGAATTTGCTGTAGAGTTAACAATTTTTCACGTTCTAGTTATTTTATGGCGTGGTTTTCGCTGTAAATAAAATAGCAGACTATCTTTCAATTTTAATATTTAATTTACTGAACCAAGTCACATTTGAAGAGGGAGGGGGGTCTTTGAAAATATCTATCGCATTACTTGATATAATATAATTTATTGCTTTTCAGTAACTATAACACAATCGTACAAAGCCGCAAAGACCAGTATTTCCCCAAGAAGAAAATATATCACAAGGCGCATACAAGCACTATTTTTTTTCAAGAATAAAAAAAAATTCACCGTAAATTCAAACGTAATGTAAATATTTTTAAAATCAGGTAAATAAACTAAATACCGATAATCAAATACAAGTCTTGTAATGTAACTGTATCCTAGAGTCTTTTCATGAATATGAACGTTCAAGGGAAAGCCGTCGAGTCGTGTTTAAAATTTCATTGTCACAATGATCATTTTCTGATTTTTTCCGAAGTTCGCCGACAACTCCCGACAATTTACCGAATATTTTCCGAAAATTTCCAATGATTGTCCGAAGGACATGTTAATGTTTTCGGTCGTTTTTCGAAATTTTCCGAAAATTGTCGAAGATTACCGAAGACTTGAAGATTACGGAAAAGATACGAAGATGTTTCGATTATAGCCCACTTCATTTCTAGTTCAGACTACTAGTTCAATTTACGACGCCGAGAAACTAGCGTTGAATACAACCCATGGCATATCGCAGAATATGTAGCGGCTTTTCAGCCTTCTGAATGGCTGTATTCTTAATTCTTCACGGCAGAGATAAATACTTTTACCTGGCATTTGAAACGTAACGTCGTAATTTCACTTCATGTTTTCGTCTTAAGGTACCGACGTATTTTAGCAATGTATCAGTGTTTTCTACATAATTCAATCAAAATGAAAGGAAAAAACAATACAATACAATATTCCACAATTATTAATAGCACTGTTATAATTAACGCCAACTTCAAAAGGCCCGAGTTTTGAATGTTTTTCCATAACCATGCTCTAATCACCCCATTAAACTGTTGTTAACTGATTCAAAATAACTGCACATATAAGCGAAGCCAAACCACAATACAACTTAAACAACTGCAAATATGCTTAAACTGCAAATATGGTACTGTTACGAAAAGAAAATTCGCACAAATTCATAAACAGTAACTAAACATAACCTTTGAAGCGGAACCAACGTAGGAGGTCGTGAAGGTCGGTTTTAGAAATTAAAAAATCACTTTATATAAACAATTTCTTTTCAACTACCTTTGTCTCTCGGCACTTTGTTTGCAGTGTATAATTTCCGAAACTATTACAGCTTATTACGTTTTTTCGGTCTAATAACTACTGACATTAATTAAGAATTGATTAAAATTGCCTCATAAGGCAAGCTCGAGAGCGCAACCTAACAAATGGCAACCAAACATAGTGCTTTTCTTAGATAACGCGATAACAATCTACAGTTGGGTGATAAATTTAAACCTTTCTTAGGTTGAAATGACTTGGGCGCAATGTAATATATATGTTTAAGTGACGAGAAAAACCGTACACCATTAAGAACAAAATTCATGATTGTGTTCATTTTGAGTGGGAAGACAATGAGAAATTGAGTACGTTAATCACGAATAGTGACTTTTTGATTAACGAGAAAATAATATTCCTCATAGGCTTAAAATAACAGTCTTTACGGAAAGAAAAATATACAAAGATTGTTTCCAGTAAGATGACATGTGGTAAGATTTTGCAAATTATAGAGATAAACTCATCAGGAATTTGTTACGTCCTCTAAAAGATCAGGTTGTCAAATGAACTGTGACAAACAAAGAATTTGCCTTAATAGGATATAAAACTGCGTTCTAAGATTTGAGCTACAATATTTCAGCATTTCAAAAACGTTCTCTCTCCAACGTCTACAATACAAGGACATTTTCTTCATCTCAGAGAATATAAACCAATTGCGGCACTTCATATTAGCAATTCAATAAGTAAATAAAAGCGAGATAACAGAATAAAAAGTGCGATAAAGATCATATTCTGAGCATATTTATCATAAATGAGCACATAACTGATAAAAATAGAAGTGGAAAGGGTTTCGCAGTTGTAAGCAATTTTAAAGCTAAACTATTAAGTTGAAAGTAACTTGTCTTAAAACAACTTAAGTAGTTATAACGAAAACCCAACAAAAATGTCAGGTAAACGGATTTACTTTAAAGCCAACTGAGACCTTCGCCATATCAGTATGCTGCCTTATTAACTGAGCTATGAAGATAAGTTCGCACTAGGTTAATAATTCCAGTGATAAGATGAGATTGAAGGATATGCGATAAATATCATGTACGTGTTTAGAAAAACTAGCGAAACTGACCTAAGCAATTAGCTTGGAAGCTGCCGCAAGATTGCATTGTGTTTTGCGGTAACGTTTTTCTTTATTTTCCCGGCTTTATCGTTTTGCTTGAGCACTATGAAGTAACCACACGATTGCACCATGGCTTAACCCAATAACTCCCAAGAGTGCCAAAAACCAAAATCCAAGAAAAATACCAAATTTCATTTTGTAAAATATCAAAAAACAAATGGTACCATGCAAAAGTACTGCTGAAGAGGTTTCATTTGAATGGTCACACCATAGGATTTTATCAACAGACTCAAAAGTTAGAACAAACGGTACCATGCAAAAGTAACTGCTGAAGAGGTTTCATTTGAATGGTCACACCGTAGGATTTCATCAACAGACTCAAAAGTTAGAACTACACTACATGTCTCCATAACTGACTCTGGGAGTGTGATGGGGTTAAAGGCCCGTTTACACATGCGAGTTTTGATGCGATTTTTGTCTCGCTCTCCAATGCAACTTTTGTCGCAAGTGTAAATTAGCGGCGATTTCCTGTGCGATTCGGGTGCGACATTTGCTTTGATTTGCTGTGATTTCCCAAATATCGCCGCCAAGCTGCATCAGGTTTCGAGCATGTTCGAAACCTCTGCGACATCGCGCGACAAATCGCGCCCAAATCGCACTGAAATCGCCGCACGTTTACACATGCGATTTGAAGATGCAACTTGCGCGCAACAAAAATTGCACAAAAAATCGCCTGTGTAAATGGGTCTCAAGGCAGCTCAAACAAACTGTTTGTATCAATCATACCAACCATCACTTCAACCCTGTTTATGAACTGAAGTTTATTTATCATGGACAATTATTAACCAGCTGTGATCATTTGTATGAAACGAATATTCACCATCCTTCTTGCGTATTTCTAGACCTTACTGAATAAAGAAATATTTTTAGTTTCTTCCCTGTCATCGCACGTTGCAATCGTAATACTGTCCCTTATGGTCGAAAAAATAAAAAATAAAAAAACGAAATTGTATTTGTACAAACGACTTGTCAAGATGACTTCGACAACGTTTACTATAATCACATCACCACAGCCAGTTTATACGAAATAACTGTACGAGAAGCATGAAAAATTAAGCAAATAAACACAACTTCACTACTTACCCATCGTTTGTATGACATCTTAAAAACACAAAAATAAACTCTCTTCGTGAATCAACACGGTATAACTTAACATTTCTCTGCACAGATAACCTTACTAACCAACATGACCGTACTAGAGGAGAAGAAAATAGAAGTTACGTACTGGTTTCAATAACAAGGCATCCAGCTGTGGTCTGTGAGAGCCCCTCTGGCTATGTACAAATGACATGAACTCACTGTCATGATCTCGCTTCTGTCTCATTAACCTGCGATCAAAATAGAGATAAAATTTTCAACATGTTAGTTCACCACCAAAGATGAACTAAAGCTTCTTAGCAGTTGTAACAAAACCCCAGTAAATCTGTGCATTGATAAGCATTCTCGAGACCACAGGCGCAGTTATGCACGCTGAATAAATTTTCGCGTGAACACAACAGCCCTCACGTGACACGTGACAAGAAACTTCCTGCTTGTGGATATTTCTGATCGAGACTGAGGGCCGAAAGTCCCCGGAACTTTCTGGCCCGTTAACTGAGCACACGTTTATCTTTTGAAATTAACGCGACAGTGGTTTTTGTTTATTTGTTTGTTAATTTGTTTGTTTGTTTGTTTGTTTGTTTAGGCAAAGAAAACAAAGTACGACGCTTTTTTTTTTCTGATGTTTCATACAAGAAACTTGGTCGGCCGCCATCTTTGTTCTGCAATGTTTACTCGAACCACGCCCTCGCAACTTAGTTTTCTTCCCATTTTGGTATCAGGCGTTTTTATAAATCCAACGATCGGAATTATTCTAAACATTCTGTACTGACCATTCTCATTCCAGAATTGTGGCAAAAAAAGCGCGCCCTAAAGTCTGCGTGGAAATGTGGAAATGATTTGCCTTGTTTCTGTGTTGTATTGTTCTTATTTCTGGGCTTCTCGGGCTGGTTTAAAGCGATTTGTGCGAGTAATTACGTTTTTATTTTTAGGTTTACCTTTGCAAGCCGCGTTTTGTCCACAAAATTGCTCTCAGCAGGGGAGAGGCTGGTTAAGACTGTCCACAAACATAAAAGACTCCGAGGACTGCCTCTCCCTTGCTGAGGTCAATTTTGTTGACAAAAAGCGGTTCAACCGATTTTATAATGGGTGCCCTGCTTTCATCGGCTACCTGTGGTTTTGAACTACAGAAAATACAAAAATGAATCTAAACTTACGTTCTTACAAACTTGAAAGCCAAGAAGTAGTCGGCGTAACACTCCCAAAACAACGGAAATTCAGCGTATATTGCACCTAAAACATAGAAAGCTTCGTTACAGACAAGCAACAACAATTCCCTTTGCGAAAACAAAAAAACCAACACTTCCAAATTCCGATTAGATCTGGAAAGTGTCCCCAATTAGTGCTCGTGTGCTAAATACCTTTGACACTTAAATAAAGTGATTTATTTTATTTTATTTATTTTATTTTAGGCGACCTGAGTAGGGGAACGCGCGTGAACGCGGGCAAGACGCGAACACTCGAGGATTAAAAATGAGAATGGGACAGACAGAGTCAGGAAACATTGGACGACACGGTGAACGAAGTTTCACAGTTCCACACTTCTTCCACAAAATATGCTCCAATTTTTCAGAACTTCGACATGTGTGTAGACGGAGCTGTAGCGTGTGTGACGAGCCGAAAAGGATTATAATGCGCCCACCGGGCCACCTTAAACTACACGGAATTTTAAAAAAAAATGTTTTTACCTATACCAGTTGAGGCTGAATTCCAGTTATTAGCTGCTTCTTCGATCTGCAAAGAAAACAAAAAAAGAAAAGGACAATTCAATATATTCAAATTTTAAAAGGCGAAGTAATGACATTTATGTTGATCGTGCCTGCTTTGAAGTCAGCGAGAAGTTCTTCTTTTCTCTCATCATCATAATCATCATTATCATCTTTATTTAAAAACACGGGATCACATTCATTACAAAAATGGTCTTCCAGTGAGCCGTGGGCTACTACATTACAAGCATATTCCTAGAAATTCCTTGTGTTCCTGCTTCTACACAGAACCTGACCTTTGAATAAAGAGAAGCATTCAGCAAACAAATCGGCTGCAGAGTAGCAAATAGGGTGTGATGTTCCGCCCTGGTAATCTTGCCCCTTTAGAGAACACAAAGAGTTAACATTAACATCAATCGAGTGTTGTCTTTAGTTTTATAAAAGGCTTTTTTCTGGCAACTTGTTATTGCAAGATACGTTGCAAGTTGTCACTGATTTGGACCACTGCTTTACTTATTCTCTCTTACTTGTCTAGTCAAGTAATCTTATTGCCAGCAGGAAGCATAATGTCACATGTGCACTTAATTCTAAACTTACCTCACTGAATCATGGCCACTTATAAGTGATCATCTGGAACTCGGATTTTTTTCCGAGTTTGATGCTATTTCTATCATGTTTGAATTCTTAATTACTCACTTTGGAGGTTGGTTGGTTGCATCTTCGATATGCTTTAATGCGACTGCGTGATGCAGTTATGAGTCATATGTGCCCGTCATCATTTGGCTGTGTGACCGCGCGATGCAGTTCCATTTCACCCTTGCTCACCACAGATTCCCAGTAGCTCAGTGGTAGAGCATCCGGCTAGATCACGAAGGGTCGTGGGTTTAAATCCCATCTGTAACTCGGATTTTTTTTTTCGAGTTTGATGCTATTTCTATCATGTTTGAACACTTCTAAGTTGCAAGGAAAATGGCCCTGCACAAGACTGTTTAACCACGATCGTTATATAGCTGGAGTTTTTCTCAATACAACGAGCGCGTTCATTGGTTGATTCATGGTAACATGATATCTAACAAACAAACTGTTTCCCGCCAAACGTCCATGAGCGGGCAACATTTGCGAAAACGGGCAACATTTTTGACGTCAGAGGGTAACAGTGCGTTGTTGCCCGCTAGCGCACGTGATCAGACCGTGACAAAAGGTGGCATTATTATGATGCGATTGATGTTTACCTCGAGTGCTCGGTGTGTTTTTCAAACTTTTTTTTTCCACGACGAAGAAAGCTATATAACAAATCACTTAATGACTGATCCCTCGGGAAACAGTGCATTTTGTTTCCCTCGAATCTCGTTCTCGGGAAATAAAATTCACTGTCTCCCTCAGGACCAATCATTAAGTGAATCAGTGAACCAGTGATGGATCAACGGGAGGGACTCTAACATTTTCACCATGGGACCCCTTAATCACTCCCCCTTCCTCCTTCCCTCCCCTTACAATGATTCTGATATGCCAATGTTTACTTAGTCTCCTACGCAGCCGTTATTAGGGCTCGTCACGCAACGCTCCTCCCCCAGGAGCGTTGCGTGACGATCCCTAATAAAGGCTGCGTAGGAGACTAATGTTTACTGTATATAACACCTTACCGCAAAATCAAAATGGCATACAAATGATGGTAATAATATCAGTTTCTTTCCCGTTTGCACTGCTAACGCCCGGGTTTTGCTCCAAGTTGGGTGACAATTGCACGTTTTTTTGTCAACAACGTAGTGATGTGTTCGAGTTAAAATAAAGAAACACAACTAAACCAACAAGTACCCTGACATTCAAGGAGCACTTACCTTAGAGGTTCAGCATATAACTCAAACAGGCTTTTTAAGCACTCATTGTAGACTTCTTCTGCATAAACCAACTCTTTCACACATCGGAGTCTATCATCCTTAACTGCAATGAACAAAATCGCATTTTAACAGTTAACACAGTCTATTAGTAAATAGACCAATTTCGATATATTAAAATTCAACTTGAAACAAAAGACATCACTGCGAGGCTTAGGGGAATGATAGTAGGGTTTTATATGGTTTATTCCCCTAAGCCTCGTAGTGATGTCTTTTGTTTCAAGTTGAATTTTAATATATCGAAATTGGTCTATTAGTTTCTTAAACTCATTAATAATTTATGACGAGAACACAAAGAAAATCACTATCGTGAAGAAGGTTCGGATACCCGATCTTAATTAGCATAGATTTTCGTTATTTTATTCCTTCGTTTTCTCCGCCTTTAACCCTTTCACTCCCAGAGTCAATTATGGAGACATGTAGTGTTGTTCTAACTTTTGAGTCTGCGGACAAAATCCTATGGTGTGACCATTTAAATGAAACCTCTTCGGCAGTACTTTTGCATGGTACCATTTGTTTTTCCATATTTTACAAAATGAAATTTGGGATTTTTCTTGAATTTTGATGTTTGGCACTCTTGGGAGTGAAAGGGTTAATGATCAGTTTGAGAAGCCATATCAAACACTCGAAAGAGTGTTTAAAGGGGCTATGTCGCGAGGACGGCGGGTGAGTACTGGGTACTAACAACTTGTAATAAGTTCGTGTTCCAGTACACCAAATTGAAAATCAATAACAATGTTGTCCCCTAAACCACCACCAATCCTAACCACCCGTCATGGAACATCACTACACATCATCGCACGTTGCTAGACCTAATCAACTTCCCTAGAAATCATCTAATGGAACTAGACATCATCCAACATCACTAGGCATCATACAGGATACTGGAACACGAACTTATTCCCAACAACAACTTGAAAAACGTCCGGTGGCTTTTTTTCAAGTTGGCGGTCATTACTGTCGAATTCGCTGCAATCCGTTCCATCCCGTCATATTGCGTGGAAGGATAGATCTTAGGTTTACAAATTAGTTAGAGTATTTACTTGGCTAGATTTTTGTTAAATTATTTCTGCGATTTGTTAGTCGTACCTTCGAAAAATTCGATGTCTTCCAGTAGTGGTGGAAGTTGGGGAGGAATTTAAAAGCGAAATCGATCGTGTGTTTGTTTACCTCGCGTGGTTCGACACGAGTGCAAGCGCGATAAAACTTGCCGCGATCCGGGAGGGAACATTAGAAATTTGACATATGTGACATCAGGTTACGTCACATGACAGAAATTCATTGCGCAGACTCACCTTGTGACATAGCCCCTTTAATCAAGTATCCAAACACCTTGAAGTGGGTTAAAAAACAACTCAGCTGCGCCTCGTTTTTCAACCCACTTCTCGGTGTTTGGATATCCTGATGAAACACTCTTCCTCGTGTTTGATATATTACTTGAACATAGAAAACGTTTTAAAGTATTTAACTGTAAGGTGAATAATGAATTCAGCAGCATGAGTAGAAGAATAAGCCAATAAAAAAGCTTATTATCAGTTCCTTTACTGTTGACTTCTAAAAGTCACCAAACAAATCCAAATTCTATTTTGAAAAAAAATGAAAAACAAACAACAACATTGAAAGGTACTGTGTAGGAGCTTTTATTTGAATGGTCACTGCACAACCTCGTTCCCAGGGTCTTCTCCTTCCCGTCCCCTGGAGCGAGAGAGGGAACGGGAAGGAGAAGACACTGGGAGGTTGGTCACTGCACTTTAGGATTTAATCCAAAGACTCAAAATTTTGAACCACTTTGTACAAGATACGAAAATTATAGATAGGAAAGTTGAGGAAGAAGGTGTTGGAAAGAAAGTTGGTTAGTTCGTTGGTTGAAAAGTAAGAAGATAGGAGAGTACTGGTAACACTAATTAGCTTTCACTTGGGGAATGGTAACACTTCAGGAATTCATCCACAGTTTCAAAATTTAGAACCACTTTGTACAGCATAATAAACAGTACCACAGGAAAGTACTGCTCAACAGCTTTCATCTGAATGGTAACACTTCAGGAATTCATCCACAGTTTCAAAATTTAGAACCACTTTGTAGGGGTGGCGATCATGGTAAATCTGAGACTCGCCGAGACGCTTGTTTCAAAATCCGAGACCGCGACCGCAGCTACGTTATAAAATCCGAGGATGAAGGATGAAGGATGAAGAATGAGAATGCTTCACAAAAGTATCCGAGACTCCGAGATCCTTGAGGAAACAAATCCGAGTCTCCGAGACAGAAAAAGCACCAGCCAAACGAGACTTTGAGACTTAAAACAAAAACTGCCGAGATTTCAAGACCGGACCAAAATTTTCCGAGACCCACGATTTTGAAGGTACCATTCGCCACCCCTCTTTGTACAGCGTAATAAACAGTACCACAGGAAAGTATTGCTCAATAGCTTTCATCTGAATGGTAACACTTCAGGATTTCATCCACGCTTTTAAAATTTAGAACCACTTTGTATAGCAAAATAAACAGTACCACAGGAAAGTACTGCTCAGAAGCTTTCATTTGAATGGTCACAACACAGGATTTCATCGACAGACTCAAAAGGTAGAACCACCTTGTACAACAATTCATAATAAACAGCATCACAGAAAAGTACTGCTCAATAGCCATTTAATTTGCATGGTCACACTTTAGGATTTCATTGACAGACTCAAAAGTTGGAACCAGTTTTCTCAAACTCTATATATATCCATGTTAGTCATTGTTATAATTTAGCCAACCGGGACGCCTCATTCTGGTCAGTTGGATCAGTTTAGAAACCGAATGAAACACGAGTTGAAAACCACATGTGTTTCAACAAATGTGTATTTAAAATGTATATTCACTAATTTGGCATTAATTTTTTTCATTTAAATGTAAACGTTTGGATTATTTGTTGCTCCAAAAACAAATTCAATCCTATGCCTATGGTGGACCAGAAGAAAGAAGCAAAAATTGGAAAGTGCATAAAGAGTTATTTGAACTCACTTGTGTGAAGATTATCCAACTGAAAGTTTGACAGCCTTTTGTCAACATCCTCTATGGCAATCTCTGCATTTTCTACAGTCGTAGCACTTGCCTCAAGATTTAGCAAAGTCTTTTCAGGCAAGGTGCGAACTTGATAATTGGTTAAGTTGTACTCCTGGCAGATTCCAGCAACAAGCTCCCTCACCGTCATGTTGCGTTCCGCACTTAACTGAATGGACAATAGAAGAGCACATTAATTAAAAGGATAAACATAAATCAATAAATAAATAAATAAATAAGAACTTTATTAAGTGTCACCAGAAACCCATAAGTGGGTTGAAACGTGTAATGCGCATTCACAGCTTCCGAATATTCATTTTTTGCTTAGTACCATATTTGGAAACCCCTTGGTCCCTCGAGATTGGAAGCAAGTTGTTCTAGCGAACTGATTGGTTAATATTTTTATCTTGATTTTCCAAATATGGCTGTAACAACTTCTTAGCAAATTGAATAATGGGAAGCTTGTTTTGAAGCATACAAGAGACAGTTGCACGTTTCAACCCACTTATGGGTTTCTGGTGTTTTATTTAATTTTTAGAAAACTAATCGGGGACACTGTTCTATCTCGTAACTTATTGTAATCTAAATAATTCATAAAAATACTAAAATATAAAATATAATCATAATAAAAATAGGTGATTAATGAGCTATACTGAAAAGTATAAAAATTATATTTATTAAAAATAGATTTTATATTCAACATGACCTGCAAAGGTAGCTGCAGTAGTTGCAATAATATGATTATCCAACAAGCTATGGAACAAAGGTATTGATGTCTAGTTTGCTTATTACCTCAGAGTTAATTATGGAGACATGTAGTGTAGTTCTAACTTTTAAGTCTGTTGATGAAATCCTATGGTGTGACCATTCAAATGAAACCTCTTCGGCAGTACTTTTGCATGATACTATTTGTTTTTCAATATTTTACAAAATGAGATTTGGGATTTTTCTTGAATTTTTTATGTTTGGCATTCTTGGGAGTTAAAAGGTTAAATGTGTTAAGACTTGGTGAGTTTCTATGTCCTTGTTCGGCCTTCGCCATCAATGGAAAGACCTGATCGAATTAAGCTCTTTGACTTCCTTGAAAAGGAAAACAAAACTAAAAGTATTTCTACCTGCAAAACTCCATGAAGCATGAAAGTAGTATACAATAGAGAAAATTCTTGAAAAACACAAAAAACCTTGAAAAACAAGCTCCGATACACTTCGAACTTCTTCAACGTTGACCACCATTTTGTATCCCAGAAGTCTAAGCGAGCACGCCATTTACGTGTGATGGTTCTTAGTGTTGCGTGATGACAAATAGCGGCCCTAAAGATCCGACTCATATTCTCTTGTCTGATAATTGATTTTACACGAATAAACTTGTGATCTGTTTGCTTTGTATAATTACTTTTGATTTGACAGCGTATTATTCAACTGTGGTGAGTTTTTCATATAACCTTGCAATTTGAACCGAGGAATCTAATTGAACAATCTTTTATTGTACTTTAAAACAGTTGTTTGAATACATGCACAAATGGCAAAAGGCGAAATAATTTGGCGTGTTATTTATTATGACGACTTCAGTCGACAGGGGAATTTTTCATTGTTTATAATAAGTTCTTGTAGTGTTTTAATCTCCATTCAGTCAACCAACTGATTCGTGATTCGGGTTAGCAGTTTTAATTTGCCATTTGCGGGTGTATACCAAGACCGACGGATACCATATCTCGTTTATTCAGACAGTTTTTGCCTTAAGCCCTCCGCAAAGCTCTGCGACAAAGCTTGATTTCTGTGCACGAGAAAAAATTGCGAACTTTGTCGTATGGAAGCCACGCACACTTATGACAAAAATTTCACGTGAAAAATATTAAGCATGTTTGATATTTTTTTTGCCCAATTTTTGTCGACAACAATGGATGAAAATCGTGTCGTAAGGAACCACAAACCTCCCCATTAAGTCTAAATTCAGTTTGATTTTTTGTTGCATACGACAAAAATCTGGCCGGGCTTTGTCGCAAAGGTGTGTGGCGGGCTTTATCGAGCACTTATGGCAAGGAAAGCCCTACTGACATTAGCTGTTCACTTTCAAAATGCCGTCAGCAAATGCTAGTGTAAGACACAATTCATATACAGCTGCTTTTCCTTTTTTCACGTCTTCACGGTAAAGCACTCCTACTGTGTTGTTGTCGTCATCACGCCACTGAATCTCTCCTTCGTACCATCCTGGCTTAAACTTTGTTCCCTCAAGTTCTTTTTCTGTCCACAGGACCAACACCTTGTTTCCAACTGCAACACAGTCGCTTTCCCTGTTGTCGAAAGCTTCTCGTATTTTCTGTGGGACTTTCCTATTTGGTTGCGAGTGTTGCCGTATGGACAACGATTCTACAGTTTTCGCTCATTTCCCAGGTGGACCATTTTCTACATTCACAGCACTCGTAAATTTGACATTGTTAATTTTCATTTGCACCTCGTTTTCCTCTAGATGAAGTTTCTTTTCCAGTGCATCAAGTCTATCTGCACATTTTCTGATCAGTCAGGTGTAAAACGTTCTTTCCCTCGAAATGGGAGATGGCATCTGACTGCCATCCTTATATAATTTTTACTTTTACCATGCAACTAGGTTAATACTTGGGCTATGCAATGTAGATTGTCACAGCAAGTATGGATAACAGTATCTCACATTTAATATCACGGTAGTTATTTTGTTTTTGAAGATTGTTCATGTGTGATTTATAGTGTGAATAGGTCAATTTTTCCCAACAACTGGCGCGCAGCTAAAAAATACAAATCTGACAGGCGTTCCAAATGACAGCGAGAGACTGGCTCGAGTTTCTGCTCATGACGCTTTCAAAACATTTGCGAACGATTGTACCAGGTGGAAAAATTGTGTCTTTTATGTAATAATGTAGGTGGTAGGAAACGACAATTTTTCAAATTATTAATCTAACATGCAGTATATTAACATTAGGCCCTCTGGTGCTTTGTTTGTCTTTCTTCTTCGAAATGAAATGTACGTTCACAGTGCGGGCTCAATTTGTGAACTTGTATTTCCCTTCTGGAAGTCCAGACCTGAAAATTCCCCCATACCTTCGGAATTCCAGTCCAATGAACCACCCCCCCCCGTGTCCTCAGAATTCCAGTCCAATGAACCCCCTCCCCTTTGGAATTCCAAGATGCCACCCGTGGTATGGGTATGGATATTTTCTGGAACCACCCAATACTAATAAAAACTGTTTATAGTCAATTGATTTGCAAAAAAAATAGTACTTGGAGGTGGGAACAAGTAGTTGTATAATAAACGAGTCTGCATTTGACATCATCTAATTAGCATTTAGTAAATTCAAATCTCTATGACTCACTAACGTGACATTAAAAACAAGAAATATTTCACTATTTGACTTTTCAACATACATTGAGTTGATTAAAAGAGAAAAAAAATTGGGGTTTAGGTGCACTTTAAACAATATTTTTATCTTTTATAATTTACAATATTAATTTAAATTGGCAAAAGGTGATATCACTGTGAGAAATGAGTGGCCTAAAATGTTTATCAGCCTCAAATTATTTATTATCTACAGCCGGGTGTAATTGTAAAGAAAAAGGGTTTAAATTTTGGGAATAAGGAAGCAAAGATATATACACAAATCTTTCTTGAAAGCATATATTAAATTTATTAAAGATATTTTTTTTAAAGATGGAGTTCATAAAATATGTATGGAATTGTTGAAAGTAAAAGCATACAAAAGCTAGCCATCAACTGAGAAAGGAACTTAATTACCAGAAATTTTAGAATTAAATTTACAATCATCAATCGGAAATGTTTTTTAAGTAATGATCCACATAAGAAGGAAAGTGCTGAACGGCAATGCACGATGGAATGTCAACTTTTTTCATTGTTACAACTAGTGATGTCATTGGTCAAGACTCAAAAACCGCTAAAAAGTTAAGGTTCAAAGTGCATTTTGTCTAATTTTTTTAAGGTTTCAAGTAATTTGAGACCCAATAACACAACATGTAATTTTTAAAAAATATTGTATTTGGGGAACTTCATCAAAGAAGCAAAATTATTAGCTATTGTCTTCTGCTATTATTGGTTAAGCACGAACATTGTCTAAAATTTATTTGACGCAAATGGATTTTCTTAATTTTTATACTGAAATATTATTATGAACCATCATCCCCTTCTCTATTCTTAAAATCAAAGATATTCTATGTGGGAAAGAGCCAGTGCCGCAGAACAATGAAGTTTACAGTAGTTCTTATGTGAACATTCAGTGACTTTAAAGATATTACCTTGGTAATATTCTGTATAATCTTAATACTCAATAAAAAGCTAATTTGACTTTCACGTTACTTAATGAAGAGCAATTAAATTCTTAAAAATCTGAAAGCAGGTTGAATAGACAGGCGGACAATTATATGCAAATATCCTGTTTAGATCAACAACTTTAAAGGAAAGCGTATGGTGCAGCAGTAACAAACAATGTACATTTTTACCGTAACTTGAACAATATTATAGAAAAATTCATTTACACGTCAAAAACACGTCGTTTATTAAAAGATAGATTTTGTAGAGCCTCGCGTGTCCTAAAATTAAGCTAAAGTACCACAAAAACCACAAATTACGGGAGATCGCAGCCTTTCATGCATTTAATAACCACAAACACATTCCCAATTCACAGCTTACTTCGATCCACTTACCAAAAGAGCAAATGACTGCCAACGCGGCATTATATTGAAGTGTTTTGCAACAAGAATCGCCAAAATCGGGATAAACTCTCAAAACATGTTTATCGTAGACTAAAGGGGGTTGCAGACCGGAAAACGGCTATTGAATACAAGGAAATGACGATCAAAGGGTCAGGTTCTAATACACTGAGCCGCTTTCAAGTCACAAAATCACGGTATTTAATTCCCATCATCTGGGTGTTTTATAGTTTGCGAATCCTTTGAATGTACCCTGAAGAGAGTCATGCTGCTGTATACACAACAAACCTCCCGGTTTTTGTCCGTGCAAGTTGACATATTTTTCTCGCAGTATGTAGCCACTCATGTTCACAAAATCACAACATACAAAACTTGACTTAACTATGCAAAGCCCACACCGACACAGAATTAACATGTTTAGGAAAACATTTCCGCATGAAACCGCGAATTTAATAAACTAATTCAACTCCAGGACACGGAAAGCGCGTTTTCCGCAGCAAATCATTCCAACTGAGCTAAAAGACTGGGCAGAATCGATGACAGACGTTATGAAATCAACATGCCGCAATTGAAACTGAACTACATACGAAGTCCAAACTCCTCAGACGAAACTCAGCTGAATTTTTAGACATAAACTTTATTGAAACGCAAATTAGACGCTTCCTAGCAAACACCAAACAAGCTGCTATGCAAACATAAAGAGCTGTATCACAATTCTAATTATAAAATCTACAGCATTTTAAAAAATATTTTCAACAATCAAAGTTGATGCAATGAACAATTTACTCACCAATCTTGGTTTTCCATCGGGCAGGATCGCTTTGACCATAAAACTCTGCCCCTGTCCTTCGTCCATACGGAGTATATTTAATACTCCCAGCAGTGTTTGGTCAGTCATTGATCTTGTACGGTTTAACAGCGGGATTGTGGACGTAAACGAAAGTTTTCGCTGTCTTGTCTTGCTCGCACTGGTAGCCGCCATATTGTAGCGCGGATTTCAGCTACGGTGCGCTATAGTCAAAACAACGCAAAACAGAAAAGAGTCAATCTTTTCACACAAAAGTCGTCCATAGAGAAATGCCTGTAGCTGTTTCTATAAACATTTCCATCTCTTTAGCCCAGTAATCGCCAGCATAATATTCAGTGGTTAACTCTATTTTGACGAGGGATTTGTCACTCACTTGACTCGGCCGAGGTTACTGATCCGTGAACTATGTTCAAAACAATGCGGATTGGTTTATCAGCAATTTGATACACCCTAAAAGCTTTACCAGGGTACATTAGAATACGGGCATACATAAATTACTATCATCGTCCCTTTAAAACGAGATAGGATTTCATCAAAAATCCAAAACACTTCTTCGGAGTTCGCTCATTTGCTGTTGGCGGGTGTGTTCTTATACCTACCTCCCTTTTACGCAGCAAAAAAAATAATAATAATAAATAAATAAATAAGCTTATATGATTATATTGAAAATCAGTATACCGGCTGGAGCATTTTTTTCTTTTCTTGTTTTTCTTTCCTTTAAAAATACACCAATTTAAAAGGTAAGCCCAGCGAAGTTCAGAAGTTTTCGCCTTTAATATACCAACTGTTTTTTATATAAAATGTGGCCTGAAATGCTGAATAACATGCCGAACTCCTGATGTAAATAAAAAAATGCTTCCGATTTCCATCCCTATTTCCCCGCGAGAAAAGTTAGAGGTTATTATTTAAAAAAGGGAGATTAAGAAATATAAAAGAAATACGTTTTACTCATTCGAAATAGCACGTTTAAGTTTGTGATGGGATAATATCTGCAGAAGTTTTCAAAGGTCATTCAAACGAGGTTATTTTAAATGACAAACATTGAGTGACCTTAATTATATTATGACTGTAATATTATTTCTAATTATTAAATATAACATTTGCAGGAGACCTACAGACCATGAATGTACGCTTGCGCTCACACTGAGTTATGAGAAACAATTTGACCCGCTGATCCTGTTTGTCAAAACTTTCCCGTTGTTTTCAAATAAAATACATTTGGGTCCCGCCCAGGAATGTTCTTCCGTCGTGTTCCGTGGTTAATTATAACTTGAAAAACTAGAAGGAGTTGCACCAAATATTTACTACAGACAAACTTCGATACGGAAATGAATCTTAAGTAATTCAATATAAAAGTACAGCTAAACGTTGAGCGGCATTCGAAATTGCTGTATTTTTATATTTTGAAGGACTAAATCAATGCACGGTTGGAAGTGGTTCGGTTGTGTTTGATCTATATATGGTGCGTGTCCCCTTAAGGAAAGGGTGTAGTTCTGGAATTGAGGGCCTAAAATAGGGTTATAGGATTTGTCTGGGATGTACGCATATGAAATCACAGATGTTGGTTTATTGGCAGATCATTCAAAACAAATTAAGAAGGAAAAGAGATCATTAATTCTTGCGATTAGCCGGCTTTCCTTTCCCAGCCAAAACGGGTGAGCAAGACCTAAGAAATTCAGTGGAGTCTACTCCCAAGTCAAATGCACTCCTATAGAAGGTTACCCGAAGGAAAAAAAAGAGATAGCGAGGAGCGAAATGATTGATCCGGGAAAATAAGTAAAAACCAAAACATTTTTCAAACCTCCCAAGCACCAAACGTCATAAAAGACTAAACATAATCTTCACTCACTAAAGTTAACTCCCAAAAGTATCTCTCAGACGTAACCTCACCCTGAAAAGTTCAGGCACATCGTGTCACATTCCCCACCTAAAATAACAACGAACGTGCTAATTTTTTTTAAAAAAGTACACAGACTCTGCAAAATAAGAATGGAGGGTTATAGAGCAAATACAAATTTAGAGATCAACTTAGGAGAATGGACAATTTTTATGAATAACTTAACTATCTGAAAACATTTGTAGAAAGGATGTCTTAGTAGAAAATTTTGAAAACGGAATCTCTAAAACGACTATTAGTCCTCCGAAAATTTTCCAAATCCTTTGTAACACCTCGGAGGATTTGCCGTAGATACATGTAATAAATGTTTAGTAATTGCGTTTAGCAGTTTGGCGCCAGTCATTAAATTGATTGTTACACAGCTCATAAAAAAATGACAGCAGGAAAAAAGACAAAAAAACAAAGAGAAAAGAAAAAGAGGCAAAGTTTTTTAAAGTTTTTATAAAGAACTGATGGACATTGGATTCCTACGCAGACTTGAAGTCTAAACAACATGTGCGAAGGAGGCTATCGTAACTAACCTCAACTTACAGACAGGTTACACTTGAGAAAAAAGAAACACGCCTCACTGACAGGTCAAAGCTGTTTGACATTCAGTAAATATATAATATTTTAAAACCTGTACTGAACACATGCAATGTTTTATACCGAAGAACAAAATAATATATGGCCACTTTTAGATATGTGATTTATCTTCCTGTTATCTCGGGGCCGCACCCAATGTACAATGCAAAAGTGAAATACCGAGTTTAAACAAGGTACTTGAAGAGAATTCGATATCATCCTCGGGTATCCGTATATATTTTCTAGAAATCATCACCGTGTAACGGATATATCATCCTTGTATTTTTTTATGTCGGATGCCACAAAGTCATCACTGTTTAAGTCTTACATGTAAAATGATGTGTCGTGCTTTCACTACTCATCAGATAATATCCACCAGTACAATTTCACCGAGCATTGAACGATTTCTATTCTAACTCCAAAGAAAAACACTAACAATCATAAAACTATATTTTATCGATTGTGTGTATTCGAAGAAAAAAATAGGTTTTGACAACAGTTCAATGATACTGTCGATAACTACAGCCGGATTAAATCCCAGTATAAGAACCTGGCTCTATAACATGCATACGAAGCTACTGTACTGGTACTGAATGCATGGGAGGCCTGTTAACAGTCACAGGGTTACCCCAGCACTGATTTCATAAGGTTACACCTAACGGTTCGCCTGAACCCATTTGGTTGCAATGTGCATATGTGAAGCCGGGTTAACAAACAACACGACGGTGGAGGCCATAGGCTCAAATCACCGTTACCTTACCAAAATCTTATTGTTAGATCGCCTGAATGGCCAGCATTCAAATTTTTTTGGTGCAAAATGATGACAAGCAGCTGAATGAAATTCTTTTCCCGCCGGTATCGCCCGATATATTTTCCGCGTCTTAAAAGACTGACAAATAAATATCGGCGAGCCATATCGATCGACCGAACCTCAGCTGCTTATTAAAGCACTGTGTCAACCAAATGAATCTCATTCATACTAGATAAAGAATGGAAAGGGGAAATTCAAAATATCTTCAAAGAACGAAGACCACACAAATGTTTTTCGTAACTCTAAACCGTTCGAAAAACACTCAATGAATGTACCATCGCCCGACTCACCTCGCTTATAAAAATCTTTTACCGTATCCCACAGAGACTTAGAAATATCCTCGCTTGGTTCCACGAATTGTTTTTAACCATACGTAAAGACAGCGCTTACGTTATCATACAACTAGACTAATTGCATTCAAAGTTATTTTTGAAGGTGCAGAGAAAGGTAATCTGTGGAAAAATATATCTAAGATGAAAGATGTACGGCTTGCATTCATGCCAAATAATCAGTTTCGTGACGTAGACGGCTGGCAGAGTGGCTTAAGATAGCAAAACCACAAGTATCACTCAAGATTTCTTGTTTATTTCAATGATAACATCGTCGAGATGTGCCCCAGAGAAAACAAACGCAGTCTTTAAGGTTTTGCACTAAAAACAATTAGGAATGTGGAACTGTATTGATATATTGAGGCAAACCTCGGGCAGTTGCTCAAAAAACATGGCAAATATCTTAATTAAGTTAACTTGACGGATGTGTCTACCAAGAAGAATTTCCGACGACGGCGAATTCTTTTTTCCTGGTAGCCCAGCCCAGCGACTAAATAAACCACCGAGAGCATTGCATAGTCATGTGAAAACTGAAATCATGCTTCTCTGTTTGGTAAGAATTCTTATATAAAGCTAAAGACGAAAACGGCATAACCGCCGACTGAATTGCAAGGAGTGCGGTATATAAACACGAAACAGTATCTTGCGAGGAAACTGGGTATTTCTCAAACATGCAAGGAAAAGCTTTATTTGGAGTTTTACTTTTTAATGCAACAACTACATTCCTCAATTTATCACTACCTCCTACCATATGGTTTCCATCTAACTGTCGAAGTTTTAAGATGGATGAATACAAATGAACGAATTTCAAGGAAATGCCTGATTGAGTAGTCGAGCGTTTTTCACGGCTAGTCCACAATTTCTCTCCAAAAAACTAAGTTGGTGCTGAGAAATCTATTCATTTAAGATGACTTAAAGATCGTTTTCTTCTAAAAGGGCTAATAAAAAATTATTATAAGTTTTGATTTTTTTTTCAATCGCTACAGCTTGAAAAGAAGTTCTACTAAAATAGATCTATTCTCGAGCTTCAATTCAACAAGTTATTTTGCTTTTCTCCCATCAAACTACTACATAGCTAAATGATTTAGCTTGATGTTTAGTTAACAAATGTTACTGTTGAATTTAATCGACTACAGATAAAACTACTGGGTGAAGATAAGCAAACAGAACTAATAAGCTGGGGACTTTCACTACGTAACTGACTGACTTTCTGTACTGGGCCGAGTTGTTCGAAGGACGATTAGCGCTAATCCTGGATTAACTGTCAACAGAACATATGAGTTGTCATGGTAATTAACCCTGGATTAGCGCTAATCGTCCTTCGAACAACTCGGCCCTGAACTGTAGTAAAAGTTCCCGAAAAGCCAAGTCTATAAGCTTCTATATACACATTACTCAGTGCAAAGTTTTCGTAATACGTGATCTAACCTAGAGCTAGCGGCTTTCAATTGAATTTCGTAAAACCAAACCCGACCAAAGTACTTACTCTGGCCAATAAAAAAGGCAGACAATCAAATAAACCAATCAGAACTTGAAGGAAAATATGGTAGCCGGCGCCAAGCGCGGGAAAACGCTTGCTGGTTTTGCTGTACTTTTCTGATTGGTTGAGAAAGTGGCGCGAGATTTGTAATTTTATCCAATCCGGCAAAGCGTGTGGCAATGCGTAACCAATACAATCGCGAAATTACTTCCGTACTCAACTGAAAACCACGCTATTCAATGTTATCTATCCTTGTTCCTTCATAATTCAATATCACTTCAGTCTTTGTTGTTTTGCTTTCTTTGTAAGTTATATTTTCGAGGTGTTGAAAAATTTCGCGAATTGAAAATATGACTCACGGCCCTTATGACTTGCTTACAACATTTCAACAACTTTATTTTGAGTCATGATCAGTACATAATCTTCTTCAATAATCATAATGCTTTCGGTAGCGACTATCCCCAACTTTGAGCTTAAACCTCAGACACCTTGAGACACACCTAAAATATGAGGAACTACGGCTGATCTTAAATGAAAAAGGAAACGTTTTAAAGACGGAAAAGAAAACGAAAGAAAATGCGTCAACTATTACGGTAGATTTGAGATTTTTTCCAAGTCACTCATTTCTTTTCTCTGCATGATGAGAGATTATTTTTATGCTTAGCCTGTTCCAGGCGTTCAGATAGTGGGGAAAGCGCGAATAGTTGGGGAAGGCGCGAAAAAAAGCGAGCGAAAAAAATGCGGAGAGACTTCCTTTTCCTCGTCTCCCCACATTTTTTTCGCTCGCTTTTCTTTGCGCCTTCCCCAACTATTCGCGCTTTCCCCACTATCTGAACGCCTGGAACATGCTATTTTGTGTTCTAAGGAGTAATGCGTGGATTACACGCGTCAAAAGCGCACGTGTGTGCGTGTGAGTGCGTGCGTGCGTGGAGTGCCGGAAAGCAATCAGTTTGATTTTAGAGCACGCGTCCTTCGTAACCAGCGAACTGGCTCGAAATAACTTCTTAATAGAGTCTGGATGGAGTAAACTTATAGCTGAGAATTGGCTAAATTTTTAGCTGTCAGCTGTGACATGCTGTGTTTTTAACTGTTGGCTGATAAATATTTTTTTTAGCCACCGACGGCTAAGAAATGATCGAGATTTTCACCATGATAATAATTGGGATTCCAGCATCCCCATCGAGAATCTCCCTTCTCAAATATTCCCATCACGTAAGATCTACAAACCCAGTGATGCATTTTTTAGATTTCTGGAAATGTTTAATTTCTTAAAACTTTGAAAAAGCGCTAAACGCTAAGATCTCAAGTAGTGTGTTAAGGCCTGGGTCAAAGGCTTTAATAAGGAAAAAAACAGTTTATTTGGGATAACTTTAACACAGGGTATGGAACTGAAACGTAATTTGGCACATGGAAAGATGTTATCGTCCTTAAAATTTTTAAGTATAATAAGCTTTCCCATAGGGCACGTGACATGTCACGTGGCCATTTTTCTTAAAATAGCAAATATTTGACGAATTGGTGACGGGTTTAAGAGAAAACAAAAAATAAAAACGCTTTTCTGACGCAGATTAAATATTTCCAGCCCTTCACGTTTGGAATGATCGTCCATTGTTCTCTAAAAAAAATTTGTGAGGACAAAGGTCATTTTTAAGTCCAAAATTCAACCTTTGATTATCTATAACTGTAATTTTAAAACTGGAGGGCAATCATTCCAAACGTAGAAGGTTAGATATGTTAAACCCTTCATTAGTAAAGCTAATTTATTCAACTATACAAAGAAAATTCGCTGCCATATCGCCAATTTGCTTAATTTTTATATTTTGATCACGTGACATGTCACGTGACAAAACTTATGCACTAAGGCAGAAGAAGACGTCAAGATTTACATTCGGGGAAAATTTCAACCTGGTGTAGGCAATCTAGCGGAAGACATTAAGTGTCAACCATATTTTCGTAACAGACTTTAAACCCAGGCCTTATGCAGTACTTTCCTATGATACTGTTTCTTTCTGGGTATTTTCGAAATGAATCGAAATTTGGGATTTTTTCTTGAAGTTTGGTTTCAGTCCCTCTGGCAAGTGAACATGAAAGGGATAAATTAGTAACAAATGTAACCATATCGTTTGGCTGGTTAACAAGATAAAGGATTAAGGAATTTTCATCAAGGAAATAATTACTGTTTTGTTTGAGATAAGCGACAACTAACCGGGTTGATAACTGGGGCTATTGTGTGGTATTACCACCGCGGGAGGGCCTTATACGCATAACTATAAGCTTATTATTGGCTTAGTGTTTGAATTAGTGCATCACCACAACAATCAAAGCTATTAAAACCGGCAAATCCGGATGTTATGCGCATTTGTTTTGCTGTAGTTAGTTGTCGTTAGAAAAGCCGATCACGACATAATAGGGAGCTTAAGCACCAATGACGGCAACAACGTCAATGAAAACGTCACTTGAGAAAAAGAATTTGCGCTCTTTTCGGAGCCGATTATACGGCGAATTTCAGCTCGGTTAGCTAGGGGGACTGCCTTTCAGTACGGCTTCCTGAACAATGACATTTACGATTACATGAAGAAAGTCATGTTTAGCCGCCCGGTCTGATATTCAGTCCATCCCGGTTAACCGGCAGGCTGACGAAATACTGACATGCAAACGCAGTCTAATTTTTAGCTCGGCTGAAAAGGGAACATGAGCATGCACAGCGGTTGTGTTTTCAATGAAACAAGATGGCCGCCGCGATCAAAGGAGAAAGGTGACTCAAAGGTTGCGGTTCGTCATCTAATCACAACGAAATATCAGCTCCCCAACCGGGCTGAAATTCGCCATGTAATCATAAAGAGACCGTTATCTCTTTTGTGGAATGGTGGGTCCCGTCCGAGTACAATAGTTTTGACCATTTTCTATAGTGAAAGGGATCTACAGAATAAAATAGTGAATACACCTTACCTTCATGGTGGGATCCTGTGTTGTTTCTGTTTATTTTTTGCTTGATGTTTTCACTTTTCAATGTAGCACAAACCTGTAAAAATAAAACACTTGTGTAGGGATCTTGTCTTTCGTTTAGCGTGAAATCAACTTTCCGTCTATAAATAAAATATTTCATTGCGGCGATTGCGGAGAGATCATTTATAACAAGAGAAAATCATTTTCTGTTCTTAACAACGTGCTTATAATTAATACTCCCCTTGACAAATCATGACGCGGACAACAAATTCTGGAGTATTGTGTCGTAGTTGGCCGTTACACTTTATTGCACAAAAAAAAACGACAACATACAGCTAAATATCACGAAAAAATAACTGGGTAATTGAGAGCGCATCACAAAGATACTCGGAGGCACGGGAAAAACCTACTTTAAAACCCGAAACTCAACGAGAAAAATTGTAGGAAACCTGGGTAGGAACCAAAGCTCAAAACTCCGGCGACCCTTCCTACGGGGCCACTGATAATTTAGTGATCTGCTAAATTTAATTATTGCAGGAAAAAAATGATGGATAATGTTCAAATAAAGTTCAGCGATGGAACCGCCTAATCAAAACAAACAAGTAAAATTTGACTACCAGTAAATTGCAGTATAACGACCGAGAACTGACTCGCATACCAAAGAAGCTGCTATTTATGTACATACTTCCACACGCAAGTTAATGTACGTGCATGCACATAACTTACATCGGCATAAAACATGCCTACATTTAACAGATAACAAACATTGTAATAAACAGCTCTTACAATAGTCAACAGAAATCAATTCTCTTCTAATGCGATGCAACCGAAGAGAATTTTCAATTCTCTTGTTTATGATGAGAAACTCTCCAAACATGCGCTTTTTTTTCTTAAAAAGACAAGCCTCGAACCAAATCTGATTTAAAACGGTTGGTGCCTTTAATCAAATACTCCTATAAGCCAACTCGTGAAAACGAAACTACCTCCGGACTCTCCCCTCTCCTAGGCGTTTTGCTCCACCGACCATCACTCCCTGCGTCCAACTCACAACATTCCCCTCCCAACCTCGTCCCCAGGGCCTTCTCCGCTTTCAAAATGGCGGACCGGGAGTAGAAACCGCTGGACAAGGCGGCCAAAATACTCCAAGAATCGTGGAGACAAACGATGAAATGGCGTTTTTGGTGTTTCTTTTCAGCGATTGGCGGCCGTGTTTGTTTTCTGGCAATCTGAAATCGTTGTTCAAACGAAACGAAGACCATCCATCGTGTCAGGTTTTACGCAACAAAATAAACCACAGAGACCACAGGGGTCCACAGGGGTTTCTTAATTTCGTACCCAGATCTCACTCGTGCTTGTACTGTACTGATCGTGGGAGATCTGGGTACGAGATTAGGGGTTTCTTTGCCCATCATTTTTAACATTGAAAAGGCCCTAGGGAGGAGATTGCTTTTGCTCTTGTATAAACTCATGTAGTTAACAAAATGTTGGGAAGTCTCTAGAAAGCAAATTCTTGGCATCACTAAACGACTGAAATGATTTGGACTGATGAAAACGAAAATGCTAATAATTAATGTATGAAGTTTTAAACTGAAAACGGCTTGATTCCATCTTGTCCAGCTCGCGGAAAGGAAGAACTGTTTTAGAGATCTATCAAACATTTGCTTCTGGAAAAATTGTCGGCAAAAGCTTTAGAGAGTCCTTTATCTTTTAAACTGATACCAGAAGACAGAAATATTAGCGTAATTCACTCATGCCATCAAATCATGTTCCTCTATCATTCCTGAAAAACGTAATTTAAGTGTTTTTCCACTTACAGCAATTTTAATTAATTTAAAAATATCAGTTTTAATTTATACAATGGCCTTAAAGAATTGCAGGACTTTTGGCATTTATACATGTCTGGAAAAAATGACAAGGGATGCTTTTTCTAGTCGTGCATTTTACAAAAAAGTACGGGACAACTTGACCTTTTGGTTGACCAATTTTCTTCCATTTGTGAAAATTCTTTAAATCGTTGGGAATTATCTTCGATACTTAAGCGCAAAGTCGATTACGAATCAAATAATTACCTAATGATTAGTCAATTTATCTTCAATAAGCAAACACAGCTTGCAAGAATACTGACCGAGGGCAGCTAAAACATGGAAACGGAAAGGGAAGGAGACAAGATGGCGTTTGTTAAGCTGCACTGAGTAGAAAAACCATTATAGTTTTTCTAAGCTCATTTATTACACCATTAAGCTAGTCTCCAATAGTTTATTTAACTCCATTTCAGGCTTTAAAAAAGTTTTTTGCATCAAGGTGTAAGTCTATCTACAATTATTTTGATTTGTCTACTGATCAGCCTGGTTATTTGCATCAGTACTCATGATGAAAAAAATATAACTGTAGCATTTGTTAACTCTTTAGTTCGGGGTTTATACTCATTTAACAACAATCGAAAGTGACTTTAGGATTTCATCCACGGATTCAAATGTTAAAATCACCTTGTAACTGCATAATAAAACAGTATCACAGGAAAGTACTGCTCAGTGGCTTTAATTCGAATGGACACTCTTTAGGATTTCATCCACAGACTCAAAAGTGAGAACCACCTCGTACAGCATAATAAACAGCACCACAGGAAAGTACTGCTCAGTAGCTTTCATTTGAATAGTCACACTTTAGGATTTCATCCTCACACTCAAAAGTGATAACCACCTTGTACAGCGTAATGATCCGTAATAAACAGCACAACTGACACCTTTAGGAATTTGAATTGGTTAAGCCTTTAACCACTCCGACAAACGCTAGAGCCACCTAGCTACACAATAAACAGTACTCACGACAGGAAAGTACTAAAATAACTCTATGGCTTTTGGTATTTGAACTGATGGCTGCACCTTAGTATTTCATCCACAGACTGAAACTTTGAAAACAAATAAAATGCACGTATACTGATTAGTTGGCCAATTTATAAACTCGAATTTCTTGTGATACTTACCTGAGATCACTCAGTCCATTTTCCTTAAAGCAAACTTCAACCTCTTAATCACTTATACAGACCCTGCTGATACACTTCACTCTGTGTAAACGCTGAAGCGATAACTCCAGAAATTGAACCAGATATCAGAAAAATCAGATGTGTAGTAGCAATTGACGATACGATATCTTTTTGTTCGTAAGAAATGTCATGTTTTGTTTTCTAATCAGCTTTAGATGAATTCCCCTTGAGATGAAGCTATTAAAAGTGTATTAATTGGACTGAACGTTGGACAGAGAGATCCATAGGGAGTTGCGTTTTATATATTAATAAGTTTTTATTTTCCGAATATGACGTCATTTATAACCGTATAAGGTCAAGAGAACGCGCAAAATATGCGAGCGTATTATTCTGTATTACCGGATAGGCCGGGGGCTCTTTTCTCAAAAGTCCCGGTAACTTTTCGGGCCCGAATACTAGGCTATTTTCTGTCTGCAATTTAAAGATTCATATTTTTTCGTTAATTTTGAAAGCTAAGCAATAAAATTCTAAGGTGACGAAACCATTACGGCTAGTTTGGGGGTTAACACACCCTATAGATTCTGACTTTAAAATTTAGCTCCGGTCCCGCAAAGTTATTGGCACTTCGAGAAACGGGCCCCAGATCAGGAACAGAGCGAAGTTAAATTGTATGTGTGCGCGCTCAGGACGAAGGTCAAACACTGGACGAAAGATGATGGCTAAATTGAGACGTTACTGAGGTAAAGGTCCTTAGAAAAATGCAAAAATGAAGCAGTCGAATAATAAATCCTTTATTTGATGGTTTGACAGTTGATATACGCGGATATTTAACTCATTGCTTGCATTTTTTTCCTCGCCTCCTACTTAATTAAGAACCCATATTGCGGTCCGGGGAGGGGCGGGGGAGGTTATGCCATCCTTCCCTGAATAAATAGAGAATTGAGGCTCAGAAGTACTACATAACTTCCAGTATTCAAAAGTAGGATAAACAGAAAAAATCCAAATATTTCAAGTATTTTTCTATCATCCCTGTTTTAGACATTTCGGCCACAATGGCGTTTTCTTGAACACTGCTAGGATCCTGTCACTAGTGACTTGACCACACTTTTACACTTAATATTCAAACATCTTTCAGGCTAAATTTGATGCAAAGAACACAACTCGTCATGAAATAAGCTTTTCGACTCAAGAGCGCTCAAAGGCATTCATGTCGCAACGCCGTGCTACGTCATGCACGAGCGCGCGCACAAAGTAAGAAATCTAAACAGATGTAGGGCTGGTAGCCATTGCGTTAACTTAACTTAGATTTTACTAGCTTGGATGGTCGGTGACCCCTACTTTTTTTTAGCTAGATAATTTTCTTTCCTAATTCTCGACAGATTGTGAAAAAATGAACAAAAAATCAATGTAGGAAGTTAAAAATTTTCCGATTTTTCTACCCACGAAACATCAAATCCAGCCAACCTGCGGCTGTCATGGTTCGCAAGTGCTGTCGTTTAAAAATAAGTTTTACTTTAAGGGACGTCACCAGTTGATTTGATTTGCTTAATAGACCCACTTGTATAAAATTTGGCATAGAAAGTTCCATTCTAGAGATTCATTTGCAATATTTCTAGACTGACAGACATCGGGGCCATATCGAGTAAGGAAGACCGATTTTTCCAAATTAAGGTGGCCTTTTAGATATCTTATCTCCGAAACGAACTCGGTGACCCCCCAATTTTTTTGCATTTCTGACACGAGTAACTAACCACGTCCCTGTTAAAACTTCGCATAAAACATATTGACAAAGCCGTTCTTTCGAACTCCATACGCACGTTTCAACCATGATAGAGGACAACTGTCAAACAGTTTTGTTAATTTTAGTACCTAAAAGATCTCAAGCATAAAAAACGCAGTTTTAACACAATTTGGCTTTAGTAACAGTAACTGCTCTTCGTATTATAAAATACATAAGAAAAGTACATGTAAACATTCGTTAAAAAATACAATGGAAATGAAAATTTATATGGAATACTAAGCAGTTATTTGTAATTTGTATCAAACGTTAGGAATACTAACATCAGACAAATCAGACACTCATCTTTTATCTCGCATTGAACATGCAACATAAGCCATCAATTAATTATCGTTTTTACACCTAAGATGTTTCTTTGGCGTTGTCAGGAAAAAAGGCTCGGTCCATAAACATGCCCGCCTCCCCCACACCCCCCCCCCCCCCCCCCCCCCCCCCAAAAAAAAAACAACAAAAAAACAGGAAAATGGAAAAGCAAATTATTATATTTCCCCAATACAAATACTGGACAAACAGACAACAGATGAATATAGCTTAGTATAGATTGAGGTTCTTTTCATTTTTTTCAAACCAGTCGGAAGCATAGCACATGTAACGTATTTGTTCAAATAAATACGCAATGCGTGTTTACTTCAAACTCAGTTGATTTGATTAAAAAATCAATCTGATTAACTAAAATAAGTGTTTGCAAGGACCACCGTAACGAAATAGAAGTACCGGATCCTGTAATAAAGGATCTAATCAGCTATAAAATAATTTAACGATTTGACAAAAAAGCAAGGCTAATTACACGATAGGGAAACTATAATTGTTAAACCAATATTTCGAAAGGTAGAGGATCGACTTACATCTACCGTGAATCAACAACTAAAAGGTCAATCAGACCAACAAAAAAATAATAAAAAATTAATTATAAAAAGCTAGCCTAAAAAGGTGCGTCTTTAATCTGTCAATGCTACTTTAATGCTAAAATGCTTGTGATAGAGCGAATAGGTGTAAGCAGATTATTCCAAAGTTTTGGCGCGGCCGAATGAAATGCTCTATCACCAATCGTAGGATAGGATTTGCCACTAGGTGGCAAGAGTGTTAGAAGAGCATTACGTGATCTCAAACTATACCTCGTGTGATTCCTAACTATTGTAAGATTCATAAGATATTCTGGAGCTAAACAATTGAGACATTTAAAAGTTAATAATGAAATTTTAAAATAAATGCGATACTTAATCGGAAGCCAATGAAAGGAATTCAGCAGCGGTGTTGCATGGGAAAATCAGTAGGTGAAGCAGTCACAAGTCGAGCCGCAGCGTTTTGAACACGTTGAATTTTCACAATATGTGAGGCTGGAAGACCATATAGTAAACTATTACAGTAATCAATCTTACATATACTGATAATAAACGCATTTACTAAACTCTCAGTATCTTGGCGTGTTAAGTACTTCCTGATTCTGCGAATGTTATACAAGTGAAAAAACGCGGAACTACATGTTTTATTTATATGATACAGCACGCTTAGTTTAGAATCGAACCACGATCCCAAGTTCCAAACTACTAAAGATGGATTAATGCGATAGATAAGCCGTGAAAATAAACAAAATTGAACCAGTTGAAAGTTATTTTTGCATTATAGATGCTTATAAGCTGATTTTATGGAACTTTTATTGAATCCAATCTTTTGTGTTGAGAGTTTTGGTGTAATTAAGACTTTGAAGTTTTGGCCGCCATGTTTGTGTCCCTAAGTGGGACACAAAGATGGCCGCTCCATATATTTTTACTGAAAATGACCAATTCTCGTTCGCCTATAACTCTTGAACGAAATGCTCTTGCGCTTAAAAACTTGGTCCAGATGTGCAGTTTTAAACTCTCTACAATTTCCGGCATAAATCTGTTTTTTAATGCTCTTGAATTTTGATATGACGTAAGTGCAAACCAGCAATATAAATGCACGGATAAGCCGTCAAGAGTGTATTTCCGTATAAAGAGAATAACCGGCCGCCAACGTTCAGTGGAAACACTCAAGTTTTTCCGGTTCTTATTATCCAATAATTAATGACACATCATATATCGACTACTTTACTCTGAATGTAGTTCCGCCAGCAGGCACCATAAAAAAATGCTTTACAAAGTGAATTTCTAACCCTCTTAGTCCCAAAATTCAAATTTTGTTTTGTAAATTATTGAAAAACAAATGGTCCCATTCAAAAGTACTGCCGAAGAGGTTTCATGCATTTGAATGGTCACACCATAAAGGTTAGAACTACAGTGCCAGGGCCGTAGCCAGTATGAGGCAAACCGAGGCACTTGCCTCAGTCATGATCTCAGTGTTTTGTTTAAACGCAGTCATCATAAAGATCTAAATAGCTAGGCGAGGAATTTAACCATGGATATTGCCATGGATATTATTTTTTTCTGGCTACGGCCTGTACACGCACATATCTACATAATTGACTTTGGGTGAGTAAACAGGTTAATACACATACATATAAAAATTGGTCGTATATATGCACCCTCTTAATACCTTGAATGACGGTTTCTAAAAAGAAGATGTGTTTAAAAGGTAACGTCATCTATTTTTAGTATCATTTTGAAAAGCCAAAACACATATTTCTGTCACTGAAACTATCAAAGCGTGTCTTTGGCCGTGGATAGAACGGATAGAAATGGATTGCAACTTGAAAAATTGGCCATTTTTTAAGTTTTCCCTTGCATTGGAAAAATAGCTTCTGAATCTCAATATGTTTTTTTTCTCTTCACGGCATAACATGATATTCTCCTCTCTTTGCTCAACGGAACATTTTGTGTAAGAGCAAGGGAACGTGTTCAATTTTTAACAAAAAGAGCAAAATCCCTGTGCATTGCCGCTTTAATCACAAAAACAATATATAAATAATAAAGCGGATTAAAAATGGCTAGACTTGACAGTTCTGTAATTAACACAGTCTAACCTGCTTTGTGCCCAATTTGTAAGAGTATTTAGTAAACAACTGCAAATCCCCTCTGCGTGTTATCTGGGTGTACCCAGACGATATATAGTCAGTGATTTTTATTAATTAAGCCTAATCACTGTTTTATCACTGCTATGGCTGACAGAACGGCGAGCATGCAGTCCGATTCCAGCGATTCTTCACTAGGCGATATGAATTAATGATGATAATGATGATATAATGATAAAGCCACCAGTCACGTATGGTTTGGCGTGAATGTAATAATACGATATACTGGAGACTTCCAAATTAGGCTCGAATTCTTCAGTTAATGTTTGCATTGAACATCATGTTACCAGAACTGCCAGAATTCGTCTGAGAAATTAACTAACTGATTCGCTTAATCAAGGTCGCCTAGTACATACAGCAATTTATAAAATTCATCAATAATTCATGAGGAAAATACGAAAGAAATGAAAATTTAATGAAGGTTTGTAATCCTTATACAGATCAGTTATGAAATGCTACTAAAGTGGTTGTAACTGAATTAGCATTTCATTTTCATTTCATAATTCTTCATCATTCGCATCCGTGTTGTATCATATTCACAATCACTCGCCGGAAGACGAGTGATTGTAAATCTGATACAACACGGCCGCTCATGTTGTAAACACTACGTATAGCAGTGTACACAGTTTTAGGAAAGTGCTCTTTTAATATTTTATTATTTATTAAAAAAAGGCCATTTCTCTGCGAAGTTCAATTCCGTAGACTTATATATACATATATTACATTTATATTTTTGCTATAATAATTGTAACTTTATATATATTTTATTGTTTTGCAGTTAGTAATTTATTTAGTATTCGTTTCGAGGCGTACATACATGTTTGTCAGTTTTACAACTGTTATGTGTTACCCTCGGCATTGGAAATAAAAGTGGTTATTATTGCATGGTTATTATGACATACATACGTCTTTCAATTAAGGGTAAGGTTGACATTTCTGGCATGTTTTGTTTGATACTTTGACCTCGTTTTTCCCTGCATGCCATGTTGAACATTCAGTGGGGAGATTAAGGAAAAATTAAGGAAAATTGGAGTGGTCTCCAGCAGTACTTATGACAAAAAATTAACGTTGAAATTCAAGTACGACTGATCTAGAGCTAACTCTCGGTTCGTTTTCGGATAGTTTGTGAAAAGAAGTTTAAGTTGATAAATAGAGAACATAATCTATCTAGTATACGAGTGAGAAGTTGAGAGACGAGAAATGCCGTTGGGTGACCAAACTTCTCCTCCCAAATTCTATAGATGAGTGTTCTGTTACAGAAACATGAAAAAAAATTGTTTCCCATTTCTACTTTAGTAACTTATAAACTCCAGATAACCTTCCGTGTTTTTCTGATAAAGTTATACTCTTTTCGGTCTTTCATAACCGACGGATTTCAGTTCAGTCTATGGGACAGTTTGTTTTTGTTAGCTTAAAGTTCATCCTGTGGGAAGTCGTCAAGTAAACTAGTATCAGTTTACGGTACACCCTTCATATAGTCAACAGTAGATTTTGCTTCGTCGCCATTTTATTCAAGATGGCGGACCTACCATCGAAATCGGCGTCAACCTGCGTACATTTAAACTCGACCATAAAACGAAAAGATGTTTTTGCTATTTTGCTGTTTTAGGTACGAAGCTCGGCAGCAGTAGTTGTTTTTGTGAATCTTTCTTGGCTGGCTGAAAACATTCTTCATTGATTATACACCACGCCTCGAGAAAAAAACGAACCGTACTGTCAGCAGTTAAACCGCCATAGCCTAAGGCGCCCAAGGAAATGGTCTGGGTGCCTAAGTTTTGGTTAGGGCACCTAACGTTTCACAGTCTGAGTTCCTAAGGTCCAAACCCTTATCCTTTCATATACCGTTTTTGACAGAAAAGGTACCCCTTTCATATACCTTTCATTAAAAATGGTACCCCTTTCATATAGCCTTTACGTGCGTCTGTTTGATATATTGTAAAAGGCGCTTTTTATAATACTTAAATGGCAGTTTTCCGTTGCCTTTTTTATACTTCAACTCGTGTTTTCCCTACCCTTCCCTATGCTTCGTGAAATCCCTACCCTTTCATATACTTCAACTCGTGAAATCCCTATCCTTTCATATACCTCCAGCCTAAAAAAGGTACCCCTTTCGGGCGGAGCATCCCCGTATAGCCAATTATAGGGAGTACCCCCCCCCCCCCCCTCCCGGGGAGCTTTGGATTTTGTGTGCTCCTTGGAATTTTTCCTAGGGCATCATCAACAGCTTTGAACCGGCTCGATCTCTGAGCTAAAAATAACTTCTGCTTTTATTAAATGTACGTCATATCGATCTGAGAGTCATTTAAGCTGCCGAGAGAGGCGTTACATCTGTTTCATCTTAATTGCAGTAATAAAAAAGAGAAAAGAGTTTTGGCTGACGAAAATATCAGGCCAATTTTTTGGCGCGAAAAAATAGTAAGTTCTGTACTCGTGTCACAGATGTCTCCTAAATGAGTACACTGACCCATTAAAGTTACCTTTGATACGGACATTTTTCAGTTCAATACTTTCACCTATCCATCAACCAAGCCATTTAAAAGCGATCCGACCCTCCCTGTAAATCGACAGATCTGCTCCTCATGATAAACGTCAATGAGCATTTTATCATCTGAAGGCAGAAGCTTGCGAAATCCGTATCTGTTGGCAAGGATTGCTGTGCAGTCGTAAACTGAACCAAAACGCTCCAATTCAGTGTTTTTTAGTCAAAGGCAATAATTATTGGCAAATGTAAATAATTTGTTTGCTCGTTCGCTTCGCTTGCAAATCCGTGACGAATCGCGCGTTGGATTGATATCTCTGTCTAAATTGTTATGACCTAATATGGCCTATTGCTCGAGCTGCTGGTAATAAAACACTTCTTACTAATGTGTATCAGGTAGATTAGAAATCTTGATGGTAAAGAACCCTCTTCAGAATCTACTTCAAAAAGATCTTCGCGTTTTGTAAACAAAAAAAGAAATTTGTTTGCATTTTGAGTATTTTTCGACTGAGTTTAGTCATATTAATGAAATCTAAGAAATAAAACCCGCAAATTCTTCATTATTAAAAGCTAAAGGCAGACGCAGTTATCTCAGCTATTGAAGTCGGTGATACAAAACAATCATATGTTTCGTCACGAAAGCTTCTGTTCCTCTTTATATTCCCTTTGTAACTGCAGAATGGTCAAAAGGAATGGCCGCCACCGACAAATGAAATGCGTGCCGTGTTACGAAGTCGTGACAGCGAAGAAAACTGTACAATAACTGTAAGAACCTTTTTCAAAGAGCGGAGGGCAACTGTAATTTAATTTGCTTCCTAAATTCGCTATCATTGTTCAGAGCAATCACTGATTCGCTATTCTAGCCAACACTCAACAAATTCGGTGCTTGCCCGAGGCTAAGTTAAAATCGAGAGACGGCTTACGAGCTAAACAAGCATAAATCATCACTGGTAACTTACCTTAACCTTCCCGGCTTTCCTTTGTGAAGTGAAGTGAAACTGGCCAAGGTATCTTTTAGCCGTGCATCAAAAACCATAACATATGTTATCCATCCCAAATGAGAACTATTTCGGACCCTGGCTCTCTTGTATAAGTTGAAAATGTAAATTAGGAAGCTTTCTACCGATCGAATCTCGTAAAATGAAAGTAATAAAAACAGAACAAAGGCTCGTGGACACTGCACAAATCCACTGCAAACACTTTAACTGTGGTATGCATAAACAGCACACGAGAGAGGCCGACGGCGCTAAGGAACTTGAGGTATTTATGACACAAAAGAGCTTAACACGTGTTTTTTGTCAATTAATTTTCATAATTGAAAATGGTAATACAGCTCTTTCATTTGAAAGGGTCAATTACGCTCAATTAAATACCCCAGAATCTATAAGACGGCAGGCTTCTTTGACAACATCGCCGCCCAGTTACGTCACCACATTCTTAGAAAAAAAAAATCAGTGTTCAGAGGTGAATTTGGAGTCCGGCGTTTATCTGCATGGTGAATACTCCTTAAGCTGAGGCATTCTTGCGAGCACTCACTATATCTTGATTAGTTTTGTTAAGCTATTTGATGACGAAGAATGTTTTTTCATGTGGTATCACATCCTCTTATTTTATTTTGTCTGCTTGCAGTGCTGGGGGCTTAAAATACTTAACAAATGCGCATTAGCTTCAGAAAAACACTTCAAGGGTCCTTCAACACAACAGGGGGTTCTTTTAATACGGGGCGATATTCCTCGATATTTAACAATGTTTCATGTTTGATTTTCATTGTTAGATGGAACTTGTATCTACACAGATCTACAGACTACATATACACTCTACAGATCTACAGACTAAACTCAGGCCATTATTTGAAAGCCTGGAACAGGCCTGAATGTTGTATGCCCGCCGCGCTACTAATTACTACAGCGTATGCCTATTTTGCCGAGTAAAATTATATGTGCATGCAACATTGCATTGAATGTTGCATTGTTTTTTACTGTCCCCTACGAAGGAAGTACCTTCTAAGTAACTATTTAACTGCACAGAACCATGACTCCAAAGATGTGTCGTGATTTACCTTGAATTGCCATGGTACCGGGGTCACGTGACCAATTGACGGTCAACTCAGATAAGAATAGAGGTTTGCAAGCTCAGAACTCTGTATTACACTATTATTAATCCTAATAATGCATATTTTACGAGGTCGAGTTTTTCTACGAGAGGAAAGTTCAGCGAGGTACAGCCGAGTGGACTATCACCTTAAATTTTATTTGTTAAAGGCAACTAACTGATTGCAATTCAAAAAAGTAAACGATATTTAGGCTGTTTCTATAAACAAATCAAAAGAAATTCACCTTTCAAGGACATAGCGCGATTGAGCCAATTAGATTTGACCACAGTAAACAGTGAATTATTCCTCATCTTAACATGGCTCAGTGCTAACGGTTAACAGCGTTGTCAGCGGTCTGAATGGTGTCAGCTCAAGGACGCGGCATAACGTTCATGTACGCACACACAAGGAGTATACATATACCTAGGACTCCTGACGTTTTCAGGTTACAAGTCCGAACTTAAAAGGACAATTTTAACAGATACTTTCCTGGGAAACGATACGAGAGCCATATATTTTTAACCGCTTTTTAGCGCTGATATGCAATTTGAAATTGAAAATGTTATAACATTTCTAAGAGGTAATCATTGATTGCCTGTGGGCACGGCGCAACACACGATAAGCCAATTTCGATATATCACAATTCTAACTTGACTCCAAGGCATAGGGAAATAACACAAAATAGATTAAATATTCATCCCTGAACCTCAACGTAATTTCTTTTGTTTCTTTTTTTCCTCTAAGCCTCGGAGCCAAGCAAGAATTTTAATACATGTATATCGAAAATGGCCTCTTTTTTAACTTAACAGTGGAGCAGCAACCTTGAAGATTAGCGAGAGCTGCTTCTACAGAGTATCTATTGACGCATGCTCAGAATGCTTTGATTTGATATGATTTAGCAGTCCTCTATATCGCACAAAGTTCCTTCCGCAATGTCGGCATCTATGTACCGTGTCTTCAGTCTCGTGTAGTTTCACATGTTTTTTCATGTTGCTAGGATCACTGAACGACTTGTCGCACACGTTGCAGCGGAGAGGCTTGAATCCCGTATGCGTGCGCATGTGAATTTTCAGCACGTATTTCCTGCAGTACACCTTACCGCAGTACTCGCACGTAAAACCCTGATTACGCGGGGAAGACTGGGGAGAATTTGTGGTGTGATGCGTTAAGAAAGGAAGCATGCGTGGATAGGTGGAGTAGCGATACATTGGATCCACTAGGAACGCGGGCTCGTGATATCGCGTGATATTCTCACGTGTGGCATACAAGGGTGGCGTGGAATAGCAGTGGCATTGGGGATGCTGTCGGTATGACACCTCATCTTCTCTTGACATTCTTTGGTAAACTAAGTAGGACCCAACGCTGTTAAGGTTTGTCTGACTTTTAAACACGCCAAGTTGCTTTGGAGGAGAAGTTTTCAAGTTACTTTCTTCACTTTCTTCCACAGCCACGTCTTCTGCTGCATGCATTTCTTCGTTCGCATCTGAACTTTTGGGTGATTTTGAAGTATCACGTGCGTTGTTATGCTCTTGGCACGTGCATTCGTGAGTTGTCTCACGTGACAATCGTTCTTCATCCACCTGCTGTGTTTCACTGGCCTTTAAAGTTAGGTAACCTCGAGTGATAAAGGTCGCTCTTGTTCCTGTCGAACTCGTTACATTACAGTAAGAGTTCAAAGAGTTATTTAATGACAATTTGTCGCTCTGGAGGTTGTATTTTTGCGCGTCAATTGTTTTGCCACGCCTGAAAATCTCATGAGTTGGCGACGAAGAAAGAGACATGCGACCTAACCTGTAATCTTCGCGAAAGCAGTTTATGAATTCGTCTTTTTCTTCTTTGATCAGTGTTTCGTTTTGATCGCCTTGAATGGCCGAATAATTGTAGCCTTCTTTCATAACAAATGCGCGCCGATACTTTTTTGAGCCTTTCTTCCCCATGTTTTCACGATAAAGGTGCCTTCGAAGATAATGCTCGTTTCCTTGGAATTTCTTTCTAAATTCCTGCTTATGGTATTCAGCTAGAGACTGCGGTTCGTTAGCTAACTTGCGAAAACGAGGACGTGGGAAACTTGAAATGAGGCTGGCTAGCTTGGGATTCGACAAGGTATGACTATGACCGAGTGTTGCGGAAGATTCACTGTTTATTCTCAGTATAGTGTCTTCGGGTGACGACAAGTGAAGGAACCG
>JAJLRJ010000004.1:44623067-44833067 GCA_024195265.1 Dendrophyllia cribrosa
AAGACAATTTGAAAATAATGAAATGAAACAATATTCATGTATAGTGCGGAAGTTTTTTTATTAGCAGATAACTGAGCGTTGTTTGCTTTTGTGAGATCTGACCCTTCGTTAGTACAATGCATAGAAATTTCGCGCGATTTCTGTAAGTTATCAGCGCCAAAAAGTTAATTTCAGTTTCGGAGAAGTAACAACCGAATACAACGAAATATTAAAACTATAACATAATTTTTTTATGGTGTAGATAGGTCTTTTACCTATAAGTTGTTTTATTGCTATTCGCCAGTTTCATCTGCGACTTCGCTTTCTCACAAAATACGAAGCAATTTGAACAACAATTCTCCAACAGAAATAACAGAACAGTTGCAAGTTCAGCTAAAACAACCATTCTTCTTTTCCTTCTAGTTTGTTATAGGCGCTTTTATGTGTCAATCAGTCGTAGCGATGTCAGCGATGAATATAAATCATGGTGTGACAGTTTTGGATTTCCCTAAAGTTTTTCGATAAAAATTTGCCGCCTCTTCCAGAGCCACAGACAAAAAAATAATTATAATAAAATTACGTTCTTGTTTTCTAAAACTCGTAAGAAACAGACAAATTTTTTAAAGCCTATCTTACCATATTTAAGTGCAGTTTTCTCTCGATATAAGTACAGTTTTCCGTGAGAGCCGAGGCCAGTGTAGAACTGAGACAGAGCGCTTAATGTGGTACCCTTCTTACAAATCAGTTATTTTAAAACAGTTGTTTTTTTATAGCTTTCCACCGACAGCAATATAATTAAACACTGATAGCTTCAAGCTCAAAACACAAACTCTCATTAGTGGTTGCCTTATCTAAAATATCCAGTCTTTTACGGTTTAGTAGCAGTGGGAATTTAGTGATGTATCAGTGGCAGTTACTCAGTATTCTCTTGTTGGCGAATTTCGTTATTCTCACCAGCTTGACATGGTGTTGATAATGAAGGGAGAAGTAAGCTTATGATCAGTCTCGAAATAATAAAAAAGGCAGAATATTCTCTTCAACGCCGTTGTCATTGGTCTACTTAAATCTTCTCAGGAACTTTGCAAAAAATTGGTACTTCTAAACACATCTAAACCGATTATTACTCATTACGAAACAAATTATTGTCGAGAGAAAGCGATTTGAGAACTTTGAGAAGTCAGGAAATGGATGGCTGAATTCGTATTATAGGTTCACTGAGCCAGTAAATTAGTTCTCAAGTACATGGAAGTTTTCGTTCTCTTTCTGTCTGCTCAAACGGAAGGAAGTGTTTGTTTAGTTTTAAATTTGAACAAAACAGGGTATAAATGCAAGCAATTCATCACAAATTGTGCAGGATGCCACTTGACAAGAGGTTTGTTTGTTTATAAAACACAAACACAATGCATGAAAACTTCCTACCTTTTCTCTGATATTTTAAACTGAGGCTGGTATTTATTAAAACATTTCAGGCTAATTTTTCGTGCTTTCTTTGAATATGTCTCCCAAACATGTGGGTTGCATTTGCCTCATTTATTGACTTCGTTTCTTTATCATATTTAGCTGGACTGACCACCGCAACATTTGCTAGAATTACAGCTTAGTCAGATAAACCATCGATGCTGCTGAAAAGAGCACCTTTAAGCTAGCAATCCATGTGAATCTGAGCTTTATACTTGCCTAGAAACAGAGATATAGTCCAGTGAATGTGGAGATGTTTATAGGCGGTACGCAAACCTTGAACCGCCATATAAACGTCTGTAAAAATGAAAAAGATTCAATGATCTATATCTTCGTTTTTAAGCATGAAGATATAACGCTCAAACGTTACAGACTTGCTAATTTTGAAGTGTTCTTTCTGGTAGCATTGATGGTTTTCCTGTCGGAGCCAAAACTACAAATTTAAAATAACTGTCAGGGGATATATTATGCAATGGCTGAAGTAATTAAGGTCTGTTATTTCCCTGCTAGATTATTTATAGTTATTTAAATTGTTTAATCAGTATTACTTTTTTCTTGACTGATCATTATAATTATGCGGTTTAAATTTCAGTCCAATTCGATCCGGAAACAGTGGAAGTAAGAACCACCTCGTGGATCCCACTGAAATTCCTATTTATTTATTTATTTATTTAATTATCGATTAAAACAATGTTTTAAATATTAAAATAAGGTTTGAAAATATGACAATTTGTTATTTGAGAATTTCTAACCCTTAACAAATATGCGATTTGTATTTCTTAGAATCGGTTTGGTGGCATTTTGATCAGAGCCATGAAAATAGAAGCTTTGATTCACCAATTTTGGAATTAATTTAAGAATGGTTGATTTCCTTTGCTGTCAGACCTTCAGTCAATGAAAGGCTCGGGGACGGGAAAAGACTGAAAAGATTAGGGGAAAAAAACAAGACACAAAGGATAAAATAGACTCGTTTTCGCTAAAATACGCGAGGTTTTACAGAGCAAATGAATAAAAATACTTTAACATGCAAGGCTGATCAGACAGCAAATTTGTTCGATTTCTTTTAATAATATATGCCCGATATTTCGGTTAGACAAAACTAACCTTCATCAGGGGCTAAAGTTTTTTTATTTAGTTCATTGCTGATCCTGATCTGCTCAAAGATCCAGCTACATTTTGCTACTGTTTGTTCAAGTGGTCCTTGCAGTTTTAAAGAAGTTATTGGAATAAAAATACCTTGGAAATGAATGAAAGAATACAATATATACGAGGAATAGATAAAAACTCTTTCCAGTAATATCAGAATCATATGCTTTCAGTTTTCACATTCAGCCGGGAGTTTTTTCATTCCGCAAATTCGCACTTATAAGAATATATATTTTTTAACCAATTAACTGAACATAACATAATGTGTTTACGGTTTTTGTTCCAGTCAAACGATAGAAAAGGAGCAAGCGAGCGAGATGTCTGTGTAGTTACATCTTTTTAAACTCCTTCTTGTGTTTCATCAGAATTCAATGTCTTTAAGTAATCACTTTGCTTATTACCTGGGGTATAAATTTCATATCTTCCAGTCTGCGTAACACATATATTTACCCAGCGTATTTGACAATACCAAGTGCTTCTTATCAGGCCTAAAAATAAACGTCAATCAATAATTTCTCTCAATCTAATCTTTTAAAAAAAAATCGTACAAGGATTATGTTTCATTCCTTTTTTTACCTTTTTAACACCGAACAACTACGACCTTCTGTTTCTTTACTCAGAATATTTTATATCGAAATATATATATTCAGGAGCCTATAGCTATTACCATCGGTTCCTGTATATTTTTTCTCCGTTATCAATCTTAATGACTTGAAAAAATGTCATCAGTTTTTATTATCTGACTCAATTGCCTTCGTTTAGTTATATATTTATATTTTTCTCTGTCCTTCCTTTGTATTTAGATTTATTGCTACAAGTTTCAAAGCCCTGAATTTTGATTATTTCATTCTTCTTCCGAGTTGTGAAAATTTGAAGAGGTACCTCCTGCAAGAAATGTGTCCTTTACAAAGTGAGCTACTTTACGCGTTTTAAAACAATAGCGTCCTTAAACGCAATGTTTTATATCCGCCCCCTTGTTTTATTCAAGAGCCTGTCTAATTTACGAGGCGTTTACATGATGTTAGCCTTGCCAAAGCCTTTTCCTTTTAGTGACAAATGACAATAAACGCGTCAACTTGAGTATCTTCTAAATACAGACCACTTTAAATCTACATTGTTAACGTGTGAAATGCTTTTATATATTGTTAGCGAAGTCCGCCAACTAATGTACTCTTGCTGTTTGCCAAATGTTTGATTCTCAAACCAGATCTTTAGTTGTCATAAAGAATTATTGATGTCAATTCTTGTAGAACATACCACGTAGCACAGAGGATGGGGGCGAGACGGGAGAACATTGCATCTCGCGACAGAAATCCGAGTTGCTGTAAAGGTTGACAGTAAATTTGTTTTGTTTGTTTTGGTTTTATTCTCTATTATTTTTTGTTGTTTATCGTCTTTAATAAACAGATTACCACTGCATTTTTGTTCTATTATATTCTTTCGTTCCAATTTTCTTTTCACGCTTTTGCATTCAACGGTTCTTTGGGAGAAAAGAATAGACAAATGTCTCCAGGTCTCTGCGCGCGCTATTGTAGAATCATGCTTAATTCTGATTTTACCTTGACGCTTTAACCAATTTGATGAAATTTTCTTTTCTGCTAACATGCGACACAGTGATGTTTTGAATTTGAATATCATTGCGAGCTATTAACGCGGTATGAGAACAGCACATATGTTTTAAAGTTGTATTGAGTATGTTAGCAATTAAAACTTAGCACAGAACTCATTAACACGTCGCAAATCGCCTGCCATTTACCAAACAACTTTGGTTTCAAACTTAATGTGTTAATATCGTTAGTAACAGCAAACGATAACCAAAAATCTACTCTTGCCTCTATAAACAGTTCGGGTCTGCGAAACCCCCGTTGAGATCAGTCAAGTGAAAATGAACAAAATCATTGTACTATTCAACAAAAAAACAAAGCTTATCGCGCGCGACATTGGTCTTCTTGAAAGTTTAAATATAAACTACTGAATACAAGGTACAAATGGACAAGTACTACTGACTTTTTAGCGCTTTTTGTGTGAAAAGGTCTCCGTGGTACGGGAAAATACCTCCCAAAGTAACATTTGAAGACATTTGACGAAACTGAAAAAAGGGACTGTTTGGGGCGTACTAATAAATTTATTGTGACTGAGTTCATTTGAATGATACTATTAGTTTGGTCGTAAAAAAAATATTAATCATGATTAATATTTTTTTACGACCAAACTAATAGTATCATTCAAATGAACTCATTCTCTTAAGGCCGGAATCGCGAGTTTTCCATATGAACTATCTTTATTTGGATGTTTAGAAAACACGAGGCTTTTATTCCATTTTCACACTAACATACAAAGATCCCGCATCCAGGTTCTCTCTAATTCCCCAACGAGAATCTTGCTCGATGATGCCTCAACATGATATTAATGAGAAACAACTGAATGGAATGGAGCTTTGTTTTGAAGTCAGTCTTTGAACAAACTTTATTCTAAAAGAGTCTTGCAGGTCGACAATGGTTAATAGCTTACTGGTTGCAATTTTAACATTGTTTAATTCAAGTCATAGGAGCAACTTGGCACTCCGATGGTTGTACTCACGCTCCGCGCGCGTGAAATAAAGAAATTGGAAGCATATGCACGCAGGCTACCTATAATACTGATCATGGCTACATATGTTTTATAAAATAAATTGCGAAAATCCTAAACGTGCTGGTGATTGTCTCAGGAGATATCAAACCTCAAATTAATATCCCTGCATATCTTTTTTCATCTATTCCTGGCTTTCCACTCAAATCAATGCCCCAAACTCTTTCCACTGTTTGAGCTTTATTTCCTGCTGTGTGATTGTCTCTACTTCCCATCTGCGATCTTGATCAATGCCCAGAGACTTTATTTAATAGTCTCAAAGAAACAAACTGCGCTGTCAACTGCTGAGTACGTGATTCCAAGCCTAAATCGAGAAAATGTGGCCGTAGAAACAGCATTCACTGCTCTATTGAAATTTGATATTAAACACTGATGTATATACAATGCAAAATAAAACGGACAAAATAAATTTGGCCAAACTAATTGCAGGGAGCGAGGAGTGTAAGAACAAGATATATTGTAATTCGTTCTCTCTGGCTCCTTCTTCCCTTCACTTCCCCCCCCCCCCCCACCCCCGCCTCCCCACCCCCCACGACAAGGCATTATGTTTGAGTTATAGTCATACCAAATAAGGTTCCTCAATTTTTGAATAACCAATAACTCTAAGGGAAATGTTAAGCATTCTCTTAAAAGTTTAGAACACAGATCCAAAATTTGCACGTTTTTTCTTCTTGATTAATACATATTTTTTGGCAGCTGGCTGAGCACAGTTTGGCGATGGTTCGCAAAGAGTAAATTATGAGTAAATTATTCGACATTTTTTGATAATATAATACTTGAAGTTCGTTTAATCAGTCAAACTTATTCAAACTGAAATATTACTCATTTTCCATACGTGTTTCCCACAACAAAAATCTAGAATTTTGCAATTAGTTATCTTACAACGGTTATCTTCATTTTGCATTTGCTTGCTTCCTGGATAATTCAGTTTTTCCGACTAACAGTTTTACGATATTTTCTCTAACCATTCTGCTTTTACACTTGACTTCAGTTAAATAAAATTGTTTCAGTAACACACGAAATCACTAACGCTTCGACAAAACAACAGAATGAAAGTTTTTTTTTTAAAAGAAATTCTGCTTTTTTAATTTTAAAGCGCGTCCTACTGAAAACTGCCTTACGGTGATGTAAGGTTTTTGAATAAAGATTTTTAATTATTTTATTTTATTTAAAAAGTCCGGATATTAGTGATTTGCCAAAGCCTCGTATTGTGTTTTGCAGATTTTTAGCTTTGATGCCCTAATTTGATCATACTTTATGCAATTTCAATAAAACATAAAACCTGCTCTTTTCGAAAACAAGACCTTTGAAGAAAACCCACCATAAGCAGTGTTTCTTAACATTGAACTTATCCCGTAATTTGTATCAAAATTAGTCTGTCTGTTGTTCTGAATTGCTGTGGAAATAATACCCCAACTTATGCCAATAAATCGGGATAAAAACCTCGAGATTAACCCGAATCAAGGTGTGTTTTTCTCTTTTTTGTGTATCTAGTCATCAAGCTTATTGATAAAGAAACTAACATTATGAAATCTCCGATGAAAGTGACATCATGTACAAACGGTTTTTTCTAGCTTTAAAGGCTTCGCGATTCTTCCCCGCTGTTAAAACTATAGTTAACATGAACCTAAATTTAATAACAAATCACAAGATCTTACCTCGAAATGTCTCATAGGCGTATCTAGGAACTGAACTCTTTTAATCAATCGGGTGAAATTTCCTTGAAACGGACCGAAAAAAATATTTTCGGCGATGGAACTCTTCGCCCATACCTGACCTCCGTTCTTCGCCGATATAATTTTTGACATCTTGCGCCCTGAATATATCGTCTCTTTCTAAGACAACTTTTAAAAAGGCTTCTTTCGTTAAAACGCTTGAAAAAATTTTAAGCAGGCTGATTAACGTTGAAAAATCCGCTGGGTAAAAAGAAAGGAAGAAATTTCATTCCCTGAACAGAGAAAGGTGCTTCTTCATTTCACAGAGGAGAGAGAAGAAATGACAATTTATTGATACTTGACTTGTTTTTATTTTTGCGCCTGAGTGTGGGAACGCGTGCATGCTTGACATCTGTTGATTTAATAGGTTTTAGTCTTTTAATACATTGTTTAGATAAAATACCTTTGTTCTTCATTTCTTTAAAAGTATCTATTATTGCCACTAGAAGCTTTTAAATACATGTCGAGAACAGACATCTGTGAAAGTCCAATGAATCAAATCTAACCCAAGTCACTAATTAAACCAAATTGGTACCGTGTGGGACAATTTATTGAAGATCTCTTTTGTTCTTTAAGTATTCAAAAGCTTTTTTTTGGCTATTTCCCGACTTTAGGGTATCTTAAAACATTTTAAATCCATATGTTTAAATTCCCATGTATAAAAAATGTTCTTCAGATTTTAACTTTCCCAGGGAAGTTAAATATATAACTATTCTTGACTGAACAAACCCAGTTTGTCGCTCGTGGCAAAATATTTTTCATATATATAATACTTTTTTTACATGAACAATATGAGGTAGAGTGTTGCATCGAAAGCTCACTTTTAATTATTGCATTTCCATTACGAGTTAAACTTAAAATTTTAACTTGACATCATGTCAAACTAGTCGTAATTAATCGTAATTTGTCGGAAAAGGTTCGTGAGAATTAGCCAATCGGTTCGTCACCCGGATCCCTGCGGAGGCATAGTCAGTGTTGATAGTGTACGGTTTGATTTCCGATTTGCCTCTTGCGTTTATTCTATAAATCAAATGAAGAAACGTGATTAAAAACATAATAATAGAAATCAAAAGCAGAAAAACAGTTGAGCAGCAAAAAAAAAAAAAAAAAGTAAAGAAAGAAAGAAAAAAAAAAGGTAAAAGAAGGAAGCCGAGATTTATTTAAGTAGTCATTAAAAATTATGACCGGACGAAAAATTATAAATATGTTTTTAATATTTTAAAGTGATTAAGAAAGCTGTTTACGCATCTCTAGGATTGAAGAGGACTGAAGATATCTTGCATAAATGACATTGGTGAAGTTAATGCTTCTATCGGAGTAAATTGAAGCATTTTGGTGCTCGTTTTCATGAAATTGCAGTTTTTAGGAGCCGGCTGAATCACGAAATTTGCATACGTCAATTGTTTCCGTAAAAAAACTAATGTGCTTAGGTGGAAAATCGTTTACTCGACACATTCGACATATCTACCTAATATGACTAAGAACTGTCATCGTTAAAAGTTAAATTAGGAGAGCCTGAGTAAAGAATTGCTTCTTAGTTTTTTAACTTGGGAGTTTGATACTGTCTCGAGGGTTTTATCCATTCGCCAACGATCAAAAAAGCATTTTTTTGTATTCTTGGTTTTCACTTACGTCATATCAAAATTCAGAAGCATTGAACAACAGATTTCGATTCCAAAATGTTTATGGAATTGTAGAGAGTTTAAAACTACACATCTCGACCAAATTTTGCAGCGGCCATCTTGTTGCCCCACTTAGTGGCATCTACACCCAAAATCTCATCACAATATATTGGATACACTATAAGTTTATATCGTCTTATAAGCATCTATAATGCAAAAATAACTTTCAACTGGTTCAATTTTGTTTATTTTCATGGCTTATCTGAAATAGCGTGACGACTTGCGTGACACATTTAACACCTTTATAAATCGAAGCAAAACATCGTTAAAACCTGAAACGTTTTGTGAAAGATTGTAACACTGGTATCCACATACCATGTTAGAAACAGCTTTGTAGGATGTATACTTTAGATTTGTGAATTTTTATGACGTCATCATGTGCAAACCAAGAATTGATCATGGGATTTCTGAGGGCAAATGCGAGCAATAGCACTGTGGCTTTAGAAGTTGCGGGAGTTCCGATCCCGGGGAGGGGGGGAAGGGGGGTACTCTGCAAATTTTTGGGTGGGGGTGTGCCGCTGGGACCCTGAGACCCTTGCCATATACTAGACCATTTTAGCTGCATTTTGCAACCCTATTCTAGACTAAACAACGAAAAAACCTACCCTATCCTAGACCTTTTCTAGACTCGCTATTTTCCAGAAACTCGTTCACTATCACAGTTATTAGTTAACAGGGGTCAGTAAAAATGCCGTACTGCCCGCCGTACTGATTTTTAAATGCTATTTGCCAGTAAACCTTGTCTAGACTAAATTTCTTCATGCAACTGATCAGTTTCGCGGAAAATGACACCCTATTCTAGACCAAAAATTTCTGATAACTATACCCTATCCCAGACTAAACTGTCTGTGAAACCATACCCTTCACCTATATAAATGAATGGGGTTAGTTTCTAGAGAAACTGTGGTGCTGCGTCGGTGGGGGGATGAAACACGAGAATTTAGTTTTATCGACTGAGTCGATAAGGTAAATTGACCACCGTAAAAAGATTCAAATAGCTGACGTTTCGAGCGCTAGCCCTTCGTCGGAGCGAATCAAGGAATTGTGGGTAGTGTGTGGTTTTATATAGTAAGCGGTGGAGCTACGCTATTGGTGGAAATTTGGTGACGTGAAAAACAAATGTAGATTAGTTGAATGAAAAGCGTTCGTTGATTCCGTGGGGTTTGAGAGTGCCGATTTGAAAGATGATTTTTTGTTCTAGGTTTTTACGGCTTTCTGTGTTACCCTGGTGTAGGGAAAGGCCGCAGATTGTCATGTGTTGTTTAGAATGGTTAGTAAGATTAAAATGGCGCGCGACTGGTTTGGATGCGTCTTTGTCATTTTTTTCAACGTCTCGGAGATGTTCACGAAAACGGTCGCCCAGTCTTCTCCCTGTTTCGCCAATGTATATCTTTTTGCAAAAAGTACATGTTATGCAGTAGATAACATTTACGGAGGTGCATGTAAAACGATCAGTGATTTTAATAGATCGTTTGGGTCCTGTTATTTTGTCCGCGTTGTGAATGAAAGGACAAGTGTTACATCGTGTGCGTGTGCATTTGAAAGTTCCCGGTACATCGTCAGATTTCAGTGCGCTCGTAACTAGAAAGTTGCCAATGTTTTTGTCACGTTTGAATGAAATTAGTGGGGGTTGTGAAAAAATTCTGCCTGTTTCGGGGTCGTTTTGGAGTAATTTGAAATTTTTTAAAATGATGCTTTTGACTGTGTTGTTGTGTGGGTGGAAAGTGAGGGTGAATGGAATTCTCTCGTTCTCTTCCTTCTGTGGCGTTTGTAGTGCTGATTGTCTGTCGATCTGTTGTGCACGTTGTTGGCCCGTATTAACAACAGAGTCAGGGTACCCACGTTTCTTGAAAAACTGGCACATTTCTTCTGATTTGTTGGAAAAATCAGAGTCATCACTACATAGACGTCGAAGTCTGAGAAATTGAGAATACGGAATGGCGTTTTTAACGTGCGATGGATGTGAGGATGAATGTAACAGATAACTGTGGGAATCTGTAGGTTTGTAGTGCACACTTGTGGATAAACTGTTACCGTTGATTGAAATATTAATGTCAAGAAAAGCGACTGAGGTTTCGGAAATTTCCCAGGTATATTTTAGAGCGGGATGAAAAGTATTGACAGAAGTTATGAATTGATTAAGTTCCTCTTTACTGGAAGAGGTAGCGCCAATGCAATCATCGATGTAGCGGCCGTAGAGTTCGGGTTTGGTTCCGTGGTACTGATTAAAAAATTTGTCTTCGATGTGGCCTACAAAAAGGTTAGCGTAGCTTGGTCCCATTTTGGTGCCCATGGCGACTCCATTTACTTGTTTGTAGTAGTTTTGGGAAAATGAAAAACAGTTAAGTGTCAAAACTAATTCGGCTAAGCGGAGCAGTGTTTCTGAGCTTGGGTTTTGAATGGAGCGCTGGTCGAAAAAATATTTTAGTGCTTGAAGTCCTTCGTCATTGGGGATGACGGTATATAAAGAGGTAATGTCCATAGTGAAAATTAATTTGTTTTCGCTGGCAAAACTGAAATCCCGGAAAATTTCGAGTGCGTGATTGGTGTCCTTAATGTACGAGGGTAGTGATTTGACAATGGGGGCCATGATTTTGTCTAAATAGCTAGAAATTAGTTCGGTAGGACAGCTACAAGCGGAAACAATTGGTCGGCCCGGATTGTTTGGTTTATGAATTTTAGGTTTGAAATAAACGCGTGAGGTTCTAGGAGTAGTGATGATGAGATTGTTGGCGGTAACTGGTAATTGTTGTTTAGTAATGAGGTCTTGGATAGTTTCTTTGACAATTTTTTGGTTGGTAGAAGTGAGATCTTTATCAACTTTGGCATAGAAAGCGGTGTCAGAAAGTTGCCGAAAAGCCTCTTGTCGGTAAAGGTCGGTCCGCCAAACAACTACCGCCCCGCCTTTGTCGGCCGCTTTGATAACAATGTCACCTTCACCTATATAGCTCATCCCCCCCCCCCCCCCCCCGGGGGGGGGGGGGGGGGGGGTCCGATTTTCCGGTCAGGACTGCTGACTGCAATTTGCAAAATAAACTATTATACCATTTGTATACTCTGGTGACTTATTTTCGAGAGCAAAAATATAGGCTATGTTTTTCATGCCGAAAAATTGAACAAAATCCCGAATCCCGCACTTCGATAATCTCGTGCCTAGTTTCTTGCAGCCACCGCAGGTAACGCCTGGTAACAAATGTTGACCAAGCGCATCGATGAAAGATTTGCGTTTATTTTTCATTGGAAATGTCTTAATTTAATACTGCACCACAAAAAGTATGGCAGAAGGCTCATCCCTGGGTTCTGATCTGGATGATGACAATGGTAAGAGATACCATCATTTTGTTATAAACAATTTGTGCTGCTCGAGTCAATTTAAGCCGAGCTTTATACTGCGTTTATACAAATTAACACGTCTGCATATTAACCCAGGATCTTAATTAAATGATCGCTTTTTTGATACACTTAGATGTTCCTCCTCTGGAGGATATGTCAGAACTGATTGAACAAGTTAATAAGTTACGTAAAGATGTGTTACCAGAAAGTCCTGCAGTACAGCCATCAACAAAAACTGCAGATACACCAGTGAAGAAAAAAACAGTCTCTTCATCTCAGGTATAAACAATGTATTTCATTGTCTTGGTTTTCCTTTGTGGAATCTTTATTCATGCATCTTAAGTAACCTACACCCTGTGCATTGCAACAGTGAATATGTAGCCTTATTTCCAGACGGTCCGAAGTCGCTCACACTCGACACTCTCCTCTTCCTGTCTGATGTCCTTTGTTGGAAAGCTTGTTCTTGACGTCATCTGACTGTTAAATATTTTTACCTATCAGAGTACATTCAGTCACATTTTTATCTTGTGAATACGTACGCGAGACGTTGAACGAGATATAGTACACAGTGGCAAATAATCACTGCGATGTAAATATTTTTTAATTCCCCAGTGTATTACCAACGTTATCTATCTTGTTTCACACAGTGCATATTTATGTCACACTAAGATGTTTTGGTCATTTAAAATCTTTTTTACTCATCAATTCTTTGACTTCAAACTCAGTATGGAAAATAAACCTGATCTGTGGAGTTTGAATGGATTTTTTAGCATTTAGGGGAAAATGTTGCTCTGTATTCAAGAGATGGCTCTTAGCGCCTTTTGATTGAAAATAATGATAAAGAAAAAGCTGTCTAACAATCACTCTGATTGGTGGAATATTAGTGAGAGGAAATCTGAATGGAATCTGACTTTTTACTTTTTACAGAATTGATAGTTTTGTTGTTGTCTTATGTAAGGGCCAAGAGCCTGCACAAAGTCAGAAATCATTTGGTGGATTTAAGAAAGGTTTCTTGAACAATCCTAAACCAAGAAAAGGAAAGCCTTCAACTTCAACAAATCCTGAAACAAAAGATGATGGCATCCCTGTTATTAAGCCCAAGAATCCAAAGCAAAAGAACAAAGGAATGGAGATACCAGAAGTACAGGAGGCAATGAAGGCAAACATACCAAGCTTAGACAACAAAGGTCTTGTTGTAATACTTATGATCAGAAATTCTGAGCCATAATTGCATGCAAATATTCCTGAATCCAAATAAAATAATTTACAACCAGAAGACATCAAGCTTGAAATTCATCCATGTAGGTAGAGAGGGACATGCAGCCCTGTCAAAATGTTTTGTAGTGGTAGGCAGGGTAACATAGCAGGCAGTAAGGGCTAGAGATTTATTTTGTCATGATTTGTGAACTCCAGTATGAAGTAGATGGCAAATAAGGGGTGCGCAGAATAAGACCCTAAGTGACTTTCAATCAATCAATCAATCAATCAATCAATCAATCAATCAATCAATCAATCAATCAATCTATCTATCTTTTATTAAACAAATAAATTATTTTTAAAATATAGGCACCCGCAGGTAGCATCAAGCTAATCGAGGCAGGTGCTTTTAGAAATAAATAAATAAATAAGGAATCACATTACAAATAAAATACGGAGATAAATAAATTGGTAGATAAATAGATAAACTGAGTCTTACAATATTTTGAGTGAGACATTTAACAAGTCGGATAATTATTTTCACACATCAGAATAAAATAAAATAAAACAAAGAACTTTTGATGTAACATTAAATTCTCCCTGTGTTTCACAAGGGAATACAAGGAAATTTGGAAGGAGAATCTAGCATTTTATCAGAAGTCACTTAGGTGGGGCAGGAACTCTACTAACTGCCACCTCTCCACAATGGCCATGTTTCCTTGTCCCGACATTTTATTTATTCAGTCAAATCCTCTAAAAACCTCCCCATAACATCCAATAATGACTGGAAGTAATATATCAAACATGAGACACAGTGTTTCATCAGATTTCCAAACACCATGAAGTGGGTTGAAAAACGAGGCGAAGCCGAGTTTTTTTTAACCCACTTCAAGGTGTTTGGAAATCTGATGAAATACTGTGTCGAATGTTTGATATTACTTCTCAAACAAAATGATTTTAGAAGGAGAAATTAAGGATGCAAAATTGAGGAGTGTTTGAACTGATTTCCAAACACTCATTAAACATTAATTTCCGTTGTACTTTCGTCATGAATTATTAATGAGTTTGAGAAGAATCTGCCCAAGGGTGGCTGTTGTAGAGAAGTTCAATGATTTATTGTAGTATTTGTATTAAAATTGTTTTATTCTTTTACCTCAACATTAGACTGGATTACCGAGGATCTGTTGAAGAAAATTGAGGGGAACCCTTCTTTAGCAAAAATGCTTATGGATCCCAAGTTCACTGCTGCTCTGTCGCAAGTTCAAGCAGATCCCATGAAGGCCATGGCCATGCTAAGCAGCAACCCAGAAATGCAGAAAGCTCTGCAGGAATTCAGTGGAATACTTGGAGAGCACTTCACTGGACTTGGGACTTCAACTGATGGATTGGTGAGAGGACTGATTTATGAATAAAGAGAGGATGGAGTGAGAGGATAGAGGGGTGGGGGGAGGTGAGAGGATAAAGGATGGAGGGGTGGGGAAGGTGAGAGGATAGAAGGGTGGGGGAGGCGAGAGGATAGAGGGATGGGGGAGGTGAGAGGATAGAGGGGGGAGGTGAGAGGTGAGAGGATAGAGGGGTGGGGAAGGTGAGAGGATAGAGGGGTGGGGGGGGGCAAGATGATAGAGGGGTGGGGGAGATGAGAGGATAGAGGGGTTGGGGGAGGTGAGAGGATAGAGGGGTGGGGGAGGTGAGAGGATAGAGGGGTGGGGAGGTGAGAGGATAGAGGGGTGGGGGAGGTGAGAGAATAGAGGGAGGTGAGATGATAGAGGAGTGGGGGAAGGTGAGAAGATAGAGGTGTGGGGGAAGGTGAGAGGATAGAGGGGTGGGGGGAGGTGAGATGATAGTGGGTTGGGGGAGGCGAGAGGATACAGGGGTGGGGAAGTGAGAGCCAGGATAAGGGGGCAGGGACAGGAGGTAAGCGGGTTGAAAATCCAGGTGAAAAGGTGGGTCGGGAAACTAGGGGGCAGGAACTGTGAAGAAGTGGTGGGAAGCAAGAAAAATAGGACAGAATACACATACACAAAATTAGCAATATGTAACTCACAAAGAAGCAGAAAACTCCAAAGAAGGGATGGTAGGCAGAGCTAAAGGATATCCCCATGTCTCCCCAAATAAATAAAAAAAAATCAATTTCAAATAATGATAAAAAATTGGAAAAGTATAAGATTGACTCGTCATGCATTACATTCCCATAGAAACCAACTGTAACTCAAGAAAATGACATTGGATTGATGGAACGAGCAAGTGCTAGACAACAACATTCCGTCCCTCCCTCCCCGGAGGATGAAGCTAAAATGCAGGAGATTCTATCAGACCCTGAGGTAATGAGAGTACTTCAAGATCATCAAATACAAAAATTATTGACCATGATGAAAACCAGCCCAGATGCAGCCCAATTGTGAGTACTTGTCATTTTTATTAAAACTACAGTACCTGCCGAATCATTCATACTGAAAAAATTAAATTAAAGAGATCTTGCATTGCAGTTAGGCAGCAGCTGAAAGACTTGAAATTGGAGCGTGAAAATTTAAGTGTGTGTAATTGGCAATGTTTTCAGCCAGTTTCAGTTCAATAAAAAATTTGTCATTTTTGTAACACTTCATTATCTGTTTCTTTACAGGGAAGTAAAGAATGCCAATGCTGATATGAGAGCTAAAATACAAAAATTGGTGGATGTCGGACTGTTGGGTTTTGCTCAGTGACCGACTACATCTTTGTATTTATCATGCCTCCACAGTAACAGAATCACCCGTTTAACCCTCAAATCATGAAAGAATGGGAACTGTGTGACTGAGAATTATCAACAAATATAACATTCTAGGGCAACATCTCTTGCAAAACATTTCATCCTCACCATGTAGAAGATATTGCACTGGCATTGATTGTAGAAACTATACTACGTGCAACAAGTTATTAAAATCATTGCAAGATAGTTGCTACTACAGCTGCAGAACTCGGTTGTGAGACACGTGATGCAAACATCAATGGGTCAGCATCAACATTGCTCGACATGGCACAATGAAGAGAACTTTGAAACAGCAAGTACTGTAAACTGGGATGTTCGAATTAAGAAGCAAAACTTTATTTCCAAGCATGTGTGATATAGACTCTGTCAAATTAAAATTACTCTATGTTTTTAAAATACAGTTAACATCTGACTGATTTCAAGGGAAAACTATGCACAGCACTTGGTGAGTTTACATTATTGTAGCCTCTTCAATACTGCCAGTGTATGAGTCGAATTGCAAAAGAATCCAAGCAGAGGATTTTCAAGCATTTAAAATACACTTGACAGTTAAAAAAAATAAACATATGGTTTACTGGACTCATTACATTTTCAACGTTTACCATATTTCCTTGAATTAGCACCCTGGGAACTTCTTTCAAATTTTTTGTTTTCCGTCTTCTATCTCAACAAACGTGTTTGAACTGGAGACATTATTGTACTTGGCAATGAAACTATAGTACTAGCCACATTCTTTCAATAATAATAGCTAGTACTCTGTTTCTTTTTTTACTGCTTTTTAGGGAAAGGATTTTGTTTTTATAGCAGTTTTCATAGCACTAAAGGGTGCTCATTTGAGGGAGGGAAATCAAGGAAATAGGTAAATGCAATGGACAAAATAGATGCAATTACTTCTAAGTTGCTTCTGGAAGATCACTTTCTCTTTTACACATTATTCAAACATAAATTTTATACAGACTCCATCATTTAATTATGTTTATAGTGATCTATAACAGCCAATATTTCTCAGCATGGCAAACAAAAAAAGGCGGATCATCTTAATAGTTCGTTGTTCTTTCATGAATCAATACTCCACTCTGTATATTATATGACCTGGCTCTCCAGTGGATTCACCCTTTGTTTAAATAGTGAACAAACGCTGACAGAAACCCTTGTTATAACATTTGTTGATGTTGATAACACAGATGATTTCAACTTTAGCTGATGGGGAAACCTTTGTTATAACATTTGCTGGTGTAAAAAATAGGGTTGATAAATTCAACTACAGCTGATGTAAAACCCATGACATGACACTTCTGGATGTTTATAACTGCGATGAGTTCAACAAAAGCTGACAGAAACCCTTCTTGTAACATTTGCTATGTTGACAATGAGGATAATTTCTAGTGGGAAAGTGTTGTATCATTAACACTTGTTGATAATGTACGACATACTGATGGTTTTGATGATGATTATCTAACAGTTTTCTCTTTTACAAATCTTATTCCTTCTTGTGAAGTGACTCCTGCTTGACTTTGTAGTCGCTCAAAGCTGCTTTGATGGCATCTTCTGCAAGCACTGGTAATTAAACAAAACATAACAGTTGTAAGTTAACCCTTTAAGCCCTAAGAGTGATCAGCATCAAATTTCTCCTTGTAATATTAATGCATTAACAATCAAAAGGTCATGAGAATTAAGGACATGATCACACACGATGAATTCTCATGATATCTATACAATTTCTCCCCAATACTTCTAAACGAAATGTATAGGGACAGGAAATGAGAATTAAAATTTTGATATTAGGGGTTAAACCAGTTTTTGTAACATTAAGCAGCTAGGAGTATTGCTACCCCTTTCTCGCATGTTGCGTCCATAATTTTTCTGCTGTCAATCGATTTCTTGACTGTTCTTGCAAAACCCAAGCAGTATTTTGATTATTTTATTTTTCTTTGCTGATTGATATCTTACAAGCACTTTTAGCAACAATCTAATTTACCAGCCAAATGGCACATACAAATTTTCTAAGCATAAAATATGTTTTTGACCTTGTTATAAATATAGAAACAAAAGAAATTTTTTGTAGAATGAATTGGAAGTGAGGTAATTTTCAATCAAAATTCAAAATTTGCGCTTTCTGTGTATGAGCCAATCAGATACTCCAGATTTAATTGGATTAGAGCAATTACCACCGAAAGAGTAACTGCCCCTATGGCAGTGACCTACTGTCCTTTTGCCTTAAGTTCTTACATGGACCATTACTTTATAAAGTGTGTCATAGACCAATATCATGCTAGCATGGCACAAAAATATATTTGGTTTATTGGGAAAAAGTGCCCAGCATCAAATTCAGCATATCGATATTAGTAAAACTACAAAGTTTTGTAAAGATTGCTAGAAAACTGACGAAGATATGAAATTTTGAAACTGAGCATTTTTACAAAGAAATGTATGGTGGATGGGCATAGATTGCCTGTCCAGCCTCGTTTTCGTGTTTTTCCCATACATTTCTTTGTAAAAATTAGGCCAGAGTACTAAGTTTCAAAAGCACACATCTCCGTCAGTATACGAGCAATCTTTACGAAACTTAACAGTTTTACTAATATTGATGTGCTGATTTTGATACTGGACTCTTTTCCACATTAAATAAAATATATTTTCATGCCATGCTAGCGTGATATTGGTGTATGACCAGCAGTTTGTAACTTACTTGAGCAATGGAGCTTCACAGGCGGAAGTGACAGTTCCTTAGCAATTTGTTGGTTTTTTACTTCTTTGGCATCATCGATCTGTAACAAAACACCATTAAATATTTACCAAAGTCAAGGTTATTGCAATTATTATTGTCCCTGTTTATAATAAACTGTCTATATCCTTGCTTAGAAGCAACATTTAAGTAATGATCCGCATAAGAAGGATAGCGCTGAACGGCAATGGAATGTCAAACACGATGGAATGTCAAGATTTTTCATTGTTACAACTAGTGATCTCATTGGCTTAGACTCAAAAACCGCTAAAAAGTTAAGGTTCAAGGTGCATTTTGTCTAATTTTTTTAAGGTTTCAAGTAATTTGAGACCCAATCGCACAACATACAATTTTTAAAAGATATTGTATTTGGGGAACTTCATCAAAGAAGCAAAATGATTAGCTATTGTCTTCTGCTATTCTGATTGGTTAAGCACGAACATTTCCTAAAATTTATTTGATGCAAATGGATTTTCTTTATTTTTATAATGAAATATAATTATTAACCATCAGCTCCTCCTCTATCTTGAAATCAAAGATATTCTATGTGAGAAAGAGCTAATGCCGGAGAACAATGAAGTTTGCTATCGTTCTTATGTGGAACAATACTTAAACATACATTGCTGAACAAGGAGATTGACAAACTATTTTTTCTGCAGGATCAGAACAAATTACAAAAAAAGAAAAATATTACAAAAAAGGTTATACTGATGGTGATTTAGCAGTGACACTTTGAAACCACTTAGAACTTAGTTGAATGTGGTTTAGTTCATTAAAAAAGTATAAACAGGTACCAAATACTTTTAACACAACAATTATTGAAACAAAACTTACTGATTTTCCTTTAACCCATTCAGTGGCAAGAGAACTTGATGCAATGGCAGAGCCACATCCAAATGTTTTGAACTTGGCATCCACAATTTTCCCATTTTCATCAACTCTGATCTGAGGAAAGCAAATTGAAATAAAGAACAAGTCATCAAACTGTGTTAAAATGCATTTACCTATTAAATAAACATTATAGCAACACTAAGCCCAGGGTTTTTGTTTGAGCCAGGCCCCCGGGACCTTTACTCAGCTATTTCTATGTGTCGGTAGATCAAAATGCCTAGGAGAGGGGAGGATCCAAACATTTCATATCCACAAGTTGGCTCAAGTTTAGTTCCTTCAAGTTCAAGTTATTCAGACTTATTTGTTACAGTAAAGTTTTCCAAAATTTAGAGAAAACTAAAGAATATGGAATTGCATTTAACAAGGGAGAAGTGTGTAGTGGCCAAAAGAGCGAAAGCTTTCGAGTCGGCCCCTACCACAGTGAAATTATCTAATTGAGGGAGGAAATAAGTTCACATAACTATTATGATGCTCAATATTAGGGACAAGAGGAACAAACTATAATCAAATTTAATGAATATAACTAGTGTATCCAAAAGATAGTAATTGCTGCGGTAAATTTGTTGTAATAATGCTGTTTTATCGTCTCACTGGTATTACAGAATTTTGTCTTTTTTTTGAGGGGAAGCAAAGCAAATGTAAACAGGATGAATCGACGAAAACTCCAGCTGATATTAAGACTAATTTTGTTAATTCACGCATCAAGTTCTTGCAATGTCTGTAGAATATTGTTGAGTTAAGGACGCGTTCGCCACGAGGTAGGTGTGAAAATTTAGGTTAACTATTGAGTTGAGTATGTTGCGTTACTAGCTAGCCATATCGTGTCCGCGTCTTCACGCGCTCAGCTCAGGTTTCGCGTCCCCACGCGCTCAGTTAGTCTCAGTTAGTCTCATCGACCGCTGTCGGAGTGATTTCAAAATAAATGTCTTTTATCCCATATAATCTTCGAAAATCTTTGCTATCCAACAGTCCTATCGCCATGCCTCACAGTCCTTGCTCAACTCGCGGTAGCCTTCGACAACTGAGTTCCGATTTCGACTGGGACATGTTGGACCAAAATATTACAAATCTCGCAGTGCATTCTGGCCCAAAATGTGTTCGTGGCGCAGTGAATTCTGGTAAAAAGCGATCAATTCGAGATTTTTCGTAGGTTATATTTTTTTCTCATATATTTCTCTTAAATCCTGATTATGTTGCTGCTCACTCGCTGCGCTCGTTCCGCAGCAAATATTTGCAGTATTATGTTTGGCTACCAAGGAGGAAGAGCTTACATTCCATTTGAAATTTAATATGACTCAGACATTTAATTTCAATTGTTTTCCAAATCTTTGATGACGTAGCTTTTAATTATTAAGACCATAATTAGTTCTGGAAGCTGGCCTGTATAGGTTTTGGTTAGCACGGTAGCATACCTGGTGTTGTAGTTAGCTCATAGGAATCTTTGATCTGATTTCAAGCTGTGTTTTTGGTACTGCCATTTTCATAGCCTCTACTCCTTGTTTATATTTAAAATCACTCTATTTTTCATTCTTTCAGTGCCAAAAGAACCTCTCCACTTTGACAAAAATATTAAGCTGACCATTCTGTAAATCGAGTTAAATGTAGCTTTCCTGAATCAGTTTTAATGGTAAATGAACTTGGTTTTCAGTAAAAGTAGGTAGTTTCAAACAAAACTGGGTCAAAGATTTCTGTCTTTGTATAACAGCTTTGCATAAGAACGTTATCCACCATAGAGTTGTATAGTACAGCTTGGTATTTTTATGAGTTAGTTTTTTATATTTTCAAGCCTTGGCAAGAAAAAAATATATATTAAACTGACTCACATAAATGCCCTGACAACCAAACTACACAACTTTCCAATTTTCATCAAACATACATGTAAGTCTTGAATCTTTTTCCAAATCTAGCCTTTTGACTGTTTCCCTAATGCAGTTAGAAGAATGTGATAATGCACTTGTTTCAACGTAGAAGTTATTTTAACACACTATGTCTTCAACTCACCTGAAGTTTCATGACGTCCCCGCAAGCTGGAGCTCCAACAAGTCCAGTTCCAACATTAATGTCATCCTTGTCCATAGATCCAACATTTCTTGGGTTTTCATAATGGTCAATAACCTGTGAACAATCAAGTATTACATTAACCCTTTAAGCCCTAAGAGTGATCAGCATCAAATTTCTCCTTGTAATATTAATGCCTTATCAATCAAAAAGGTCATGAGAATTAAGGACATGATCACACAAGATGAGTTCTCTTGATATCCAAACAATTTCTCCCCACTACTTCTATAGGAAATGTATAGTCGGCTATTGAGGTTAGGGCTTAAAGGGTTAAAGAAACCATCAATGATATAAACAAACTACCAACACATCCTCTGATTGCCTGAAAACTGAGGCTGAGATCTGAGATCAGTTTTGTGATCTCAGATCATATGGATTCTTTATGACCAAAAAAATGAAAACAACAAATTAGTGATAATGTAGCCATAAGCCTACTGGTATTAAACGTTAGGAACTGAGGCAAAATTAGAAGGGTTTGAATGGAGTCATCAGAGCATAAAGACGCCAATATCTGATCTCACCCCCAAATTGCAATAAGATACTGATTTTTAGCAAGCAGGCAGCTTTTGTCACGCTCTTTGTGAATATGTAATCAAAGTTAATCTATTAGAACTCTATTTTGAAAATCCATGGCTGATTGAGCCTACAGCCTACTGGTTTTGAGAAGGCCATTTCCTGTTTATCATTTCAGCTTTTGGACACAAACTTAATGAACTCTACAAAATTAGCATTTAATTTAGTTGGACCAAAGGGGACGGCAGGAATATAGGATGCGAAGCCCCATGCGAGGCACCTGCCCAAGTTAGCCACACAAATTGAATTTTCAGGGAACTGACTAAACTGTAAACTATTGAATTAGAGAAAGAAAATTAATTCTATTGTTTTCTCTCAAATTCAATGAATGCAAATGTTAATCAGTTGTCTGGATAAACCAACAGAATTTCTATGTTGAGTTCTACTCATTTGGGACTATTACTTCACCATCCACCACTACTTGTCAAATCTTCCAAGCACCTTATTTTAAATGTGACATGCCCTTTCCTTCTCTAAGCGCACTCTGTGTGTAAAGTTGAGCTTTAGATTTTCTCATCTTAATTCTCATCTATTTAGTACTATTTTCCAAAAACAATAAGCTGGAATGTAATTGGTGGTTTGTACATTGGCCATGGTGGGAGTCAGAAGAATGAAATTGCCATCCTTTCCTCTACTGTGCTTGATCCCAACATGGCCGACTTGCAGACCAACAATATTAAAATTTCCATTAAACAAGCAAACAGATGTTCCTTGAAGCATATATAACTCCACGCACTTTCTCCTGGTAACGCAGATTTAATAGCGCTTTTAAATGAGAAACGCTACATTGAACAACGTACCAGAGGGACAAAAAAATAAATACACGTATTATTCCTGCAACCTTGCAACAAATTACATAAGCTCACATGTACAGTATGTGCCTCGTGCTGTCTTATTTACATAAGTTAAGCTTATATCTCTTCACTTCTGACTGACTCTTTCTTGTGATCGAAGCAAACAACATATACATAGCTTGAAGATTTAATAGGAATGCACCAAACAGACGAACGAAGACAAAACCGGAACCGTTTAAAAGGTAAAAATGTCAATAAACATAGGAAGAAAAGAAGTCACGTCTAATGCAATGAGTTCCACGTGAGAGCAACTGTTACTTTACACTGATCATCGAACCTGTCTCCGAGAACGAAGGAAGAAAAAACACAAACTTACATTCTTGTGGTAGGCAGCAACAGCAGCTCCTATCCTCATATTTACTCCTGTTCTTGCAACATTTCGTAAACTCTGCGAGAAAAGCGCCATCTTTGCTGCTGATATCTGTTCTAGATTGATAACACAACAAACAACAACCACATTATTTTGCCAAACCATAATACTCTTTAATTAATGACGCAGCATCAATTTGCACAGGTAACCGCTCCATCCTGCGCCATTTCTGGCACCTGAGCATATTTCTACATTTCCTTTTTTCTTAATTTCAAAACCGGACGCAATTTACAAAATTGACCTTATCGTTAACTTATGTTTGGCAAGCAGTAGTTTCTCGTGACTTTCCATGTCTCGTGATCGTTGTTTATTTTTAAAAGAAGGAAAACAATATCTTTCGAAGACCCCTCGAAGTACCTTACTTTTAATGGTGCGAGAGACCGTCATATCATTTCCTGTTCTATATTTAGCGTAAGCTTTCACTTGCACTTTCCACACATCTATGGCGCTTTCAATATGAATACTGAGCCAACTTTTATCAGAAGTGAAAGAAAAATGTTTTCATTGGCAAGGGATCCAACCCCGGGGATCCAACCAAATTTTACTTTTTAGGTATTGATCTTTTTTACAAACAAAAACAAAATCGCTGTAAAACTGCACTGAATCTTCAAGCGCGCGCATTCTTTCTCTTGGCTGCGCTGGAATGTTGTACATGTCTTGGTGACAAGCAAGCCATTGGAACGTCATTTTTCTCTCATTGCATTCTTATAGAGAGAAAAGTTATCCAAGACTTTGTACCTTTACTGTATGCAAGTCAATAGCCATCTCAGGGAACATTTTGCCTTTTGTTTCTATCTGCCTTGGTACCGTAACAGCATAACATTGTTTCGGCGCTAGTTCAGAGGTTCAGGTGAAGTGAGCAAAGTAGCCAAACTAAACAAAATCGCTACACCCTCGAACTAGTCACTACACGCAGTGTCGTACTTTTGCGAAAACTAACCCAATTTTCTTTTCGCGATTCTGTCGTCTCTTTACTTCTTCGGTGGCATAATAATACCGGAATATTACACCATTTGTTTATTCAACTAAAGGACCCAGTCATTCTGATTTTTATTTATTATGACTATAATTTTTTTATGGGGGTAAGCTGGGAATTAATAATAAACCGCAAAGAAAAGGTACGTGAATTGAGAAGCGTCTCAGAACCCCGGGCGGGAGGGGGGGACTCCCAAATAAAAATGACGGGGGTGCTTGTCGTACCTTTTAGGGGTCAAAATTTGGAGTTTGGTACCGCTTAGGGTACTAAAATCTAAAATGACCACCATTAGAATTATCGCGGTACCTTTTAGGGTATGAGCCGAAAAAATATGACAGAATAGGTCGACATGTGTTGTTTTAGAATTGGTACCTGTTAGAGGTAAAAATTATTTTCAGCCACGCCCATCAAACAAGATTCTGGTACCTTTTAGGGTGTTTTTCAAAAATTTCCGACGAGCACCCCTGTCATTTTTATATGGGAGTCCCCACCCGGGCTCAGAACAGCTGGCCTTCAATGCTGACATCCTTGCGTGACGAGTCCTAAAGGCCCGGACACACGGTGCAACGTTCTTGCAACAAGATTTTTTGGGTGTCACACGATGCAATTTGTTGCGCGCAACGTCGCCAAAATACGCTCGATTCCCAGAGGTTGGTGTCCCTAAGTGGAACACCAAGATGGCCGCTCCATACATTTCTTACTAAAAATGTCTATACTCATTCGCCTATAACACTGCTCGATTCCACTTCTTCAACTGTTGCGCAACGTTGCAACAGGCGAGTGGTCAGCCAGTCCAAGATGGCGCCCAAACCCTGAATCGACCTGAAATCGCATAGCATCCAGCCCAATTCCTCCCACAATCCCCTGCACCCAGACCGATACCGCACGAGATGAGGTAGCCTTCTCCTATCGTCTGCGATTTTTAGGTCTTTTTGTAATTACCGGAACACATTTGTCACTGAATTTCTATTGTTTGCGAGGTTTGGCATTTCAGTCTTGTTTTGGAGTTTTATTGTTTTCTGTCTTTTCTTTTACGTCATTCGTTCTCCGGTACTCACAGAAGGAACCCGATTTTTATTTGCTTTAAAAGGGGTGATTACCAAGTGATTATTCGAGGTGTGTTTTGGAGGCAATAATTTTGAATACTTTCTGCAAGAAAAGGAGGGCGATTATTCGAGGGAATACTATTATTGTATAAAATATGGTAACTGACGACATGTAACAGAACTATTTCCCAGGTTAGGAAATGGCGCTTCATTCCACTCTCACTGAACAAGAAGCCTGGATTTTATTTGGGTGCTTCTGAAGGGTTAGGTGTTCAGTTAAGAGATCACAATAGAGGCCAGTGTAACGAATTTTACATTTTATTTCTGCTGAGAGTTCACGATGGTTGCATTAGTAACCATAACCTTCCAACACTTCATTCACAGATTTGAGCTCTTCAGCCTTGTCTTGCTCAGCCTTCTGTTTTAGTTTCTGAAAATAAAATAAATATCTTTGTAACACGGAGTCTTTCCAATCAATTTCAACTGAAGATTGTTCATTTCAAGACATTCCTGGAAACTGAGAAAAAATATGGCACATTGTGTTCTCCACAAATAGAGCCACGAGTGGTCTCCTAACGCAGCCGTTATTTGCGTGGTCACGTAACGCTCCTCGCTTCTGGAAGTGCGTTACGTGTCGACCCACCCAAATGTATAGGAGACTAACCAAGAGTGGCTCTTTTCTTTGTTATTAAACTCCTCGTAGAAATATTTAAATCATTAGTTCCACCGTTTGTTTCTCACCTGGATTTTCTTCTTATGTTCGTAATAAACAGTAGCCTTGGCCTTGCGCTTCTCTTCTAGGGTCTCAAGCACATCCTACAACACAAAATTTCTCTGTTATCTCTCTAATCTCTAACGACTTTTTCAGAACTTGTGTAAGGATTTTGAAGATTTTCCAAGGCTCCAAATTAGCCTTACCACAAAAAAGGATATCTAGCACAACCATTTTAACTCAATTAAGCAAGCACATTTATTTCCAGGAAAATGACTAAATTTTCCAGTACATTCCAGTACTCCAAAATGAAACAAAATTCAAGGCCCATCCAGGATTGCCAGAACCTGAACAAGAACAACCCCTGCCAAAGTTTTAAGATGGGAAAGCTATTGACTTCATAATTATGCTCTGTGTAAAACTAGGAATCTAAAGTCTTCTGCTTTGAAAACCTACCTTGTACTTCCAGCCAACCTCATGTGACAGCCTGCTCAGGGTACAGAACTGCAACAAAACAAATGATCAGTAATATAAGACCTTGAGTGGTAAACTCTCAGGTAAACAAGTGCGTTAATCAGCCAATATCTTTTCAGCCTGGTATTTAGCTCATTTGCTACCCTTTGATGCAGAGGTGGAGTCTAAGGAAGAGCTTGCTAGCCTGTTGGCTGATTGGAATGTGTGGCATGTCAGTCACAGGGCCTGTCTCAAATATCGTGTTTGAGTCGACAGATGATGATGATGATGATGGTGATGATGATGCACCAGCTGACTAACAGGAAGTGATTTAACTCCACTTCCCAGACACCTAACATAAATCTTGATCCCAGCCACAAAAACTACATTCTGCAACTTCATAAGTCAACAACTCTTCTAAGTGGACACTGTGACTCAAAGATATTTCATAAAATTATCAGATCTATAAGTTTGTAGTGGATCTATTAAATCAACAGTACCTTGCCAGGGTTTGGTGACAAGAAGCTTGGGAATAGGCACACAAAAATAAATAAACAGGGCTAAGCGTAGAAGCAAAAGGAGTACAGTTATTGTTACAGTTCTCTTGCAAAGGATTTCTCAAAATGTTGACTCAATGTTGAAACAATGACAATGGCTTCCATACAGCATTATTTTCCATTTCAATGTTTGATAAGTATTTGCTTAATAAATGCTGAGTAAAAATCTAATAAATTTTGAAACTGGTTAAAAAAGACTTCACCTTCCTTCCTGGCTTTAAACGGACAACTCGCAGGGCTGACGGTACAACCATTCTCTTTTCCTAAAATAATTAATAGCAAAACATAAATACATGGTAATGCTACAACAAACAGTGCCAAATCATACAATTCTTTGTTAGCTGTAGGTATGTGACTCTATTTCCATATTGTTTGACCTGCCGAGAAAGAATGTCTGCAAACCCAAAATTATCCTGGCAAGTAAAACAAGACCTCCAGAAAGTATTATCTTATAGACAATGTTTTTCACTCTGCATGCAGTTGTTCTCATTATTATGAAGTTGGTGATACCTAAAAGAAAATTTGCATCTTCCAAGCAGGGTTTCTTTTATTCTCACATGCCTCATCATTTTGGATTTTCAATAATACAAATTTGACAAAATATACAGGAGAAAAAGTGAAAGTTAAAAAACTAACCTTGTCATGGGGATGAGGAATACCATCAAAAACTTTAAGACGATTCATGGCCTCTGTCCCTCTCTTGCTTTTGTGCGGGATCATGCCTGACAAAGAATAACATTTAAGTCATCAACTAACCTTAACTTCAGATATTTTGAAGATATAATGAAGTTTATTACAACAACCCCCTATGATATGATGTGAAAAATATGTCAGCAAAACAGAGCAAAGAGTGAGAAAAAATTAATACTAGTTACTAGTTACAATACTAGTTACTAATATTATAGCCGACAAAAAAATTTGATGGTCTATCAAATTGTAGTCCCAAGATAGAAACTCAATCAACATCAGAGAGAATTTACTAGTGAACTACTGGTATAAATATGAGTGTGCTAGCAGCTAGTAGTTCAAGCTTGAGACAGTCAAGCATGATTATTATAAAGAAAGAGAGTAGTTTGAGTCCAAAGAACAAAAAAGCTAGACGTGTCATTTTAAGTAAACCAAAATTAATAAAATGTTTCTTTACCTCTGACTGTCCTCCATACAATTCTGCTTGGGGCACGGAAATGGAATGGTCCCCTGCTGGGCTTGGTGTTGGTTCGTTTCCGCAAGAAATCAAGATACTTTACTACAAAAAGAATCATGTCACAAAAAAATATTTTCAGTATGAAGAAAAGACTTGATGCAAACCGGCCTCTGTTCATTTACATAATAATGTGCCTTGCAGTAAACATGTATTTTTATCAATGCAAGGAAATGCAGCACACTGTCAACCAACCCTCAGATATCACATGACAAGCGGAAAGTCAAGATTTGTCAATGATTTGCAAGTCACTGTCAGCACTCGAGATACTAAACCAATGTAAGTTCAATTAACTACATGTAAGAGCTGATTGTTTTTCTACTGTTGTCTAGATTTCAGTATGAAGCTGTTTTCATTCTCTAACACACACATGCATAATCAAAATGCTCAAAAGTGTCAGAGCTTTGGAGGCTGTCAACTTGCTGCTCTCACATGTCCTCAAATCTTGTCAAAGAAGTGGTACATATATGGTGGTGGATGGTTCAAAGCATTGATTTTGTCAGAAACATCCATAGCGGGAATCGGAATTGGCTTTAGTCTATTGTCCCTCACTTTTGCTAGAGGACTTTTGTGTTAATTGCTCACTTGATCACCCACTTGACCATCCTTGAGAAAAATGAGGGACTACTTGTTGTCTATGTAGAATTCCCTGCTGTCTTGAACTAAAACCAGTACAAGGCTGTGTTTTAAGAGTTAACATAGGGAGCTCAAAGAGAGTCCAACTAAAAAATTTAGGGTGCCCAGCAGTTAAGCTATGTGCAAAAACTCAGTTTTTCTTGCTGCCCAAAGCCAAGAGTAATGGCACCCAGGCACTTGCTAGAGCACAGCCCTTATATATATACTAAGCAACTGCTGGGTTGGACTATTAAATATGGTGTGCAAAAAATAATGAATATACATTAGAAATACCAAACTAGTTGATGGTGTTTTTCACACACTCTGTTGGCTATTAAAGTGCCCCTGTAATCAAATTTTTGATTTTCATTTTTTTACATTTTCGAGTACTATTAGACTTTCTTACTCATCTTGCCAAATTTCAATTTATTACGAACATCAGAAGTCATTTTATTTTAACATTTATTTCCGAGCATTTACGGCTGCCATTAATCAACCTTGTTCCAAGGCTTGGTTGCGAATGGGAGAAGGTGACGTCAAAGACTCAAACATACCTCACGGGTTGAAATTCTAATAACAATCAGCATAGAAAATTGCACGAAGAACAAGTCCAAAGTTTTTGTTGCTTTTCGCGTGATTTTCAATACTTATTGTTATTATAATTTCAACCTGTGAGGTATGTTTGAGTCTTTGACGTCACCTTCTCCCATTCGCAACCAAGCCTTGGAACAAGGTTGATTAATGGCGGCCGTAAATTCTCGCAAATAAATGTTAAAATAAAATGACTTCTGATGTCCGTAATGAATTGAAATTTGGCAAGATGAGTAAGAAAGTCTAATTGTACACGAAAATGTAAAAAAATGAAAATCAAAAATTTGATCACAGGGGCACTTTAAACCAGGAATAGTATTTGCTGTTTACATGAAGGAATTGTTCTGATATTGTGCCAAGTTTTTTTTTCCTATTTGTCAGAAATAAATTAACTATTTTGAGCAGGTTACTGCTGGTGTGGTATACACTAAAACAACTTTTAGCCTCAGTGTAGGCGAAGAGTGGCAGATATTTACCTTGCCTGTTTGCGGCTCGGCAAATATCCACCACTATTCACCTCTACTTCAGTGAGTGATTGCTAATTAACTTACACTTGTTTCTGTAGAAACTTCCACTGATGTTCACGTTCTCACATCGTACAATAATTATCCTTTGCCCTGTGGAAAAACATATGGTTTGTGTAGTCAGAGTAAATAGCATCAACTAGTTTAATCAAAATAAGCACTTAACTGCAGGATACTCTGCCACTCAAACAATATTCTGTGTAGCCATCTAAGTGAAAACCAATTAAATCATGAAAAAAAAAAGAAATATATGTATATCCTTTTACTTGTTCCAACTCAAATTTATGATCAACTGCCTACTGCGTACCGATCTCTTAGATACTTCACCATCTGGAATATATACCAAATTGAAGAAACGTTGTCGGTGAAAAGCATAAACCATGAACGATGCGACCCAAATGTTTACTGGGAAGTTGGATAAATAAATCTTCGTCTGTGACACAATACACATTATATTAACACACAATGCATAAATCCATGCTCTAAAATGTCTCAAACAGAGAAAACATCTTGATTATCAAGAAATGGATATTAGTAAGCTTGCCAATGCTGCCTACCCATGGTTTATGCTTTTCATGGGTCTTTTCATGGGTCAACGTTTTTTTTTTAAAGGTGTATCATTCACAGTGTACCGAGTATATCGAACCGTGTACCAAGTAGCCACCCCTTTTTCACTCGATGCGGCAGGGTATTCTGCAGTTACTCCATTAGTCTAACCACCACAGCAATTGCATCTTTTTGAATCATTTGTAAAGTTTTATACACTTGTCAACAACACATTAAAACAACCCACACTTCAGATCACAATCAAGGAATCAACAGCTAGTTTTCAAAAAATATACACTTTTTTAGGCAGATATATGAACAACAAGAATACATAAAATCAACTTTAATGTTACTGTGCCGTATATTTATGAAATCGCAACCTCATCCTAACTTTAAGAGCTTATATAAGCTTAAAACTTGTTCACTTTTTCTTCCACTTCAAGAAATTTAGTTTATCACGTCTTTATATTTCTGACTAAGGCATCAACCAAATCTTACACTGTTTTTTATATACCACACTTTCCAGTGATAAACTCAAGCTTTAGAGATATTTCATTTATCACGCTAGAGTTTAAAACCAGAGCAAATACCCCAAAGAGGCAGCTTGCATTGGGCAACAGAACTGCTATGTCTTACCAGATAGAAGGCTCTTCGCAACTGTTGATGCTAAACGGCCTAACAAATGACCTGATGCGTCAATGGTGATTGACTGTAATTAAAAAAGGAGAGTACTCTTGTATCACTTCCAATAAATATAAAAAAGGATAGCCTTCATGGCTTTAGTATAAGCTTACTTAAACTCAAATTCACAACATTTGTTCCAAAGGAACTCGAAATCATGAATTATAGTTTAGGGATACTTTCTAACTGAGCATTTTTCTTTCAAAAATAAACCACACACGTCAGGACCAATTCGTATTCTCCCATAAGAAAGTGATTTTATTTCATTAAGACGATGAATAAAGACAAAAATCGAGATATTTTATGAAGCACTTTACCTTCTCAAACCCCATGTTGGAGCCGCTAAAAGAAAGAACGAGAGACACATGTGAGACTCATATCAGGGGCGGCCCACCAGCGGGGACAGGGCTGAGCCTGGTTACACAGCCAATCACTAGATACCAGTTCCCTCTGCTCCAAAATGGGATGAAATGAAACAAAACAGGAGAGAAAAAAATAAGAATACAATATGGGAAAGTAATTGGTCTGTATTACGCAAAAATGGGTTATAAAAGCAAGTACAAAGCATCCTCTTGAGTTGAAAAGAAATCGGCTAACGAAATAAACAAAAAGAATGTAAAATTATGTTAAAAGAGCAAAACCCCAATATTTTCTGTTGAACTGTACAACACAACGTGAATTAACGCGACAATATCCAGAGTATTATGGTATTTTATAACATAGCTAGCAGAGCCGCGCAATCAAATTCAGTATACGTAAGCGTGCTCAAAATCCGGATAGTGCACGCTGATAGCGTGAGCAAATCGCTTCGCCAGAATTCGCGTCGGATTTGATGCACAATTCCACCGGCTATGTTATAAAACAATTGGTTCATGCTTTTAGCTGTGCACTATCGAGTTATGGAGCACGTGGGAAGTTTGGAGAGCACTCAAGAAGCTTCTTTCGTGCTCTCCAAACTTCCCGCGTGCTCCATAACTCGATAGTGCACGCTAAAGCATGAACCAATTGTTAATTGTTGAATTCGTGGCCTGTCTAGCCTGCATAGGCACCGGTTTATTTAGATAATTTTTAGGGCAAAATTTCGAGGACGCGCGTGAGCGAGGTGGGGGTTATTTATTTCAAGCGCGTTTTTTTTTTTTTTTTTTTTTTGGGGGGGGGGGGGTTAATAGAGGCACGGTACGATTCAGGGAGGGGGGGGGGGAAGGGGGTACTTCGATATGAAGGTTTGAGGAGGATGCTTGTTTTACGATGTTCTCTGTTGTTGCTATCGGGGTACCTTTTACTTTTTAGAGATCTACTGTCATTGCTTCCAAAATGTCAGCAAAAAGGGAACTTTTTTGATGCAAGACCTGTTTCTAATAAAACGTGTCAAAAGGCTTGTTTATTTGGGACCACACCCATAATATGCCATTCTGGTACCTGTTTGGGTCTCTCTCTTTACTCTCTTCTTTTCTTTGGCGCAAAATTTCAAACAAATTGTAAATTTATAAACCAGCTCAAGTGCGGCCAGATGGGAGGAAAATAGGGCAACTTTTCGCATTCTACTTTTAGGGGTTTTTAATTCTTATGACAATTTCCAATAAGCATCCATCCCTGCTCCTGGATACAGACTTAGTTCCAACATGAAAATCACCCCTTGCTTGTTGATTTTTGTTTGACATCCAAATATAAGATTATGTCTGTTGAACAAGTTGAAGGGCTGGGGTAACAAAAATGTGTTTATTTTTTTTTTCAATACAAGAAATAGCTGAAGAGTTTGAAAAATTCAAAGAAGAGGAAATTTAAGATATGATCATGTTTTGTAAAATGCAATGAGAGCATTACATCAAATCATATGCAACATTCCAGTTTCATTGTCAGTATCTTTAATATAGTTTACTACACAACTTAGATAACTACATAAATGCAGTTTCAAATGATCAAATATAATTTAAAAAATCTATTTCTGGACTCTGATTATTTATTTCTTTGATCTATATGTTGTTATTTAAAAAGGAAGAAATAAGTGCTAAAATATGAGGTGATGCCATATATTTACACAATTTCATGTATTAAATAAATGCAAAAGGTGGCCAGGTAATTCAATTTTTGCTGATTCTGTTACATAATAAAAATATGTTGCAAGGGAAAAGCAATCAGATACAAGATAAATAAAACACTTATCTTCCTTTCTGATTGGTTGCAACACTATCACAAACAATGTCACACTGTTAATTATTTTGTTACTACTTTGTTGCTTTGAATTTACGGCCAAGTGACAGTGACTTTTTCAAACTTCTTCTTTCCATGATTAATGTTACTTTCCTTATCATCAGAACCTGATTCACTGGATGTTGAAGCGGTAGTTACTTCCTACAGAATGACAGTCAAGATTACATTACATCAATATTGGAATAATATTATTGGACATACAGAATATCACAAGCAGTCTAGAGGCCCTGGTAGAGATAGAGGGAGGGAGAGAGGAAGGGAGAGAAGCAAGGGAGAGAAGGAATGGGGGAGGGGAGGGGAGGGGAGGGAGGTACTGTATGGCTAGTCAAATATCCCAGTTCTTATAAAATTTGTCCTTTAAAACCTGTCCTGAAATTACCAGTCATCAGCAATGTATTCAGCATACAAGTCAGTCATCAGTAATGTATTCAGCATGTCAGTCGTCAGTAATGTATTCAGCAAGTCAGTCATCAGTAATGTATTCAGCAAGTCAGTCATCAGTAATGTATTCAGCAAGTCAGTCATCAGTAATGTATTCAGCATGTCAGTCGAGCACAGGACAAGTTAAAATAAGGGACACTGTGCTGGCTGAAATAATGTGTTTTCATGGTTATAATTATGTCCAGGAGCTTGCTGTGAGCTTGCTTTATTATCTTAAAATAGGAAAAATAAATCACCAAAAGTGAGGAAAGCAAAGAAATATGAACTAAAAAGACAAAATAACAACCAAAAAAATTCAAAATTCCACAAGAATGGCAATTTTGATTTTTTGACCGCCGCCCTGTCACAAAATCGCAATATTATTGATGAACTGTAATCCACTTCCATCCTTGTAATCCCACACGTTTTCTCTAAATTACTGCTTCTATTTTACTCTATGGAATCTTTTATCTAATTTAGTTGTATATTTGGTAGCATTTAGCAATATAACTTGAAAGTTAGGTGAGCAAAATTTTGTTATTTCGGCGGGACAGTCCCTTTGAAATAAAATTTTGACGCCCTGACAGGAGTCGATACCTTGACCTTCCATATGTGGTTCAAATTTTTCTTTGGTTTGAAAATTTTCAAACCAGTTTAATTTTTATTTTCCTTTGTCCCAGATTCATTACCATAAAATCTGAGACAAAGGAAAACAAAAATCAAACTGGTTTGAAAATTTTCCAACCAAAGAAAAATTTGAACTACAATACATACTGCAGCCACATGTTTAGCCTCCTACGCAGACGTCCTTAGGGCTCGTCACGCAATCTTTACTCCCCCATGGGAGGAGGAAAGATTGTGCAACAAGTCCTAACGATGTCTGCGTAGGAGGCTACCAGATGTTCTGACCAACTGAGTTACGAGAGACTTGTGAAAGCTTTACGAGAGACTTGTGGAATGGTCTCAACTCTCCAAGTGGAGACCATTAATTATTTTTAGGTCTCATGGGTAATGGCACTGGCAACTGGATTTTGAAATGAGAAATGTTCAAGAAACAACAGAACATGAATCACTGCTGGTACTAATATATTGTATATTTTGTTTGAACAGATGGACATAACTTTTTTCAGCAAAACCTTGAGAGGTGGTCTAGCCAAATGACCAGTGAAGAAAAACTATAACTTGGAGTGTTCATATGTGACATACATCCTACACACTGCATAGGACACATAAGATCAGTTAGGGCAACAGCATTATGATAAAAAAAAGAGCTCCACATCTACCATATTTTTCTTTATCAATTTAAGGAGCTATGTAATGGTGGTTTTTATGTTTTTGTCTCAGACTGTCAGTGCTAGAATTAAAACTGAGCATCTTACTTCAAACACGAAATGCTCTTAGAACACCAAGAACAAGATATCAAGTAAATTCTTGTAGAAAGAATAAATCATAATCAGTTTTTAGCTAATTTTCCAAGACACATTGAACAAACTTGAAAAAATTGGCCAAATTTTTCGAGTTGTAATCCACTCCCATCTGGCCATCTGTAGTCAGAGACACTTGTTTATAGTTTCATTATACTTGTAAAGCAATTTTAAACAAAACTGGACCATTATTTTTGCATTTCCACTGATATAAATGTCTTTTAGCTTTCTAAAATAACACTAAAAATGGTGACATAGCCCCTTTAAAGGTTTCTTTTTAAAACAAACCAATCAAACACTACTTTAACAAATGAGTTATTACCTTTTGCGATCCACCATTTACACTTGAGCCCAACTCCTCCATCAGTGTGGCTTGTTCAGCTGATTTGTTCAAGTTAAGTCCTAAAGTTTTCCTGTTCAACTTCACCACTTTTGGCTTAGTAGTTTTGTTTAATGTATTGTTTTCATGGCCAGGTGCAGAGTCCAGTGTTGAAGTAGCATTAATAGAAACTGTATTTATTACTCTGTTAATTGACTCAAGAGAAGCAGGCTTTTTGTTAATTTTGATTATGTTCCTATGTTCTGTTCTTGCTAACTTGCTGGCGGTAGCATCCACAGTTTCCTCAGATTTCCTAGAGAGAGAGAGTGCACAGCCAAATGTTGAAAATCATGAACAAAAATTGGAGATAAACACCTACTTTGGTGTATCTAGTAGTTTATGCTATAAAACAAATGCTGCATGATAGTTAAGTGTGTTACGTGTTAGTTAAGTGTCAGTTGTCCTTTGGATTGGAGCAAACATTGGAAAGGTGGTTACACCCTTTCTGGAAAGAAATTTTAAATGGCCAAACGATAAAGTAAAAGCCCTGGGGGTGTGGTTTTCTGTGCATCCTGAAAGGACAGCAACCTTAAACTATGATGAAAAATTGGAAAAAGTCCGTAATATTTTGAGCTCCTGGAAATACCGAAGGCTTACTCTTCTAGGAAAATCACAGTTCTAAAGAGCCTAGTGGCTTCTCAATTGGTTTACGTTACGTACGAATGAGGTCATCAAAGAGGTTAACAAACTTTTTTATTCGTTTTTATGGAACTCTAAAGGGGATAAGATCAAACGTAACATAATAATAAACGACTATACAAACGGGGGGCTAAAAATGGTCGATATGGAAGCTTTCAATAAGTCGTTAAAGGTCGCGTGGATAAGCGCAAATACCTGGATTCAGAAAACCATGGGAAATAAAAAACTTTCTTTGACTTAGAACTTACAAGATATGGAGGCGACATAATACTCACTGGTAATCTCGACAGAAAAGACACCACAAAGTACATCAAAGTAACAGATACTTTTATTAGAGAGATTTTAAAAATTTGGTCAGAAGTTAACTTCGATGGACTTATTGCTTCCGATGCACAGTTTTCAATGCAAACTTTATGGTACAACTCGCTTATCATGTTCAACAATTCTCCTATCTTCTACAAAGAATGGTTTTCTAAAGGAATATCCAAAATAAACCACTTGAGAAGGGCAGATAAAACTTACTCCACATTAAATGAATTTCAGAACAAATAAAACATAAAAGTTAACCCTCTCATATATTCAGTTATGGAGTAATATCGGCACTGAAATCTGCCTGGCAAAAGTGCAAGGACAGCTTGTTACAAATTAGCTCTAACCACGAAAGTTTCTCAACAAAGATATAAAAAACTCGGAAAGTAACTAAATAAGCATATAACAAACTCATTGGTTTAAAAAGCAGCACACCGACACATAGCCAGCAAAAATGGCTGAACGACTGTACTGATGAAAATGATGAGAATGTTAACTGGAAACAGGCCTACCAGCTAGCCTTCAAATACTCCAAAAGTGTAAGACTAAGAGAGTTTCAATTTAAACTATTACACAGGCGACTACCAACAAATGATTTCTTAACTAAAATAGGTATAAAAGATAACTCAATGTGTTCCTTTTGCTGTGAAGAATGAGATAGTCTGGACATGTAAAAAGACAACCTCTTTTTGGGCAAACCTTGAGAGATGGATGCTGTACCATAGAATAATTGAGAGAAATTTTTCCTTAAAAAGTGCCGTAGCGCTTGGGCTGAGACCGGACTCCTCAAAGTGTCACCACCATATTAATTTCTTGCTTCTTCTAGCAAGACATTATATTTGGTTATGTAAATACAAAGAAACTAGGCCTGAGTTGGATGCCTTCTTTTGTCACCTTAAATTTAATAATGAACTAGAATCTAAAGCTGAAAACTCCTTAATGCAAAAATGGAACCTTCCTGACATTCACATCATGTGATACTTTAATTATTATTGAACAAGTCTCTTTTTCTCCTCTTTTTCCATATACACACTTGTTAATTCTTTTTTCCTTTTTTCCCTTTCCTTTCCTTTCCTTTCTTTTTTATTTCATCATTCATTAAAAATTACCAATTATCATTAATCAAACTCCAGCTATTATTATTACTTCCTTATCTTCTATGTGTTATTATAGGTTCTTGCACTACTCATGTAAATGCTAGCTATCTGTGAATGTGTGTGTATACCTATTTATTTATTTTACTTATTTATTTATTTTATTTTATTTATTTATTATTATTATTATTAATTAATTATTTATTATTATTTACCTGATTTTACTAATAATTTGTGTTTGCTAAATTTGATTGTAAATTATACAACCTGCCCCGATTAGCTTTGCTATATGCGGGTGGTATATTTCTCTAATTTGTTAAATTTAAATTATTGAAATAAAATGATTATAAAAAAAAAAAATGATGAAATGATAATTTTTGTTATTAGTGCTCATTATAATAATAATAATAATAATAATAAAAGCAAAAACAAAAACAAAAACAAAAAAAAGAAAAGAAAACAAATTTACACTTGAGCCCAAGGAACTCCTCCATCAATGTAGCTTGTTCAGCTGATTTATTCAAGTTAAGTCCTAAAGTTTTCCTGTTCAACTTCACTGCTTTTGGCTTAGTAGTTTCGTTTAATGTATTGTTTTCATGGCCAGGTGCAGAGTCCAGTGTTGGAGAAGTAGCATCAATAGAAACTGTATTTATTACTCTGTTAATTGACTCAAGAGAAGCAGGCTTTTTGTTAATTTTGATTATGTTCCTATGTTCTGTTCTTGTTAACTTGCTGGCAGTAGCATCCACAGTTTCCTCAGATTTCCTAGAGGGAGAGTGCACAGCCAAATGTTGAAAATCATGAACAAAAATTGGAGACAAACAACACCTACTTTGGTGCATCCAGTAGTTTATACGCTATAACACAAATGCTACATGATAGTTAAGTGTGTTACATGTTTTGTTTGGACGCTGCTATCAAGCTCAGCAAACACAAAATCAGAGTAAACAATTCTGATTGTTTGCTAGTTATTCCAAAATTCTGGAAATTAAAGTTGGAATGGTGAATGGAAAATGTACTTCTGGTTTGCCTTTATGCAGATATAAAAACCAGATCGTTTTGTGTTCCATAGAGAAAGGCCGAGAAAGTAGTTAGCAGTAATTTATTTACACACATTACCAGGAGCTTGTTAAGCTCCTGACATTACACAGTTGAGTTAAGACTCGTTTCAACGCGAACGTGCATATTACAAAATAAAACTAATAAAATTAGCTATAAGCTTACATGAAAATCTAATATATAAAAAATCTTAAGGTAAACTAACACTATTATTTAATACTAAATAACATTTACGTAATTAAATAAACTTAAATAATTGCAATAACTAGTCTCTACAAATAGGGCAGCAACAGTTGACCCGGGTGGTCATCAATTCTATGATTTTTTTTCCCACTCCAGAGTCTTGCACAAAGTCAAAATCTGCACATATGCGTTGGCACGCGTATCAGCTAGTGTTCAGAGCGCAGGATTTGAAAATGGGACGAGTGAAGATCATTATTGACACCCTGAACACTCGGCCATGGTCGTGCTGACAGCATGCTGACTCCATTCTTTCTAATAAGCTTATAACTATCTCTTTTAAATTTAATATGAAGCCGTGAGAATCCTCATCGTTACTGTTTCTCGGCCTCTATTATCAAAAGCACTCTTACCGTTTTGTTGACCGTTTTATTGTCGACGTTTTGCCTTTTGAAGTTTCGCTTTCTTTGCCAAAAGATGTCACTCTTTTCACCCGACGGAGTTGATGTAGTCTTTGAGGTAATGGCGTGACGTGCTTTTTGAAAAGCTGGACAAGTTCGCCTTTATCTAAGTCAACAAGAACATGGGGATGAATAGATCTCTCGCATAAAATTTCTGTAAGTCTTTGTCGAGAAAGAACTTCAGGATGATCAAGTTCATTCGCGTTGGAACTCGTTGAGCTTGAGTCCTCCATATTTGCTAATGCATTTCCTTAAAACTGAATAGCACTGCGCACAAATGACGTCACAGAATTTTGACCCCCGTTGTGTGACTCAGACAAACAAACTCCTCCTGCATAATAATGTTGAATAGAAAACCTAAACATTATTCTTGGGACATCTCAAACTTTGGTGAAAATGCAAAGAATTGATAGAGAGCGGCAATATTATTGTCTGAAAGAATTCACTCTCGAGAGGTCCAGTTTGCAGTATACAGCTGAGCCGTTAGAAACGTAGCATATTGAACCGAGCAGTTATAAAAAAAGTGGTCCATTGCAAATAAAAGGCAGGTTTCAATAATTGTGAAAAGAAATGATAATCTGTCCATTGCCCCACTGAAAGGGTAGTTTTATTTTTATGCTGTTTTATATGCGATGCGACCGCAGGTAGTAAACAGAAAAGTTTATACTCGTTGGACGAATACTCGAGAATAAGCAGCTCTCTAATTTTCCAAATTGCGGCCTATATACTCTCCAAGCGTTACAGTATATATTCAGTATCCCTTAGAATATATATGTTGTAGTTAATTTTTTATCTCAGGTAATTTTTATTTTTCCATTGTTTTTGGGTATGGTAATATATGCTAATGAATTTGAAACAAAGGAAAAACAAAAATTACCTGAAATAAAAAATTAACTACAACATATACGCAAAGACAGGATTTTTGCACAAAAACAAATTCGCGTTGTCATTCTCTGGACCTTTTGCCGTTCTGCTTTGCTCCCGTCGTATTCGCGTGTCGTAAAAGGTATTTGTATCAAATACATATTCTGGATCATTTGGAACCTATTTACGCATCTTTATCCGAGCTAGTGATGCATACAAGGAGAATACAACAGTTTACTTTTGGCTTAATTTTGGGCGAAAGTCGTAAAATTGTTTTCTGATCGCATGAGAGCTAAGAGATTGGAAGTCCGATGATCGGATTTCACTGTGCAGCCTCGTCACATAATTTATTGAATTTTAAGCCAAAATCTACATTTCTTGAATCAGTTTTTCACTCCCGAATGTAACATTGCCTTTTATTTATTAGATTTGAAGCCCAAAAAACGTTTAAATCACGTTTACCGCTAATTTTACCGATTTTTCATATCCAAAACACATCCCACTCATACAAGTTATCGAAAGTTAAAGCCTTTGAACTGACAGCAAACTTTGTCTGAGTCACGCAGGGCCGCGGGGGTCTATCTATTTTTAGTAATTGTGCGCAGCGCTATTTTTATTGGCTTATTGGAATAAGAACGACAGCCAATCAAAATATCGTTTAGTTTCAGTTTCCCCGAGCTGTTTCCCCGCTGTACTAATGTATTTCTTTGTTATTACCATGGTAACGGTGACGTATCGTTCCGTCCAAACATGTTCATTGGCAACGCCATGTTGTTTTGTAGGACAATCGATCAAATGCTTTGGACGTCGTAAGCTGTCTCGGTTAAACTTTGTTTTCAATACAATTTCATAAGCTCAAATCGTAGGTTAAGTGTAAAATAGATCATAAAATGGCAGCCGTTCTCGCCCAGAAAGGCGACGGCGCAAGAACGTACACTTTTGCCAGCCAACCTCGACCAGTTCAGCAGAGGAAAAAATTTCGAGATCCGCTAACACAAGAGTAAGTGGTGTTACGATAGTTATGTTATTTTTTGTGAGATACTTGATTTGTCATGGTTTGTTTTAGTTTTTGGTATCATAAGCCAGAAATATAAAGCTAAACTGTACTAAACTGAGGTCAATATTAGAAATCTTGAGAAAGCTGTCACAACTTATTTGCTTGTTTTACATTTGAGAATACAAATCATGTGCATGTGCGAGAAACGGCTGTTACTTTAGTTAATCCTTTGGAGGCTAGAAGTACTCGTTCAATGGGGAAAAATGCCCAAATTTATCAACAGAATTGCTTTAAAGATTCATTAAACGTAAGCTTAATTAACATCCTAAAAAATCCATCTGTAAGACTTATATTGGCCAGGTATATGAAAGTCAGGGTTGAATGTTGATTAAATTATTATGAGCTTAATATTCTTTACGTAGTGTATTTTAACTTGTGTAAGCTTCGTATATTTGAATTGATCTCAGATGCATTAACTAAAACATCAATGGACAGTAGAATGATGATTGTTCATACCTTGTCTGCAATGTTAGTTGGCTATAATATTGTTTATAGCAGTTGGACTTGAAGCACTGCATCTTATTTGTTTTTTACAGAAATGAGAGTCCCACGCCATATGGAAACATCATGTATGATCGCAGAATTGTCAGGGGTAACACCTATGCACAAAGAACTCTACCAGCAGTAAGTGTTTCTAACACATGAAAACTTAGGTTGTGTATGGAAGGTTTTAACTGAGTATTAGTTGGTAAATGTGAGCAGCAAAATTATACAGCAGATTTTTAAAAGTTGTTGGATTGCCTCATTCAGCGATAATAAATTTTAAAAGTAAATTAAGGCAGCCTCGAGAGAAGTGGCTGGTAATTGAGGCTGCATTTTGGATTTTCAAGGTGGTGTTGATTTATATGTTTCATTTCTCTTTATATTAGACTGCACAACCTGATCCTATAGAAATTCAGAGACAGCAAGAGGCACGGAGAAGAGCAATTGCTAGGAAACGTGCTAAGGCACAGTTGAAACCGAGATCACCAGAACCTGTTGAGGGAAGAAAGCATATTGATGTACAAACAGAACTTTATTTGGAAGAATTAAGTGATCGTGTTGAAGAAGCCGATGTTGAGACACAGACAGATGCCTTTTTGGATCGACCCCCCTCTCCCTTATTTATTCCTGCTAAGAGTGGAGTAGATGTTGCAACACAAATTTTGGAAGGAGAAGTAAGTTCTGACATAATATTAATAAATATCATTGTTCCTGATAATAAAAGGGCTCTAAGGTCAGACACCAAATGAAGTCCGTTGTCTGACTGAGTGAATTAAAGGATTTGGAGATCTATTCATCCCCTTAATTAAGTCCCTCAGCCTTTAAAACTTATCTGCAACATTGAAGTAGAATTAGGATCTTCTCCAATACATCTCTTTTGGCTATATGATTGATCAAAACAAATTGCAAACTGGATGCTCCTATCCTGTTTTCATGTTTCTTACAAAATAGTGGAAGATAATGTCATTAACTTGTCCTCTTTGTTCTTCCCTGTACAGTTGTTCGACTTTGACATTGAAGTTAAACCCATCCTTGAAGTTCTTGTTGGTAAAACAGTTGAACAAGCTCTACTCGAGGTCATGGAAGAGGAGGAACTCTCAAATCTTCGCACACAACAAAGAAGATTCAAGGAGCTACGGAATGCTGAGCTTGTTGAGACTCAAAGATTAGAAGAGCAAGAAAGAAGACACAGAGAAGAGAAAGAAAGACGAATGAAACAACAAGCAGAAGTTCTCAGAAAAGAAAAGGAAACCGGTGAAAAGATATCAGCCCGTGCCTTCGCCCAGGTAATTTCAGTTTTGAAAATGAATACAGCTAGATTTCTTTTTTTACCCCATTAACCCTATCACTCCCAAGAGTGCCAAACATCAAAATTCAAGAAAAATCCCAAATTTCATTTTGTAAAATATTACAAAACAAATGGTACCATGCAAAAGTACTGCTAAAGAGGTTTCATTTGAATGGTCACACCATAGGTTTTCGTCCACAGAATCAAAAGTTAGAACAACACTACGTGTCTCCATAATTGACTCTGGGAGTGAAAGGGTTAAAATTGAAAAGTACAAGTTAGGTCAATCACTTAAACATTGATGATGTGGTCAATTAGTTGGAGAAGTAATCAAAGGCTCCTGTGAGCCAACTCGTGGATACTAAATCTTCGGACCCTCCTCTTTCCTAAGCATTTTGCTCCACCCCGTGTCCAACTCCCCAGGGGCGTAGCTACCTGTACGCACGTATGCACGTGCGTACCAGAAAAAGTTGAAAAAAAAAAAGAAAGATTTGGGACTTCAGGGTGGGGGGAGGAGATAGGGGGAGTGTTTGAAAACAGTGATTGTGCGTACCTCTGAAAAAGTCCTGGCTATGCCCCTGCTCCCCACCCCCTTCCTTCAAAGCTGTTCCCATGGGTAAGGCAGGTGACCAGTAGATATGGTGGGCTCAACTTTAACAGCCGATAAACCAATGGAAGGAGTGAAAATTTGCATATTTGTCCTCACTGCTATGACTTGTTTAACATTTTGCATATTCACAAGTTAAAAATGAAATGATCTTGAATCTGCTATTATATGAGATCAAGGTAGTGGGCATCTGGCTATAAATAACATTTATCTGCTAGAGAAAGACACTGGATTTACATAGTCACAACCTGCTATAAAGGGTGATGGAAGATCGCACAAAATGAACCAAGCTCACCCAGATGTCTGAGTGTGCTCGTCTTAGTAGTAGTGTACCAAACCAGCATCATGGGCTTCTGACTAATCCCATTCTGTGATTGTTGCAGAGTTATCTCGCAGACCTTGTGCCTTCTGTGTTTGGTTCATTAAATGAAAATGGATACTTCTACGATCCAGTGGAAAGAGGTGAGCTTTACTGCAAAATAATTGGTTGTGATTTAGACTGCATGTGCTTCTCTAAGCATAAATCAAAGTGGAAGCTTATTTGTGTTTTTGATGTGTATTAAAGGGATTTTTAAAATTCTCAAAATTCAGGTGAGTACAAATATAGCAAAAAATATCTGAGGCTTGCATCCAATATTGGCACACTCTACAGGGTTCTCAATAACTTTTTAATCAACTGTTTCATTTTGGTTAACAGCTGTAGCAATGTGGCACATGGCCAACAGGCCTTACTAAACATCGAATTGAAACACCTTAATTCACCGCCATAACACTTATTAGTGATACCCCCTAAAAGGTGTTATGGGTTCAACTGAGAACACTGCTCTAAGTGAAGAAAAAACTCTCTGGTACACAGTGTATGGAATTGTTAGGGGGCTCATGTTACACAAGAAATACTCCACTTTTTTTGGAAAATAAAAAGTGTTTTAATTTAATGTGTAATAATATTGTTCTTAATTTTTAAGATGTGGAAACATTCTTTATGCCATGGCTGTTGGAGAAAGTGGAGGGTGAATTGAACCAAAGCATTATTTCAAGAACTGTTCTTGATGGTAAGTACATGTACCAGATTGAATTTAATGATTAACATTTAAAACCCAACAATGAACATCCCTGCTGACAGTTTTTTCACAAAAAATACAGAATTTGCCAAACCTGAGTACATGTAGTTCATTCTTATAATGTTCAGTTCTTCTTATAGAAAATATTTATCTGACCTTCCTACTCTCTTTTACTTCTAGCAATTATAAGAGATGTTGTCCAAAAGCGCTTTGAAGTGTACCACAAGCTTGAAGAAGCAGCCAGACTTGCTGTGGAACAAGAGGCTGCAGCCAAAGCAGCAGAAGAAAGAAAGAAGGCTGAAGAGATTGCGGCAAAAGTTGCAGAAGAGGCCATTGCTAAGGAAGTGAAACAAGGCGGCCAGGAAGGTGCAGATGGCAGGGAAACGGCAGATAAGCCAGAGGACGAGAGTGTAGCTGGTGAGGAGGCTGGGAGTGAACGCACACCTACTGCTGATACTCCTGGTGAATCAGGACAGAATGAACCGGCTGAAGAAGCTGATCCTGATCAAGAATAACCTTCAGATTGCATTTATTGTTTTTTCTTCAGTCTGTTTATGAGAATCTCAAAGACAAGAAGCTGGAATGTCTTCACCCAGGAGAATTGATACTATGTATATAGACTCTTTTATTTACCATAGCTTTACTATAAGCATTATCAAATTTACAGCCACTGCACAAGTGTAATTTGCCATCTTTTCCTGTTGGGAAAAAGGCTGCTTTCTACCCATAACATAAACAGATTCTTAGATGTACTACTCACAGTGACATGTATATAGACTTTAATTATTCAAATTGAACTTAAGGAGATGGAATGTAATAGAACAGTTACAAATAAACTTTACTGCAAAACTGTTTGACTTAATTTTTACATAAATCATTAAATTTTTGTATGTTTTATTGTTACACCCAACCTGTTTTTGTTGATAAATTAATTGTACCAGAACTTCATTTTGCACGAATCTACAGTTATAATTTTTTGAGAAAATACAAGGCTGTCAAATTAAAGTAAAAAGTCAAATGACTGAGTGGAGGTGCAGTAGTCTAGTGGTTAGCGCGTCGGACTTTCAACCTGAAGGTCAGTGGTTCGAGCTTGGTCTCTGCCGTCGTGTTGTTTCCTTAGACAAGAAACTTTGCTCCACATTGTCTCTCTTCACACAGGTGTATAATTGGGTACCAGTGACATAATGCTGGCGGGTAACCTTGTGATGGACTAACCCTTTAAGCCCTAAGAGTGATCAGCTTCAAATTTCTCTGTGTAATATTAATGCCTTATCAATCAAAAAGGTCATGAGAATTAAGGACATGATCACACAAGATGAGTTCTCTTGATATCCAAACATTATTTCTCCCCACTACTTCTAATGGAAATGTATAGGACTAGAAATGAAAATGAAAATTTTAATATTAGGGCTTAAAGGGTTAAGCTCTGGCAGTTGTGTCACTAGGCTTGTGAAAACTTTACTTACCAAATGACTGAACAGAGCATAAAAAAGGCAGTACAAGAACCTGATTGGTGCCCACTTTCAAGTTAAAAAATTCAATTGAGACATGTTTTTTGTTTTGAATAAAAGTTTTAATAGTCCCTTTCACATTGCCATATCATATTTGAAATCCCCAGTACTTATTTTATTACATGAAAATATTGTTTCCACCATCACCTTTACAGTTTTTATTTTTAATGTACATTATCTTAGTCTGTGAATACAGTCGCCTCTTACTGGTAACAGTGAAAATGTTATAGACTGAATATTTTTTCCAGTCGTTTAGGTCTTATTTTTTTTTGAAAGATGGCAGTGGGGAGGGCGGAGGAGGGGGGGGGGGGGGGGGGAGGAGGGGGGGGGGGGGGGGGGGGGGGGGGGGGTTGGGGGGTACAGCTGGCTGTAGTCACATACTACCTGTTACCATAACCAATAATATCATTACAATTTCAATCTTATTTGTTTTGGAGTGAGTGTGGTGTGGTGTGGGCATCGCTTGCACTTAAAGCTTAACCCCTTCACTACCAGAGTCAATTATGGAGACATAATGTAGATCTAACATTTCAGTTTGTGGATGAAATCCTGCGGTGTGACCATTCAAATGAAACCTCTTTAGCAGTACTTCTGCATGGTATCATTTGTTCAGTACGTTTGCATGGTACCATTTCTTTTTCACTATTTTACAAAATGAAATTTGGTATTTTTCTTGAATTTTGACTTTTGGGTTAAGAACTGCCAAAGTGCCTGTTTTAAAGTCTTAACAACTTGTGTTTTGGGCATTCTAAAGAATTACACCCCACTGATGCAGCTTCTTATTGATGTTCATTGCCAAAATAATGTACAATGTATCATCCCAAATGGAATTTTTTCCTGTATTCAAAAACCACAAAAAGATACAGACAGCAAGTGTTTCAAAATTCCTTGCAGACCTGTTGTAAAAATATTTATAAAATTTCATAATGATACATGGCCATTTTGGTAACCTGGAATAAATTAATTAAAAAATATGGATGAACTAAATTTTTTTCCACAGTTGTTGAATCCATAAAGAAATGTCCCTGCGGAGCCCCTTTTATTTGAGTTACTCCTCATGCACTGTTCCAAACACTTTAAGGTTCCAGTTCAGTATGGCACTGAAGCAACTGCTAAGTCAAACTCTGTACATAACACCACCCTACCTAATAACAATAAGTTTGGAGCATGGAAAGAGGAGCATAATCTGAATTGTTCCAGTACTGTGTGACATGAAATTTTTTGCAGATTGCTGATTTCTTGCGTTTTGTGGCAAACAAATTTTCATGAATTCGGAGTAAAGACTTTACCTCTGGGAACAAATTTTTGCGGATCTCAGTTTTTCATGGACGGTACTTGATTATTACGCCAAGGAAATATAACGTCTTGTTTATTTTACTTTAAATTTGCTATATTTGTGTCAAGAGTCTTTGATTACAATTCAATGGCTATGGTAAGGTGTGTTATAATTGTGGTATGCAATCTGGGTCAGGCAAAACATGTTAAATACTAAGTACTAATAATTGAAATTCATCGATTTAAATGCGGAGTAAATTTTTGCATTTTTTTTAGCTGGAGTTTATTTTCGTGGGATCTTATTTTTGTGGATCATTGGAATACCCGCAAAATTCGCAAAAATTAAATCCAGCAAAAATTTCATGCCACATGGTATCACATAATGTAAAATGTTTTGCTATATCAGGAAAATTCTGAATATACCTAACTAAAATCTGATTTAGATCAGGCACACAAGACATATGACATCTAAAAGAGTTTCAGTAAAAATCCTTTTTCATTTTCAAAAGTACCAAATGGAATATACATAGCTTTTTACAAATTTCAGATACAGAAATAACTTGTTTTTAAAATATGCATATAATTTAGATGTAATGAACACACCAATAAAGGCAATACAATATAATTTGATGATTTTTAAACTCTCCTGAGAATAAATAATTAGTTAATGGCTCTTGGATTTATTAACTTATATTTTCTGCCTCTATACACTTCCTAATGTCCATAAAGCCAGCATGATATTTGCTGCCAGTAACAGAGTTCCAAGTGTAAGGATGACATTGCAAAGCATGTTTCGCTGATCTTCATGAGGGATGTACGAGGTAAGACTATGATCTACAAAAGCAAATAATGCCCACTGTCCATCCAGTGAATAACATGGGACCATGTTAAGCAATGCTAAGGCTCCAGATAAAGAAACTAAATATCTGAATATAGTCAAGGAAAATATTAAACTGTTGCAAAAATTGATTTATGTCATAAATTTAATCTCAAGGGGAGGGGGGGGGGGGCCAGGGATATATGGTGATATGTGGAGCACCTCTTGAGATGGGGTGCGGGGGAAGGCCAGGGATATGTGGTCATATGTGGGGTACCTCTTGGTGGAGGGGAAAGGGAGAGAAGTAAGGCCAGGGAAATGTGGTCATATGTGGGGTACCTCTTGAGTTGGGGTGGGGGAGAGAATTAAGGCCACGGATATATGGTAAAATGTGGGTACCTCTTTAGTTGGGGTGGGGGGAGGAAGGCCAGGGATATGTGATTATACATGGGGAATCTCTCAGGAACTTGTCTTCACGTCTGGGCCCTGTGGTGTGGAAGTTTGAATTTTGGTGAAGAGGAAATTACAAGATTTTGTAGGATTTATATAGAATATCATTTGTTTTGAACCATGTTTTTTACCCTAGGGTGGGAATTGTAAACAAAAACTGTCAGGAAAGTCAAATGTCCCACTTGTCCCGTGCTTGATTAAACATTAAATAATTAGAGCACTGTAAATGCTAACTAAAGGAAAATTACTGCCCAGCTCTATTACATCCACTAATCTATTAATAAGAAAGCCAAATTCTAGGGAATAAAATTATTACTGTTAACTTAAAAGGATACATCAAAAACATTTCTAACATGTTAGGAAATTCCATAGGTAGAAGTGTGCTTCGACGTTGATAATTTATGACTCCAACTGCAATAACAAAATAAATAAAATCATATGTAACTTCATTGCAACTTTATCAAGGAGATTAATCTTTTTTTTTAACCTAACTTCCAAAAGAGACCTTAACCCAAACGATAAAAATATACTACATTCACGACATCCAAATTAAATCAGTTTTTAGCAGAGATTGTAGTACACTTTGCAACCACTTTAACAATAATTGAATGAAGGGCTTGGGGCATAACAGTGGCCTATGTTGAATTTTGAAATATTTATCTCGCAAACTGTGAACATTTTTTTTAACAGAGAAAGCACTCTCCTGCTAAAGTAATGACAGATTTATGTAAGTTAAAGTAAGAGAGCCAATTAGGTGTTTTAGATGTTTCGGTCTAATTGCCCACTCCAGAAACTATTAAAAATACCATAATACTCTTTAAAGTGCAGGTTTGGGTGGTACTTGATGTAAGCCTCATTTTTCCAATTTCTTTTGTTTTCAGCACGAACTGCACGTGCTATGCTTCAACTTCGTAGAAATTTGCATACGGTGCACATTTGTATGCGAAGACACAATGCTACGTCCTAGCATTCCTACATGTACTCTGAATTCCATCGTGGCATTCTAACAAAGGAGACTTGAATAATTACACCCCGGCGAGGTTGAGCCTGCACATAAAAGAGTATTATGGTATTTTTCGGAGTGGCCAATTGAATATCTTTTACTTCTGCAGCTATAATATTAAACAGCCATTATTTAATGCTTTTTTTTGGCTCAAAAAAAAACCAAAACAAATTTGAAAGTAAAAAATGTTCAAAATTTGACACAGGCTGTTTATGCATGCCCCCCGGCCAGCCCTTAATCAATTGTGAGGGTGGTCCAGTTTTTTAATTTTTCAAATAATTCTTAATTTCTTATGGCCTAGTCCAGATGCAAAATTTTAAACCTTGTTTATATAATAATATTATATACTTATAGAGTCATTACCCACCCATATCCAACCCTGTGGTTACCTGTGTACTGAAGTAATAGAGGATCTCCCACATACAGAACATCTGAGCCTTTACTTCGTATGATCCTTAGCAGGCGGCTGGAGTTATCCAGAGATGGATGAACACAGACTTTGTCACCTGTCAAAACAAACAAACAAACAGAAAGTTGAAAATTTATTTGTGATTTTAGAACTAGAACACATCAGCCCTCAATTTGTATCTGCATCCAAACTGAAAGTATAAAATAAATTATTTTCTTCTCTATTTCCTTTCTATTCTAAGTTTTACCATTATGTTTTAATTTATATAGACTTTATTCATAAATGGCAGCCAATTTATTATTCTTTTATATTCATGCTAATCAGCCTACCTAGCCTCATTTTACAACAAAAATTCTTTTGAATTTTGTACTTGCTAACAAGGCTAGGTAGGCTGATTAGCAAGAAAATAAAAGTATAAAAAATAGGCCAACATTTATGAAAAAGGTCTATTTTTTTATTATGTTTTTACTTATTTATTCACATTTCCAATGTACTTGCCATCAACGAGGATTCTTGAAAATGAGTGACACATAAGTCTTCATAAAAATTTTCAACATACATACTGTACTAGCCTTAATTTAAACAGGAACATTGAAAGGAAAAATCAGGTATCAATCTGTGTTGGTGCTTACCTGGTCCATCACAATCTGTAGGTATACCACACAATTGTCTACTCTGCATAGTGCTTCTCGCAGGAAGGCAAGCATAACCCTGAACACAAATGAAATACATAAACAAAAGATAATATATTTATTAGTATGTATTATTTGACATTTGGTGGCATCGAGAATAATAATAATTTGTATGAGAAGCCATAGTAATATACTGATATTTGAATCATCTTAATAATCTGTGTACCTTTGAATGGCTCAGGGACTGGTATTTAAAACAGAACCGAGATGATGATGAATTCTGGCAGCAGTCATACACCCCTGCATTGTAAAAGGCACCTTAAAAGTATAAATTGAAAATAAAAGTAATATTGATAGGCAATTCAAATAACAATATTTTCTTGAATAATAGCTGTCCCTCAATCGCCCCCTACCCCTGTCACCTCCGGTGAATAATCAACCCCCTCTCCCTCCATCGGAGTATTATCTAGCAAGACTGATTGATGACTCGAGCTCTGATGCCGAGGATATTGACATTGTAAATAATTTAAGTGTTCTCAATTTGGTTTCTTGGACTAATTGAAGGGGTGAGTGGAATAAAGCTCTAAGTGACTTGTGATCAACTGCTAGATTCTCCTTCCAGTTTGTCTTGTATATGCTCATGTAACAAAGGGAGAATTTGGTTTCAGATCAGGAGTCACTTAGGGCCTTATTCCAGTTTGGGATAAGGCCCTAAGTGACTCCTGATCTATGGCCAAAATCTTCTTTTGTTATATGAGCATATACAAGACAAACTGGAAGGAGAGGTTAGCAGTTGATCAGAATTCACTTAGGGCTTTATTCCACTCACCCCTTCAATTATTAGTCAAAGAAACCAAATCAAAAACACTTAAAAAGCCTGTGTGTAGTTTGCTTGATGTGATTATTTTATAAAACAATATATTTAGGGTACGACTTCAAGTGAGCAATATTTGAAACAATCACCTCCCTCGATTACACGTAGTTGCCCCCCTCCCTCCACCCCCCTCTTGATTACGAAAAAATAATAATTGCCCCCAGGCCCAGGCTAATACTCAAGGAAAAATCAAATATGGTATGTATAACAAATATGGAATACCATTAATTTTAAGTGTAAAATTCTCCCCTTGATTTCTGCAGTTATTTGTCTTATACACTTGCGTACAGTCCCCAAGTTCTGAAAATTTATAATGCGTTACTACATGTATATGTTGTAGGTTAAAATTATTTTAGGTTAAAAATTATTTCAAACTAGGTTAATTTTTATTTTCCTTTGTCCCAAATTTATTAACATAATCTCAGACAAAGGAAAAAAAATTAACCTAGTTTGAAATAATTTTAACCTAAACTAATTTTAACCAGCTACAACATATATACTGACCTTGTGAAGAATTTTTCCTGGTTAGCGTCAGCATGTCTGTACAGTAACCATGCTGAGGTGAACTGAGGGTTTTACTGATGCAATTATTCCAATCTTCTTTATTATAAACTTGACATCCATACAGTGAAAGAACTGTGTCACCACGCTGAATGCTGCCATATAATGGAGATTCCTTTACAAAATAATAATAATAATAAAAAATCATAAACCCTGCAATTCAAAGCAATATTAACAATATTTGCCACCCACAAACTATTGTTAGCTAAAGAGCTCTTTGAGGCGGGGGCAAATGAAATACTATTGGGTTTTGTAGTATCTGGAATAATCTTAAAGATCTCTGCATCCTTGGTCTGCCTCTAATAACCTTTTTCCTTAATAAGCCTTACTCTTCTGCACGGGTGTAGCTAAGAAAAAACCGAGCAGGCTCATCAACAAGCCCAACTGGTTTGTCTGGCTTGTGCACCTTCAAAATCACCCCAAGTCTTTGTTTTCTAGTGAAATTTCAGCAGGTGAAAAGTTCTCTTTCAGCTGGTGAAAGTAGCCGTTAGCCGGCTCTTAGCTACATCCCTGCTTCTGGATTTTGAAAATCTCATCCATGCAGTAATAAAATAATATTGTTGTTGTGATAGATAAAGAAAGATGGTAAATCAGTTAATGATAAAGATGTAATGTTCATAGCCTCTCACAGCTCAGTAATGAGAGCATGCGACCGGTTTATAATAAAAATAATAATAAATTAAATACTTTATTCATATAGCGCCATATCGATCACTGTCCTGTGGCACTTTACCTTTTACAGAAGGTCATAGGGTCGATTCCTGTTGGAGATTCAGATGTTTTTCTTTGTCCCACGCTCACGACACATATGAACATTACAACTTTCTCAATATTATTGTCGTTTTTTATTAACTTACTGTTAATATATTCAGCACCACAGCACCTTGACCAGTGACATAAACTGGAACTAGAACATAAGGTAAACACCACAGAAGTAGCAGTCCTACTAAGACAAGCACAGCATTGTGCCACACCCCGGCACAGTAAATCCTCAGTTGCCGCAGAGGTGAGATGACCGTCAGATGTTCAGTGTACAGATCAACAAAGGCTCCAGGGTAAACAGCCATAAAAAACATACCAAATCCATTCACACGCACTTGCTCTCTGTAAACAAACATTTACAAAGATAGATAGATACTTTTATTTACACAGGGTTACTCTTTCAGTAATTACAAAGGTAAAAAACTGTTATCAATAGAGGCAATTTTTCTTTGCTCCTTGCCACACATCAAAGGCTGCTCTTGCAACTAACCATGTTGAGTTCTTTTGGTAAAACAGTGCATAAGGCATAAGTAATTCCGAAAAATTTTGCAAGTAACGGCCCCAAATGTCATGCCTACTTGGAAGTAAGAAATCCTCTCAAAAGTAACAGACTTAGTGATTGGTTTGCAAGGTTTGGAATCTGAGAAACTAAATTTTCTCAACAGCAACCCCAATACAAAAATAGCTTAGAAATGTAGGGTTGACTGAGGTACATGTAATACAGAACTCCCCCTTTCATATTTTGACTTAGAAAATCCACTTTGGTGGTCGTATATTTACTTTAATTTGTTTAAAGGGGCACTGTCCCAGCTGAAATATCGTGTTTTCATGGATTTTATTACTTTGAAATAATATTGGAAGAAACCATCGCCAAAAGTGATAGAAGCAAAGAAATATGAACCAAACATACAAAATAACGGCTAGAAATGTCAAAATTTCACAATAATGGCAAGTTTGATTTCTTGACCACCTGTCAATAAATCAAATTTCATGAACTGTAATTCACCTTAATCCTTGTAATCCTGCACTTTATCTCCAAACTACTGCTTTTGTTTTTCTCTATAGAATCTTTTTATCCAACTAAGTTGTATATTTGGTGGCATTTGGCGATATAACGTGGAAATAAGCTGAGCAAACTTTTGCTATTTCGGCGGGACGGTGTCCCTTTATTTTTTTGGAATGCATTGTTCACGAAGTGTAGCAGTCTGAAAGTAACAGCCACCTGAAAGTTGCGGCCCCCTAAGGCTGCTAATTATTCTGAAAGTAATGGGGCCATTACTTTTGGAATGCTACAGTACTGTGGGGTTTGTAGGAGAATTGTACTACTTGCACAACTGTCAATGACAACAAACACACACCTGACAGCTGAGATGGCATGTCCAAATTCATGGAAAACACCACTGATCGTCAGTGTGACAAGGTAATATAACACCTGACTCCAGGGAACATTCACTCCTGGCATCTGTGAATGAACACAAATGTAAGTCAACTGTGATTAGAGTACCAAACAATCACATTATAGTATTTTGAGGTGAAAATCAAATGATACATGTATTAATAGGATTGTTTAGCTTATAACTGGAAATGTTTACATGCACAAATGTTTTATAATTATAGTGTCATGTGCAGGAATCTTGTGTGATATTCCATTATAAAGTACTGCCGTTTATTCAAGCCCGGTGTTTAATCAAAAAATTATGGCAACTCATTTCTACTGCAAATTCCTGCATATATACAGACCACAGCTATCTTTAGCACTATTATATACCAAGTTATAATTGCCAGAAGAGTGTCTGTTGTTCAATAGATTCCCACTGCCTGAAGAAATCTCAAAAACTTCACCTACATAATAATGTAGGCTTTTGAGTCTAGGATACCCATTTGTACGTCATTTGTTAATTTCTGGCTAAAAGCCTATTTTAGTTGCCAAAACATAAAAAAGCTCTGTACATACAATTTCTATGCATGAGCTTTTTATATATTTTTTAGTTTTGGCACTCTTGGGAACTTGTAAGGGCACTACACACTCACCACAGGTGTTAACACTTGTTCTGGTGCATCCTTTGCAAAAGCTTTGTACAGCGTTACAGAAAGAATCACAACAGAGGCAACCATCAACAACGCACCCACCAACACACCCACAGAAAACCACAGATGCAGCAAGTATGGCTGGAGCTGACCAAACCTGAAAAACCATCTGTTGAACCTGGTTGTGTACCATCGCACTTGAAACAACGACAAAGAGATGCCATTATTTTCTAGAAACTCTTTATATTTCCTGGAGTATTTTCTATAATTCTGAAAGAAAGAAAGTAAAAAAGGGAAAATCTTAATTTAATTATATAAATAATGGTAACCATTTTGAAATGGTAACAAGAGACAGAATCAAACAGACAATTTCACAATGCAAAGCATAATTTATATAATTTAGAATCTAGTGTTTCAAAACTTCCAATTATAACTCTGTTAAATTTTACATATATCATAGACCTCGACAATAGACACCTCTGTTACAGAGAGTTTGATTGGTCCCAAAGATACCAAAACTCATACAATCCCTACCTTATGGATGACAGGGATGGTAGAGTGGTGAGAGCACTCACCTCCCACTATAATACACACCAAGGAGATCAAAATCACAGATAAAAAATTATTAGATTATGGCAGCTACAGTATCTCAGGTAATTTACAGACCATCCAACCACAATCAGATTTATATTTACTCAGGGATGGCCAGCAACTACAGTGAAGATTAGCGGAAGTTCTCAAAGTTTGAAAAGCCATGGGAGGGCAGGCTATCAACAGTTTGTGTTTGCCTACTTTCCTAACTTTTTTCAAGTTGCAATTCCTTCAGACCCAGCCTGTCAACAACAGCTTTGGTACACTAGGGTAGTAATTTATCACAAAACTTGGTCGGTTTTTGAAATGACGCCAAATCTCTGTGACACTACATTCCAAAAAAAAAAACATGTACATTTAAATAAATTGCCCACCCTACAACCCATTCCCCCCCCCCCCCCCCCCCCCCCCCACCTACCCGTCCCCTATCACCCCGGTGTCGATTCCTAGTTCAATATATGATTTCTATTAATGCTATTGGGTTAAGTTAATAACTTTCCCATATGGCAATGCAATGAATGAAATAAGTTAGTTTTATAGCTCAAAACAAAACAGCCACTCCGACTTACCTTCAATAAAGCATTGCAAATGAATAAAATGGTCCAAAAACCAATAACAAGTACGATGCTAGACATATGAAACGAATGACCGACTGTTTGCTCCTTATCCAGTTATGCAATAAGCCTGTCAAGCTTTACCGTGCCAAGTTCTCTCTTTCATGAACGAAAAATTAGATTGGATTATCTAATAAAATACGAGAGCACTAAATGAATGGCTTCTTTAGATTCGCCGGCCAAGGTAAGCTTTAACTTTATCCAGATTTTCATTCAACATTCCATGTGGTTTAGATTCATGATCCTGAAGATCAGCCGAAGAAAAATCACAGTTCGCGCTTCAAACATCGGCCTTCCAACACGGTGACCTCAGAAGGAGGAACGATATTTCACATGAAACATTACAGATCCATTTTACGAATATCAATCAATAATGTCTTCCATAAAGCCTTTCAAAACTGCACTACAGCACAAAAGATTCCCTAAACAATCCTCATAGCGGATGGTAATCACCTAAAAATAGCATCAAGGACCCAGACTCCAGGCGGCCGTTTCAGGAGAGAGGAGAGGTGAATTGAAATTTTTAAACCACAGGCAGCCCAAGCGTAGTGTGTATGTGTGAGCCACTTCAAATTACAGATTCGAAGCCGGTACATACCGTGCAGCATAAAATTTTTGCGGGTTTTAATTTTTACGGATTTTGCGGATTGCCCTTGATCCGCAAAAGTAAGTTCCCGCAGAAAAAAACTCGCAAAATAATACTTGGCAAAACTTTAATCCCTTTAGTCAAACATGCAGGCGTAAACGGGGTAGGCGTTTGTCGATTGTGCTCGTAAAAATGGCATATTATGCTTCTAGCAGTGCTCAGAATTTTTGGAAATTATTGGAAATTATGTTAGTTTCTCCAAACTATGCTTCCTTTCATCAAAATTATGCTTCTTGGTTTTTAAGCAAAATAAAGACAGAACAGGGCGAATAAAGACAAAGCAAGGAACAAACCCTTATCTAGTGACTGCAGGTTAGTTTTTAATAAATATCAAACAATGTGTCGTTTAAAACATGTCTTACAAATCATCTGCAGTTATTCTTTACTCTTCAGAATCAGCAAAATGCTCATCTTTTTTTACCTATATACCAGGCTTAACTAATCAATGACATCAATGTAATCAATGAGTAATCAATGGGTAATCAATGAGTAATCAATTGATTACTCATCGAGTATTGCCAATACTCAATGAGTACTCAATGACTAATCAATGACTCACAAAATTTTTGGTCATTGATTTGCATGAAAAGAGGTGTTGACAGGCCAGACACGACTCATAAGCTCGTGATAACGTGGAACGTGACCTTTAGAGTTTTGCTCTAGCAAGTATATCCCCCGGGATATCCCCCAAGGATTTTCCTTTTTTGTATGAGATAAGGGGAGGCTCTTTTTATATTTCTCTTAGCAATGGTTGGTTCTGAATTAAATGCCATTTGCTCATTAAGATGTTTTTAAGACAAGGTAACGCCGGGTGGTACGTTGTTACGAAAGGCAGAATTCTTTTTCGCACGTTCTCCTTTTGCTGCAAAGATGACTTCGTACATTGAATTTTACCTCGGAAATTATTTTCTGTGAGATTGTGAGTGTAGCCTCTAGCATGGAGGCGTGCTTTGAAGTTGTTGATATTCTCACTGAATGATTTTGCTGAGGAATTTGTTTTTTAAAAGTCTCAGGGCTTCACCTTTTCTGAGCCCTTTTCTGACCCCTGGTGGGTGGCAGGAAGAGAAATGGGTGTAGTGGAAGGTCTTTTTTGGTTCAAAATGAGTAATCAATGACATCAATGAGTAATCAATGACCCACAAAATTTTTTGAGTTCGATTACTCATTGATTACTCATTGAGTATTGGCAATACTCAATGATTAATCAATTGATTACCCATTGATTACTCATTGATGTAATTGATCATTGATTAGTTATGCCTGGCCTATAACATCAATCGTCAAACGGTCAAACTAAGGATGAGCCTAATAATCTTATCATCGCTTGTATTGATGCATTCTGACTGCTGAACTATCTGAACTGGAACTGGAAGTGATCGACGACGAGGACGCCATCATAGACCTTAGAGTTCAGTCAGTCTGAGCTCACTACCGAGCCGGGGAGGGGGAGGGGGAGGGGCCGCGAAAAAGGAGAGGGGGAGAAGGGAAGGAACGCCTGCTATCAGAACCGGGCATTACGTTTACCAATCAGAAACTGGCACGCGCTTTTACGCATGGATGACTTCAAGCGGAAATTTATGTTTACCACCCATCGCGAATTAGCTAATCAGAATTTAGTGGCCGCGAGAAATGAAAAAATGAGGGTCTTTATTTCAAGTGTCCTTTCCCTCTCCCCAGTTCCCTTCTCCCCGACACCTGCTACGCAGGCTGGTCAAATAAAGAACTCTGCTTTTTAACGTAAAGTTGCGTTACTGGGACGATATCGAACTTTATTACATCCTTTTTGAAATCACTTGTGATCCTTGCAATCTGATTGGCTCTCAGTAGTGTGATTTATTCTCAAATCGCACTATTTTTTGCTCCAAATCGCATCTTTTTCTCAGCAGTGCGATTTATTCTCAAATCGCACTGTTTTTTGCTCTAAATCGCATCTATAAGTCGCATCAATATTGGTACTGACTAAAATCCTGTATTTGGGTAACTAAATTGTGCAATTTCAAAATGGATATAATAAAGTGGTAATTGAACTTCATGTCGTGCAATTTTGGTCTGAAATCATACTTGTGATTTCAAATCGAACTCGCGCTGCGCGCTCGTTCGATTTTGAAATCACGCGTATGATTTCAGACCAAATTGCACTCCTCTCAGTTCAATTACCATTATTAAGTAACAACCATTAACATTGATTTTTAGCAGATAGATACAGGAAACCTTTTTTTTCAAAAGTAACAACAGTTTTTTCTTGAAACGCATGGCAGATGGCAGCGGTAGGATGTTTGTTTGATTTTGTTGTCGTGTCAGTCCTTCAGGTCCAGGACTGTATCACCTTCGAACATTTAATAGAATTCAATGGAATGTCTCTGAGTAGAGCGTACCGTATCTCAACAAGTAATAAAAAGTTGAGTTGTGGAGTTGAACAGCAAACCCGCAAAAAATTAGTTCCTAGCAGAAATTTCAGTCATCTCCAACCGCAAAACACAAACAATTGCCTATCTGTAAAATAAAACTCCCGCAAAAATTTCATGCTACACGGTAGTGATAATACGTAATAACACGATTTGTAACGGATCGAGAAAAATCGAAAAAAAATTACCTTTACTTTATTGTCCCTTGGTGTGTGATGACCGGTTTAAAAGGTTTTTTTTTTACCACTTTTGTCGCTCGCGCTACTGTTTATTATATTTTCTTTGCAATAATCGTTCCGATAATAGGAAAGACTTGACGTTTCATGTATTTCCGAAGGATCCTTGCCGAAGGTTAGTTTCTCCTCCGTCCACTTTCCAACGTTAATTTCATTTACTTTAACAGCTCCACGAATATCTTCTGGGGTTAATTTTTAATTTTCTATCCCCGATTCTCTAATGTGGCTCGAAAGGTTTGAGAAGGATAAAGTACTAGCGAACTTTAGATCGGACTACGAGTACGAGATTGAGTACGAGTACGACTTTTCAAACCTAGTTCGCGTGCTCTAGATAACCATTGATTGAACCATTTACCACACAAATTTTATACCTAGAGTCTACTTATCTTCTGTTCAACAACAGGAAGAACCGACAGCTCTGGGTATGTGACTAGCTTGAAATTCGCAAGTCGTACTCGTATTCAAATCTGAAGTTCACTACTGTCAAACGTGGCGAAGAACGACGAAGATTTCACAGCAGTGTGGTAAACTGATCAGTCAAGTTCCCAGCATGGAAAGTTCCCCTCCACTTTCCTCCGTTAAGGCGTTCCTGCTACTTGCCTCGCAACAAAGTTAAAAATTACCTCAAATACCCTGCAACGTAAAGAAAAAAAATCCCCGCACGTTTTTGTTGCTGCAATCGTTAGGAGATGCAGAACTCGACAAGTCATAGAAATACGAAGCGTCGCCTACTGTAATATGGCCTTTAGACCAGGGCTTGGCTAATACACTATAACGTACAGATATTTGTAATAGGTGACAGTATCACTCAAAACAAGGCAGGCAGTCAAACCCGAAACTATATCAATTAAGTCACAAAGATGTAATGTTCACCAATGTATAAGTATATAATTAATATAAAGTAAATTATAAGTAATATATCATGTTTTTTATTAATCCCGGAAATCATATATCAATTCTCTCTATTCATATACTAAGTAATTGTGTACAAGTTAGTATAATTAGTGGACAGATAAGGGTTATTGACCTTGAGCGAAGGCATATGTGATATATTCCCGTCTCTCCCCTGTTACAATCAAAGCCGCACCCAGCTGTTTAGACACTTCAACGAACGGGGTAATGAAATATTTAGGTGAAAAATAAGAGAATTTATCTCTTGATGTGGATATCATCGTATCTTTATCATTTCGTTTAAGCGTAAATTAATGGTGATTCACTGTGATTTACATTGAAATTTGATTTGACTTTTTCAAAACTAAAGGAATTACGATTATCAAGATATCATACCTCTTAAAATACAGTGGAATCTTTCATCCATTAACAGGGTGGTTCAGTGGATGTGTAATACAAACTACCATAAAATTTGTTGAACTTCTCCTAGAATTTCTCCAAGAATTATTACTGGTTTGAGAATTTTGCGTTTTTGGTGACTTTTTTCTAAAATCGCGGAATATTTATGACGCAAAAAACGAAAGTCGCTCAATGTTATATAAAAGTTTTAACTACCATGATAAATATTTTAATGAGTGTCAAACGTCCCACCGAGTGAACATAGCCTGGAGCAAGCTCCCCATCAAAGGAGCTTGGTCGCAGGCTAAGAAGCTTGGTCGCAGGCTAAGAGCAGCGTATTTTCTCCAAATTTCTTCATCGAAAACACTAGTCATCCAAGCACTGTTTGATCGATGCATTCTTCAATCGGGTATTTTTATCCCGTATGGGAATCCCCAAGGCCCAGTACCAATCAGATTAATTGCACATGCGCGGAACTGAACATGTCTGCCGACGGGTAAGTTCGTAACAGTCTTGTCTACCGCCAGCGATGTCTCGTTTCCTTTGTAGATATCTTCAAAGCTGTTATCTGGACCTAGAAAAAAGAAGAAATGTACCGTTTATGTAAGTTTGACATTCAATAAAGTGCATACTAGTACAGCACCATCTCAGCAACTAAGAACACATCTCAGTTCATGGGTACTAAAAAAACACGCTGAAATTGACGTCTTCTCACTGCATCACTAAGTTTCGAGGATGAGGATGAAGGTGCTGCCTTTGCTATGACATCGGCAAATGGTTAGACCTTCACGTGGCTCGGATGACCACGTAGAAATGGCGGTCCCGTCTCCCATGGGGACGTAAAAGAACCACTGAGGACGTAACAAACCCTGGCTGTGACCACCCTCAGTGTTACTTGTTCATGCTCGGGGTGGGTCTGATTAATTGTGAAGCGCATTTGAATATGTATATAGAATTTGCGCTATACAAATGCATATTATTATTATTATTTCGCGGATTTTAAACAACTTGCGCCATTTCTGAAGCAACCCACAAAAGTACAAGCAAAACCATTGGTCGAACTCGTTTTTCCAAACTTGGCGGCTCTCCGGCTTTATAAGTCAGTGTTTCCATTAAGTTCTGATTGGTTCATTGGATTGTCTGTGTCCGTATCATGGTTTTTCAAGTACTCATTTTCTCGGCCCTGCCTTTTTGGCCTTGGAGCCCCCGAGCCCCGTTATTTTTAACCTGGAGCTGCGATTTTTTGGCCTTGGAGCCCCGGAGCCTTAAAACCCTCTGGGATCCCGATTACTTAAAAAACCGTCATAAATGTAAATTGAAAACCATTCCAACTCGCTAAGTTAAGCTCACCAGAACTACTCTGCAGAATATAACCAACAACTGGGTACAGGAAAATATTGTTTTCAGGCGGCTCCCACTTGACGTGAATTTTGTTATCTCCTGTTATTCTGCAGGCCAGCTTCTCCGGTGGACCAGGTGCTGTGAAATGCCAAAAATGTAACATTCCTCATTAATTATATCAGTGCATGGGCGTTTTTTTGAACTCTTTCCATTCCATTCCAATTCATTTCATAATAAGCGGTCAAAATCCAAATTTAAAAAATCCCATGTTTAAAAAATACCAAAAACAAACAGCATTTGGTGTCCATAATAGAGAGTCTGTTATAGCAGGAGTTATTTACAGTAAATCTTATTCATCAGGACCGCAACTTCTGTACGTAACAACGGGATATCCATTATCGCAAGGTATTTGCAAGGCGAATGTTCACTGTAAAGGGAGTCAATAATGGCGGGAGTTTATTTTCAGTAAATCTCATTTGCCAGGACTTCACTATTGTCTGTTATAACGGGATGTGCGTTATTATAGCGAGGTGTCTGCAAAGTGGGAGTTAACTGTAGTCAGATTCTGTGCTGTAAATGTTATGAAGAAGTCGTTATGTTTTGCTCATTGAGCGCCTTATCTCATAACACAATCATACTCACGCAAGACAAGCTTGGCACAAGTTCGAATGTTGCCCAAGAGTTTTTCATGATTAGGGAACTGACATCCTAGGTTAGCCTTGGCCACTGGATCAATCTCACACAACAGTTCTAACACATCCTTCATCTCTGTTTCTACATCCTTTTTCATCATCAGCATCTCATAGTAGTCCATACTCAGAGCATTGTCACAGTTTCTACATGCTGTGGTTGTCAGACTGCAAATTTCTATCATCTGACTACAGAGAGAAGGAATAAATGAAAAACATTAATTAATATTAAAACGGTTTTGGTGCTATTCTGGAGTAAATAAATTGGGAAATGTTGGTTTTTGTGGAGGGAGGAAAACTGGCGTACCCAAGGAATAACCCTCGGAGCATAGACGAGAACCAACAACAAACTCAACCCACAAAGTGGTGTCGCCTCGGGGATTCGAACCCGGCCACATTGGTGGGAGGCAAGTGCTCTCACCATTACAACATCTCTGCTACCCTAGAAGTCAGTGCCTCACACTGTTTTTAATCATTTTTCAATTACCTGAGTTGTTCATTTAAGCCTTTCAATTTTCCATCACTTCTTTTATCGATGTCTGCCATCAGAATTTTCTCCCCTTGATCAATGGCTGCCCGCAGCTCTCTGTAATACCTTCTCGCCACATCTTTAACAGCTATAGTATTTTTCTTAACTTCCTCTATAGTTCTCTGTACTTCTCCTCTGGCTTTTATAAATTTCTCTCCATGTTGTTCAACTTGTGTTTGTAATCTAACAAGAGCTTTCCTTTCTCGTTCTTCAGCCTCATGAACCTGAAAACAGCTGTGGTTTTTATGGTTACCATAGCGATGGCAAGATTCGCAGCACAAGCATCTGCAGTTCCGACAATAATACTTTGTCATCTCTTTGTGAGTAGGGCATTCTAAAAATTCCAAGAAAAGACAATGTTCAGGCAAAGTTGTTCCATGATTGCATGTTGGTGGTGGTCTCAAAAACAATTCAAAGTTAATAAAGCAGTTTTCAATCCACCGTAGGAAAAAAGATGGCATCTGTTCATTTTACCACAATACCTTGCGGACCTAACACAGCACATAAGGCACAAAGCCAGCCAAATTTTTACAATATTTGTTCCAGTACTAAGGACAATGTGTAGACTAGGTTTGAAGACTTTATAACTTTTCTTTACATTTTTATGAACGTTGTTAAGGTTTTTGTGCGCTAAGAATTATGGGTAAATGTACCAGTCGCCATCTTTTTTCCTACCGAGGATTGAGTGTCGTAAAACCAAAACCAAAGTAATTACTCTGACCAATCACAGCAGTTGTGTCGGTGGCGCCAAGCGCGGGAAAACGCGTGCGATTGGTTTTTGTCTTACTTGTGATTGGTTGATAAAGTGGTGCGAGATTTTTTAGCCAATCACAAAGCGTAGCAATGCAAAACCAAAGCAATTGTGTAATTACTTTCGACACTCCATTGAAAATTGCTCTACGAAGCTAAATTGGAATTTCTAGATGGGTGGAGGTAGGGGGTGGGGGTATGGATATTTTCTGGAACAATACATTGGGTACCAGTGACATAATGCTGCAGGTAACCCTGCAATGGACTACCATTTCAAACAGGAGGGAGAAGCAATACTCTTTGTTGCTTCATGCTACAGAAACTGGGTTAACCTCAGGCCGCCTGGGTATCCTGTGGCTTATGTGCCACTTTACCTTGCTGATTTGAGAGCAGGTTTTTGGTTCACTAACACCATAAAAACCCACAAAGACATCAGTAGCTCAGGAGGGTTTTATAATATTTAGCAGAAAGTTTTCATGATGTGATAGCTCTCTCTCTCTCTCTATTGGTGCATAGCATGTGCAGAGAATGACACTTAATTCTTTTCCGGAACCTCAAAATTATGCATTTGCAACTTTGAAGTTTGTATGACCTTTCTTTCCTTTTGACTTGGGAGAAATATTGGTCAGGGAACAAATAGATATAAAAATAAAAAAAATTATCATATGACCCATACGGCCCTGTGAACCTTTTCTTTGCAAAACCATTGATGAAAGTCCCGTATGAGGGCCGTACGCATTTGCGCGAGCGGGGCCGGAAAAAGCCGTACAGCCCTACTACAAAAACAGACAGCCTCGCGCGTTAAGATTTCAAGTAATTTTGTCTCCAAATTGGTCATATTTTAAAATACTTATTGACTAAGTTAGGTCGGGCCAGATGGGAAAATATTTGGCTCTCGGTCATGGCGCACGGACCTCGCTGGGCTCGCTCACTTTCCCAACCGGCCCTCCCACTTAGTCAATAAGTATATATTATGAAACTTTGCACAAATAAAAAAGAAAGAATGAGGGGTATGAACCAGCAAAAGGATGGCTAGCCTGTGCGCAGACATATTTTCCGCTCGGAGCAAGGAAATCGGATACGTCTGCGCGCAGGCTAAAGGATCACAGGCATGAAAAACAGGATGCTTAGAACCAACTCTTGGAAATGACAAAGGCTACCCATTGACAACAAACTATCGGCTACTCCTCTGACCTAATATTATGCTTGCAGTATGTTTGAATATGTGGCAGCATCATGTATTCTTACCAGGTATTGCAGCATAATTCAACAAAGAGCTGGATGGTCTACTACCAGTTAGTGTTGGCCTAAGAGTGGATGATCGTTTACTTAAAGTTGAACTACTTGACGATGGACGAGATGACACTGTCTGCCTCTGATACTCCAAGGTACCTATGCCATCTTTGGCATCACTTGCTCGACAAATACCATGGCAACGAAACTCCAGCTGTGAATGAATGTTATCAGAGCAACTGCCGCACATGAACACATCACAGTCAGAACAGAAAAAAGTCGCAGGCTTGGGAGGGTAAACTTTTTGAATGCAGAAGTTGCATAATTTTTGTTCCTCCTCCTCAGACTGTAGAATGGCTTGCAAAAGATCCACATTTTTATCAAGTCCATCAACACCATTGGTAGGCAATAGGGTTCTCAGTTTACAAGAAGAACACTCTATGACCGAGCCTTGAAGTTCTTGAAGTTTTAAAAGGCACTCTGTTGATTACAAGCAGGGATCAAACTGTTATGAACTTACACTGGGAATCCTTCACAATGAGACAAAGTCATAATTGTTTGATGGATTGCACCATAATTTTATAAAATTTTATTTACTAAATTCTAAAAGCCAATCAGATTTGAGGAATTTTGGGCAGGTGTAATTGATTTGTGTATGTGTGGTCTCTGCATGGGCATAATTGACTGCAACTAGCCCTTAACTCCAGCAGAGATAAAAATAATACTTTTAAGCATTTAGTTTCCAAGTTAATAAAGACCTTGTCAACTAAATCAAAACACACCAATGCAAGAAACCTTTTCAAACAACCTTCTTTGCTATAATTACAAACTACAGATTACACCACAGAGATCTGTTTATTTTTAGAATGAACAATGGTTGAAAAGACAAGCTATTAGGCAAGGGTGATTGAATGTTGTTAGGAATAAAGAAATACCATTATTTAATTTGCATAAGTAAAGTTACGAGATTCCAGGAGTGCCTTTGTAGACCTCTATCGTGTCGTTTTAGAATAGCATTCAAAGACTTGATAAAAACACAGTTGGAAATATATTTATAATTCTGTACAGTTCTACAATAATACTATTGACATTATCAAGTGTCAAACTGTTAATATTTAATTTAGCATCCATGGAAAATTCGAATAAACACTCACGTTTTGAAACCTTGTGAGATTTCTAGACCTCAAGCAATTCTTCTTCCAATTATTTCTATAACAGGTCCGATGATATAGCCAATTCTTAAAGTGTTTACTACTACTATTCGGGTATGAATAATACGACATAGCGTAGTATTTTGCTAGTACGATATTTCATCCTCAGCAATAAATGCCGAAATTCCAACGTAGCCTTCATTTATGGCGACTGCATATTTAAAAGGCCACCTTCAAAATAGGTAGAAACTAAACTGTAGATTAAATTTCTGAGAACGAAAGGCCATTTATAATTTTGAATTCCATATTCACATTCAAAGGCTGCTCACCAGTACAAAACGTGTGTCTGCAGTCCAGCTCTCTTGGAATCCGTTGTGGAAATCCTGTACCGTAGCTACTATAGCATAAAGGACAAATCATCTCTGTCTTCTCGTACATGGTTTGTAAAAAGAAATCGAGTTTTCAGATGTTTTATAAAACGTTTGTTAACCAACTCCGATGTTTACAATTCCAAAGGCGCTAATCTATTCTTCGTTGCTTGGTCTCTACAACATACTGCTGACCGCAAACTTGCGCCGGAAGTTTGAATCCAACACCTCCACAAGTCCAACTCGGGGCAGGGCAGGTTTGGGGCTTCTCTTTGTAAAGGTCTATAAACGTCCCGCGCTACTAGCTTTTAGCATGAAAGGTGTATTAAATGGACAAGGCTTTTAAACGGCTATACAACACCGCCCAGTGAAAAAGATACTTCTGTCTTAGAAACAAAATAGACGTTGACAAATAAAAAAGAACATTTTCAACTGGTGTTTCAACAAAATTTTGACTCCATATAACAGCAAGTGTGCCTCATGCAATTTCTTTCAACAACAAACGACCGAACGAAAAAAACATAAAGAAATAAGTCAGTTTATACAATTATGCTAGACACGAGACGGGCAATAAAAACATGCAATGCACGCAAAACTATTTTCAGTATTCTCGAAGACATTAGCAATTTTGCTATTTTAAATTCGAGGTGAAATAAAGGTTATTGTTGTTGTTCTAAAGCCTCGTTCACAATAGCGCATAAAAACACAACTTTAGATATCGTTGTCATGTCGACATAATACTGATAAACATAATAACATAAACCTAACGACAAAAGGAAAAATGCCTGATGTTTTCTTTAAGTTTTCTCCCTCGTTTCTTTGGGGGGGAGCGTTGCGTGACGTCCAAAAAAACGGCTGCGAAGGAGACTACATGTTGTATCGCTATGTCACCAGTGTAAACCAGTCACAACAGTCGTAATCATGGTTACACTGGCATAACGACATAACAACACAAAGAAAATATACTTAGGTTTATGTCATTGTTGTTTATGTTGGTGATATATTTAAATCATTATTATCCTCAGGGACGGATCCAGGATTTTTCTTAGGAAAGGGTGCACCTCTAAGGAATGACGTAACTAAATGGTGACGTAAACACCAATAAACCACGTAGTTTTTTTTCTTTTCTTTGCAGAATACTAGTTATATTAGAAAGATGCAGGTCATCTCAGTGGGGGGGGGGGGGGGGGGGGGGCGCACCCCTGCACCCCTCCCCTAGATCCGCCCCTCATCCTTATTCCTACTGAGTAGTTGATAATACCTTTCGAACAAAAATAAATCCCCTGACCAGCAAAGAGAAAAACTAATTGATAAAAATAGCTATATACAGTAGCTAACAATTGCCATGAACTGTCAAGATATGATTACGGCAAGAGAGCCCATCTCCGGTAAACGCCATACTTCAGTGATGATACATCTTCGAGGTTTTATTTTTTAGATCAACCTGCCCTCCTAACTAAAGCGGTATTGGGTTATAATGACGGCCGTTGGTAGTCTTGCATTATTTTCATTGATATTTCATTGCTATTCATTCCTTCTTAGAAAGAAAATTTAACTAAAAGCAACATCTTTCGAACTGGAACTTATATAGCTTTATATGAACCGGAACGCCCTTCCTACACAGGGGCGGATCCAGGATTTTTCTTAGGAGGGGGTGCACCTCTAAGGAATGACGTAACTGAAGGGTGACGTAAACAAATTTTAAAAGCGAACAACGCAGACTAGGTCATCTCAGGGGTGGGGGGGGGGGGGGGGGTGCGCACCCCCTGCACCCTCCCCTTAGATCCGCCCCTGCTACATTTATGCGAAACTGGAATCATTTAATCGCGAAATACTTTGAAGGACAGTGGATTCACTTTTAGGAAAATAACATGTTTATGGCATCCTACGCAGTCTCGATGCTCTAACATAAAATGGAATGCTATGAAAACTTCTTATTGGCTGGAAAATGTTACATATTGAAGTATCCGACGGATGTAGTTTTATAGGAAAAAAATCGTCCAGTTATAGAGCACATTCCTAACGTCTCTTTTCTATGCGATATAAAGCGATACATGTAACACAGTCCGCCGAAAATTAACATTGTATGTATAAACGTAATTCTAGCGTTGTAAGAACCAATGTGTCCCCTGGCATTCGGGATTCCATCGAATAAGACAAATCCAACACCACTCAAATTTGCATCGAGGGCATGTCATGTGATTACATCCTCCTACAACAACAACAACCCAGATATAAATAGATTAGTTAACGTAACCATGGCAAAGGAATGAGGCGACAGATTGTGTGACAAGGAAGAAATATATGGTAGTGCTGTTGTCCAACCACAAGCACTTTGTTGGGTTCCCCTAGCATATGACCGTATATTAACAGTCCCCCTAGGATATGGCCGTATGTTTACAGTCCCCCCAGCATATAACCGTATATTAACAGTCCCCCTGGGATATGGCCGTATGTTTACAGTCCCCCTAGCATATGGCCGTATGTTTACAGTCCCCCTAGCATATTTCCGTATGTTTACAGTCCCCCTAGGAAATGGCCGTATATTTACAGTCCCCCCTAGGTATATAACCGTATGTTTACAGTCCCCCTAGCATATGGCCGTATGTTTACAGTCCCCGTAGTACAACATTGAATGGTGGTGAGGGAGGGAAACACCATTTGCACACCATCCAGCACATGTAGTGTTCCAACGTTCTGTCAGAAATTGTAGCTCCAGTTCCAGTCAATATCGACAATACGAATGTCTATTGCGAAATATAAACTCCCTCAGTAGTTTTGAACTCTCCCACGATAGTGCTCGCCGTGTTATAAAGATGGTGTCTCAACGTACTCAGTGATCAAACTCCGCAGCAAAGGCATTAAAACAAAGGACACTGTGATCAGAACCTGTACTAGTTTATAGCTGATTAGATTCTCAATTTGGATCCGGTGCTTCTGTTTTGTTACGTTGGTCCTTGCCTTCAAAATTGCATGCACACTGTTTGAGACTAACGATCTTTGCAAAGATCATCGCGTCTTTACAATGGTAATAAAATCTGTAGCCGAGTAAAATACAAGAAGAATCGCAGCGGGATCTGCTTACCACTCTTTTCCGTGTTTGTCTTACATCCGGGACACTTCTTACTGATCCTTTCGATCACTTGCTTGGCCTCAGTCTCCCATCGCGCACGCCTGGCGTTTTCCGCATTAACTTGATATCTCTACAAGAACATATCCACATTTATAAACCTTCAAAGTTCTTTCAATAACAAGACAGTTGTCTGTGGATGCAAACCTTTTGTCCTTTTTTAAAATAAACGAACATTTGCGATAAGTGAGATCTCACTCTTTTCTTTTTCATACACCGAAGTCAGTAAATATGCTTTTCATACCACAATTTTGTTAACCAAATTTTAACTATTTTCCTTCCCGCAATGTTCGACCCTACAATCTCGAAAATGGTCAGAAAAAACATATGGAAACCGTATGGAGATCAGGCTTTATAAAGAATACGAAAATTGATTTTATTAAGGTAAATTGGTCACCATAAGGTGATTCAAAGCGGACGTTTCAAGCGCTACCCCTTCGAATGATTCGCTGACGAAGGGCTGGCGCTCGAACGTCAGCTTTTGAATCTCTTTACGGCGGCCAATTTACCTTATCAACTCAGTTGAGAAAACCAAATTTTCACGTTTCACTCCCCACCGACGCAGCACCACAGTTTCTTTAGAAACTAACTAATTTATTCATTTATAGAGCAGTTTTCAATTGAGTGTCGTAAACCAAAACCAAGGAAATTACTCTGACCAATCTCAACAGTCGTAAACAATCCAATGAACCAATCAGAGCTCGAAGCAATTACATGTCGCCGGCGCCAAGCGCGGGAAAACGCGTGCGAGCAAGTCACGATTGGTTTTGGTTTTACTTCTGATTGGTCGAGAAAGTGGCGCGAGATTGTTTAGCCAATCACAAAGCGAAGCGATGCAAAACCATAGCAATTGTGTAATTACTTTCGACAATCAATTGAAAACTGCTCTACGAATAACCAGGTGGTGTAATGAAGAAAACAACAGAGAATTCACCATGTGTTCATTATGATACTAAAATATGTATAGTATTATACACCACAAAGTCATTTCTGTTCCATGCGCTTACAATATAAAAATAGAGAATAAAAATTGATTTTTAAAAACGTTTTTTAATCTTACATGAAATTGAAAGTTAGGATGACTATTTTAACGAAGCACCAAACGATAAAACCACATTTGGCAGCAATTTAATAATTTTAATAGTTTTTAAAGTGCCTATAAGCCTTAAATACATATTTTCAGAATCAACTCTACGTACATTGAATAGTTGAATGGTGAAATATTTCTTGTTTTGAACGTCGCGTTATTGAGTTCGGGTGGTCAGACACGAGGGGTCATGTAGCAGGGACATGTCGCTGTTGAACTTCATGGGACACGTCACGGGGACAAAATGTCCCCAAAATTGGTGTTGCACAATTATGATAGTATCAGTTCACACGAGGGAACGTGTCGCTGCAACATGTCGCTGAGACATGTCCCGCGACATTTTCATGTGGTGTGCAAGCGCTATGATTTTTTCCCTGCTACAAGTCCCCGCTACACTCCCTGCTACATGTCCCCCAGTGTGTACTACACAAATTTTTGTCGCTGCTACATGTCGCTGCGACATGTCCCTGCGACATGTCCCTCGTGTCTGACCACCTTTATAAAGATTTGAATTTACAAAATGCTAATTAGATGACGTCAACCCGGGAATCATTTATCATACAACTATTTGTTTTCACCTCCAAGTAATATTTTTTAACGACTATCCACAGTTTATTTTTAGTATTTATCAAGTTAATTATCCTCAAGTTGTGAACCGCGCATTGTAAATTGGCGTAGAAATAATGGCAAAGTCCGGGGTTGACGTCATCTAAGCATTTTGTAAATTCAAATCTCAATAACGCGACGTTCAAAACAAGAAATATTTCACCATTTAAAGGGAGGGTTTCACGGTTCGGCGTATGTGTAAGCTATGACGTAACCCATAATTTAATTTCATTGTTTAGACCAATCGGAAGCGAGCAGATAACTCTGGCGGGAAATTTGCCCGTGAAAATGTTGCGGTCATTCAGCTGATTGAATAGTTGATTATACATACCCATGTGCGCCATGAAAGCCACCAGAGCGTAGAATAAATCCTTCGGGCCAAAGGTTTTATTCAGTGTTGACTTTGTCGGTGTAATCCGTTGAAATTTTCTGTGAATTTTGGTCATCCTTCGCTTTGTTTGGACTAGTTATAGTATGTGATTAAATGTGAGTGGTTTCTTAACCGATAAAATTGGTAAGAAAGCGAATAAAGCTTTTTAACCTGTGCACATGCGCCGAACCGTGAAACCATCCCTTTAACTATTCAATGTGCGTAGAGTTGATTCTAAAAATATGTATTTAAGGGTTATAGGCACTTTAACTTTCCTCAAGTCATGTGGTTTTGAAAAGTAACAACAAGAAAATATATGAGATGCAATGTTCATCATGTCGCGAGCGCAGGACAAAGAAAAAAATCTGAGTCCCTGACAGGATTCGAACCTATGACCTTCCGCACACCGGTCGGATACTTCCGTACCCCTGTCGGATACTTCCGTACACCGGTCGGATACTTCCGTACCCCTGTATGATACTTCCGTACACCGGTCGGATACTTCCGTACACCTGTCGGATGCTTCCGTATACCGGTCGGATACTTCCGTACACCTGTCGGATACTTCCGTACACCTGTCGGATACTTCCGTACACCTGTCGGATACTTCCGTACACCTGTCAGATACTTCGGTACACCGGTCGGATGCTTCCGTATACCGGTCGGATACTTCCGTACACCTGTCGGATACTTCCGCACACCGGTCGGATACTTCCGTACACCGGTCGGATGCTCCAACCACTGAACTACGAGAGACTCGTGGCGAGCTTACTAGGTTCACATATGATATGCATCCTACACACTGTGTCAAAGTCGACCAATAGGCTGGGCTAATCGCAAGCTGTTTAATGGACAGTACTTACACTTGGTCTAGCAGTAGCAGTAGCGGATGATTGGTTTTGACGGCAGGAGTGTCCTTGGTTAAATGGCTCCTTGCACTCTTTACAAAACTCCAACTGGAATTGGTAAGACAAACAAATATTACAATTAACGAACTTTACAAGTCTGTCGCGGAATTCTCCCAAATTTAAATTGATTGAACTTCCGCTGTGAAAGAGGCCAGCAAGCCTAGCAAGTTGTTAATTTATTGAAAGTGTGAAAACGTGTTAGCAACAAGCACTTTTCGTTTGTTAAATTAAATTCATGCAATAACTCGGTTGTTTTTGTATTCTCGGCGACAAGGGCTGACGAGGCCTCGTTTTCACTGCAACACGAGCACAAGAGCAAGCATTAACAAACGCAAAATTAAGCGTGAAGATTGAAACAATTTGATGCTTGTGCTTGCACTTGTGTTTATGATGTTTGCATGGAGTCTTGTCACTCCAGTGCTCCTGCTTACGTGAATTTCAAGCTTAAGCTCCAGAAGCACACAGAAGCCAAATCACGACCAATGAAATGACAGCATGTATCCATACTTACATTACAGCCGCTGCACTGGACAGAGCGCATGCCTTGTGCAGGTAACAATCCCATTCCACAGCCGCGGCCTGGGCACAAGACACCACCCATCTTCAGAACATATTCCTCTGCGCCAAACTTCTGATATCGGTCATACTGCAACAAAAAATGGCAATCAACATTTAACCACCGTAACGAAAAAAACAACAATCCCTCACTACCGGGGCGGGGAACTCACTGAATGCACACAACAAAAGAAGATCACTAAACAATACGACATAGAGAAGGAAGGAAAGTTTGAGATGGGGGTAGCGACCGGGGGGGGGGGGGGGGGGGGGGGGGTACTCCCTATAATGGGCTATACGGGGATGCTCCGCCTGAAAGGGGTACCTTTTTTGAGGCTGGAGGTATATAAAAGGGTAGGGATTTCACGAGTTGAAGTATAGAAAGGGTAAGGAAAACTTCCTTTTTTGGTCGCACGTAACGGCTTATTCTTCTATTAAAGTATTTTAATGTTTATACTGAAGTAAAAAGTGAGAAAGTGTTGCTCAAATGTCAGCCAAAAACGCTTCTTTTGTTTTGCCTTTGTCGTTACAACTTGTATCAAGGATGTAAGTCAACTAGGTATGTAAAAAGGGTTACCTTTTCTGTCAAAAACGATTTATAAAAGGGTCAAGGGTTTGGACATCGGGGCGGAGCATCCCCGTACAAAACGTTGTTGAGTACCCCCCCCCCCCCCCCCCCCCCCCCCCCCCGCCCTTCCCCGGGGTAGCGAACGGACACGAGGTCCCGACGAGGCAAACCTTTACTATACTATATACTATATACTATATACTATATACTATATACTATATACTATATACTATATACTATATACTATATACTATACTATACTACTTGATATTGTTATCCTAAGAACAGATAAATAAAGAAAGTTGGTAAATGTTAAGCTCGGTAATAAAATGAGAGAACGTGACATGATGAACACTTCATCTTTCACAGATTATTCTTTGTTTTTACGCCTGTCGTTTTTCATATGTAAAACCCCTGGCACAGTTTTGCTCGGAAAAAGACAAAAAGAAACACTTTTGTTAAAAGAGGCCTGTCAAACCTGATCGACTGGAAGAACCCGGAAATGGTGACCCTCGGTAATAAGAGCGTCGTCACAGCTACCTGCAGGGAAATAATTTCCAACATATCACTTAATAATGGTAATAGGACTGAGTAAAGTCTAACTTGGTCTGTCATCATACGAGTGATTAACAAATTCGAAGGCTCGATTACCAGCCGCTGTTCGGAAAAATGAACCCACGCTCAAAACCCCAAACCCCTTTACCCCCACCTAAGTTCTCTCTCGGGGAGGAACAAAGAGCGCACTCGATCGAGAGAGCGGCGGAAATCGGCGTCGTCCAACGAGTTGAAGTCCTATTATCAATTAATCATAACCATTACACTGAATTTCCGAGAACAAATTGACATTAAAAAAAAAAGTAGACAAAATTCAAGAGAATATCAATCGTAAGCATTAATACAATTTCATAACTGCAAAACTGGCATTGAAATTTCAACTCAAACTCAAGGAAGCTATGCTCATCAACATCCACTGAGAAAAGCCCAATTTAAATCAACAAGTCAAACACGTCAATTTAACACTTACGCTTTAGGCATTGCTTAATATTTACGCCTTCTTTCTTTGTTATTTTTGTATGTAATCGTAGTTAATTATGCATGCTTCTTTAGGTTGTTATAAGTTCAAACGGTTTTTAAAACACTCTTTGGAACTGACGAAGATGTGAGTTCTTTTGTTTCAAAGTATTATTACTACTTCTATTTGTCATTTGCTAAAGACAAACAAGCGGAAAAAAAGTTTCCGAGAGTCAAATTACCATATGTTAGCGATGCAATTTTAATCGAATCACTGATCGGATTTGGTCACGTCATAATAAAAACAAAAGGTCATTGTCTAGATATATCGATCGATTGTCGCCAAGCTTGACGATATGCGCAGCCAGCCAGCTTGATCGAAGACGGTAAAATATACGGTCACAGGCGATCAAGATTTAATCAGGCGACTTGAAATACCTTGAATAATTATTGCGAATCATTTCACTCCGTGATTATCGAACAAGATTTTGGACCAAGCACGTTTAATGAAATCGGGAAGATTATTTATCGAAGCGAATCCAGCGAGCTTCAATTCAGTGCTTCAGGTACTTCGGTTTATGGTTTGAGCGCAACGCGAATCGAATTCAATCGAACATTCGAAAAGAAGGAAGATCGTTTCTGTTACAAAAAACGCTGAACTGAACAACTACACTACGAAAACAACAATTTGTAAGTATGATTTCTTTTTCTTGGGGCATAGCAAACCCGGGTAACAGAAGAAGCGGCGAATTTGTCGCTAAGCTCATCAGACCAGCTCGAATCTCGAATTAGCATTTAGCATCCATTTGTCGTATTTATTAATTTACTTTCAACGCCGTTCAATGCTGTTTACAACATCTCAATCCATTCTCGACTGGAAAACATCAATTCCATTCGTAGCAGTTGGGAATAAGGCGATCTTGGAGATTAAATAAACTGAATTCGAGAGATGTTTTCAATACGAAAGGCAAGTCTGTTATGTTCGAAGCTCTTTGGATCGAAAGTCTGTCTCGATCTATAAAATCTATAAATAAAAGAAAAATTTCGCTATCGAGCGGCTAATTTCATTTCTCATATTTCCGTAAGTTTCTGCTGTTTTGCTTTGGAATTGTCGCCGTTTCTACAATATTTCTTTGTCCATTAGTTATAAAAAGGCTTGTTGTCCTTTCGGGCCCTTCAACGCAACGTTCGAAACCTCGAACATTCTTCTTGGCATAAATTACACTTAGTTAGTAGCTTAAATCCGCTACGGCTTAATATAAGCCGCGTGTATTGTTTTGTAAATGCATTGAATTTTTTTTTCATAGTTTAGGGATCGCCTTCTAGACCTTCTAGGACTAGGATCTGCGTTTCACCGTTTTGTTGTTTTTACCATTTTTTGTTGGCTTTGTTGGGATAGTGATGTTGATGTGTACACGGGGGGCGACAGTTGTCCGGCCGGGGAAGGGGTTGGGGGAATCAATCAATAATCAGCTTAATTTCCCTTTGCATAAAAAATTACAACAACTGCAAAAGTGTTCAGGATAGCAAATGTCTTACAACTGCCGAGAGCGCCGAAAATCAAAATTAACAAAAATCCCAAATTTCCCCATTCTGTTCATACCGTCTGTGTCCTTGGTTGACCCAAGATGTCAAAAGAGATGAATTTGAGGGATTGTCTGCTCAGGAAAGCCCGTCGGACTATTTATGCCGGTGTCAGAGTCCACGCATGATCCACTGCATTGACAACAGAAGCCTCGAAATTATTTTCCCGAAATCTAGTCCGCGAAACTGTGATCTTCGATTTTTATCAATTGACAACTTTTTTTTAATAAAAGCGTGCTCTCTTGTCTTTGATTGCCTTGAAGGAACTGTGTGTTCCCCGTTTAAAAATTACTTCGAATGATTAAATCACAACGCAAACATTAGAAACAACGGAAAAACGTCCCAAGGTCAAACTTGATGTCGCGCACCGTAGTTTTTATTTTTTAGGTGCATCGATTTTTAATTCGCTACCTTTAACATTAACTCTAGAGTATTATTTAGGAAAGCGCTAGACGATGTTTACTTGTTAGGCTCAAATAAGGCTTTATTGATTTTTTGATGTTTTTAACTATAGTTTTCTTAATAAGTTTGTAATTTAATAAGTGCATGATTTGTTTTTTATGTATAGATATCTTTTTAGTTTGCAGGACCCCGTTGATAACAGTACTAAAGTACTGGGCCGAGTTGTTCAAAGCACGATTAAGCTAACCCAGGGTTAGCGTCAATTTTGATTCTATATATGTTTTTTCAAACCAGTCCTGCTTACGAGCCGTTTGCCGTTAAACGCGATCGTACTAAATCTCTCTAACATACGTTCATATTGCCTCAGCAGCCTCAGGATAAGACGGTCGTCATGGCGACAGGTTCTCACACGAGTACCATGACTATGGGGGAGGAGAAGAGCTCTGTGGTGCAAATTGACATTTCCCCTCAACAGCAGGTCATGGTTTCAAAACCCGAGGAAGGAAGTGTTGAGTCTGAAGTTGGTGGAACAGTGAACTCGTCGCGGTGGTCTGATGCAGAAACCATGACCCTATTGAGTTTATGGAGGGCGAATTACCGATTAATCAAGGGCAAGAAGAGGAATTACCAGGAGTGGAACATGATCGCGAGAGAGTTCAACCGGCGTGTGGCTCACTGCTCACTGGGACCCAGGACAGGAAATCAGTGCAAAGTGCGAATAAAGAACCTGCTTGCAGAATACAACAGGACAAAGGATCAACTCCCGCATTCGTTTTCGTACCATGACATCTTGAAGGAGATCATCACCAACAAAGGCGCGCCATTTAATCAGGACAATGTTGTGCGAATCAACATTCCTGCGGAGCCGAGTGATAGGTCAGCACCAGTTGTTACTCCTTCCCCTTCCCCTGCCACTCTTGTCACATTACTCCAAGATAACACCACACCCAAGGTTTTGCGCCCCATTGCACCAGCACCCCAGACCACGCCCCTGAATGCTCCGATAGCGACTCAGGTGGGACAGGTTCCAGTGCCGGTACAGGTGTACACCGAGGCAAATTATCAGACTAATCCAAGGACTACATTAACACCGGGGGGTACAGCATCTCATAACGTTCCCAGCGACGAGGAATCATCTGAAGACGACAGTCACTCTGAAGAGGCGGTTCAGCAAACCCTTAAAAGACCTCACTGGCACAGCACGCCCAACGATCCCTCGCCAACCAGAAAAAAACCCAGGAAGAACCCAAGACCTGTTAAAATGGCGCAGAGCAGGCAGGAGGATCTCAGCATGATCGCCATTTTACGGGAGTTTTTGGAAGACAGTCGTAAAAGGGAAGAGGACTTGTTTAAGAGAATTCTGCAGCAGCAGTTAGAAGCGGAAAGCAGATATCAACAGTTTACACTTGATGTGCTCAAGGAGATTGGAAAAATGTTCAAGAAAGAGTGATGGTCGGTCTGGTTCAGATTTCTAAACAAGTCGATAAACAGAATTTGAATTCAAACCCTTGGAATACTTTTACAGCAAAACATTCTGTGCGTGTACATTATATTATCGTTAGCCACTCCATCCAAGTAAGGGATCATATAAAAACTTTAAAAAAAAAAAATTAAAAAAAAAAACAGTGAAACATTTTTCTGAAAGTATATGTTGAAAGTCTGTAAAAATGTTGTTATTATTGCCGTTGGGTTTTAGCACTGAGTCTTATTAGCTACCAAAGAACTGATTCAGTTATATACAATTGGTTTTGGTTAAGCTTCTACATTGTTAAGTTCATTCTAATTTGTAAAATAAAGTTGTTATTGTCATTTAGGGACTGTGCAATAATTATCGGGGAGGGGGGGTTGGAAAACCGGAGGGGGGGGGGGGGGGGCATGAAGTAAAATCAAAGCAAGGATAGGGGGGCTCAAAGTAAAATAAGTCACTCAAGAGGAGGGGGGGCTTAACATTTTATTTCAAGTGTTTATAGTTTTCACTGAAAGACACGATGATCTGTTCTATGGCTGAACTGCAATTTCAATCTGTTGCAATACGATTATCTATTCTTCTCTATCTCTACAGTCTCTATAATATAGAGACGAATATTGTGATAAAGCGTTTCTGGCTTTTTAAATTTGAATAGCCCAATTTCGATATATTAAAATTCACCTTGAAACAAGACCACTGCGAGGCTTAGGGGAATGATAGTAAGGATTTATATGGTTTATTTCTCTAAGCCTCGTAGTGTTGTCTTTTGTTTCAAGTTGAATTTTAATACATCGAAATTGTGCTATTGTCAACAACATTTGAACAGTAGAATATAGTTATATACCAGTGCAAATATTTTGCCCTGGTGAAAATATTTTGCTCCAGTTCAAATATTTTGCACTGTGCAGACAAAATTGTACCAAAATCATAATTTCACTACAACATAGATAATTGTATTGCAACAGATTGAAGATGTACCTCAACCAGCATGGTCTTAAGGTGGTCAGACATGAGGGGTCATGTAGCAGTGACATGTAGCAGCGACAAAAATTTGTGTAGTACACATTGAGGGACATGTAGCAGGGAGTGTAGCAGAGACATGTAACAGGGAAAAATTCATAGCGCTTGCACACCACATGAAAATGTCGCGGGGACATGTCTCAGGGACATGTTGCAGCGACACGTTCCCTCGTGTGAACTGATGCTATCATAATTGTGCAACACCAATTTTGGGGACATTTTGTCCCCCGCAACGTGTCCCATGAAGTTCAACAAGTTGAACACCGTGAGACATGTCGCGGGGACAAAATGTCCCCAAGATTGGTGTTGCACAATTATGATAGTATAAGTTCAAACAAGGGGACGTGTCGCTGCAACATGTCCCCGCGACATTTGCATGCGGTGTGCAAGCGCTATGATTTTTTCCCTGCTACATGTCCCCGCTACACTCCCTGCTACATGTCCCTCAGTGTGTACTACACAAACTTTTGTCGTTGCTACATGTCGCTGCGACATGTCCCTGCTACATGACCCCTCATGTCTGACCACCTTTAAGATCAGTGGAGGTAAAATGGCACTGGTTGCACGAGTTCTCCAGTACGCTAGTGGTGATCATTTTTGCATCCCACGAGAAACCCAAGAGCACGTTAATGAGGAAATGAGTTCCAGTGCAAGCAACTCGGATTTGCAATGAAGTGATTCAGAAGTGGAATCGGATGGCTTTGTCGAACACTGCTTCGAGGTCATGTTCGTTCCGGATATGGATGTCCAACAAGTAAACATGTAGTATTGCTGTATATCCACGTCTGGAACAAACATTACTTCGTAGCAATAACAGGTGGGTGTATATTAAGAAAATGCTGGGTATTTGTATATAAAAGGTGTGTGAAGGGGGGGGGGGGGGGGGGGGGGGCAATAACTAAATTCAGTTCTTTTGAAGGGGGGGTATTACCTAATATTTTCCTACTTGAAGCCCATTTTCCGGCCCCCCCCCTCCTGATAATTATTGCACAGTCCCTTATATTTATCTCACCTGAGCTGCCTGGACACGGTAACGTATAACCGTAGCTGTCGTTTTGTACAAACTGCCTGTCATTTAGTTTTGTTGTGCAGTACATTTCAAAGCAGTCCAGGCACATGGCATGTCCATCCTGACATGGGAATACAATAACAGTATCCCTGAAAAAAAGGGAGGAAATTTGTAACTTTTAAACACAGAATTCAGCCTGATAGACTAAGGGAAGTGTTTTAATATTTTTCTTTACAAATAGTTGAGCTCGCGTGATGTAAAACAAAAACGAAAATGGCGAGAACAGCGAGTAACGACTGCGTCCACGCCGCTCGTAGCCTTAAGGTGGCTCCTAATAGTTTAAACATTCCCATCATGATACATCTATGATATTCAATCACAGCTACACCAGTAAAGTTAAGAGAAAATGTTTAGTACAGTTTTTTTAGTACAGGTTTAGGTGGCTACGACATCAAAATTTGTTACCATGGCAATGTCAAAAGAGGCCAAAAAGACCCCATTTTCAACCTTTTGAGGCTAATAACTTCAAAACTGCACGGTGAATTTTTTTGATTTTTATATATTTTCGTCTTATAAACATAAACATTGGTGCCAGTTTTGAAAAAAATCTGTACATAGGATTGAGAGATATGTCATTTTTACAAAAAATTAAGGTAGCTCTGAACTCTATGTACAGAATTTTTAAAAAAAATTGTGAAAATGTTTCTCTTGCCAATTAAACAAAAATATATCGAAAACAAAACCTTTCACCGTGTAGTTTATAAGTTATTAGCCTCAAATGGTTCAAAATAGCGTTTTTTCCTCTTTTCGCATTGCCATGGCAACGAATGATGACGTCATTTGGATACCACCTCGTTGATTGATAAAAGATTTACTGGTTTCAAGTAAAAGATTTTTAGCCACACCATCGGGCTAGTTGTAATGGAATGCAAAAGACGAGAAGGCTGAACAATATGGAGTCACCTTTAGTTTAATCGTTTCTTGGAGGGAAAGATGAGATAAAGCAAGTGCTGGATCTTAAAATTTGTTCTGTGTTTATACATTATTTTGATATTTCACAGAATGTAAAGCTGCCAGCCGCGGGTCATGGGTGTAAATCAAGGTTCTTCTTTGAATCCAGGACGAGTATTAAATGAAGGGCCGAGAGCATGTCCAGCCTATATGACTTTTTAGGCCTTTTTCTATTTTTTCTCGCTCAGAATAGCTCAGAATAGCCTCATTTTATCGTACAACGAATAATATCACAAGCCCTTGTCGAATTTGCACTAACCCTAAGGAATTTGACCAATTTACCTGAAAAAAGCAGAGTTCTGGCCCTCCAGTGCTTTGACGGTACATTCAGAGCGTAATTTCGAAGCCATTTGAAAGCAGTTTGGCCGTGAGAATACGCGACTGCAATACTTCTGACCAGTGCCAACAACTAAACGAAAATACCGTTATTTACGCACGCCTGGCTCGCTTATCTATCGTGAGCTCACTGCGGCAACACATCGCCTCTGTAGCGTGTGTGTAAGCCAACGTGTATGAGGCCCGTCCGGTGATTGAAAGACATCATTAAGTCCGGAAATCCTTGAGTCTCTAGCACTTCTCAAAGAAACGAGTCGTGTTTCTTGTCCTTCCTTGTGTCTGAAGCGCCATTTAGCGCTCGAGGTGAAAAACGGACCTTGGTCGGGAAGACGAGCCGGCGGGAAAGTCTGGAATCACTTCGGATCAGAAAAGGGGCAGCGTTGAGAGTTGTGGGCCATTTCCCATCCCGTGCCGTGGTCGAAATGCCCGATATCCGAAGTGCTTTGAGACTTATAGTATTTTGCAATAACTTTCGGGTGGGAACTCCATTTCGGTTTTGTTGTAGGATTTCCCGACATGCTTTGCGACAGTGGTAGATGGGTCCGCTGTGCGTGGTCGGGCACTTGAAATACAGCTTTGGGCAGCTCGAAGTGAGTTGTTGCTGGCCGGCGGGAAGACGTTTCGCATTTGGAGTCTTTAATGCAACATTAAATTCGATCTAAAAGGATTTTGAAATCGAGATACGCGTTTTGATGCGTATCAACCTTTTAATAATAAAACTTAGGCTGAAGTGAGCATGTGTTCGTCTGTGGTCTAGTGGTTTGGTCGGGGATTTGCGCTCGGACGGCTCCGGGTTCGAATCACGCTCGGCCTCATTTTTTTTTTTTTTTTCTTTCTTTCTTCGAACTGGACATTATGAAAGTGATTTACTTTTTTTGCGTTCGTCAAAATTTCTAACGTTTAATTTTACAAAAATATCGAACCGTGTCAGTGCGAAAACAGAAGCTTACCGCAATATTGCGTTACAATAGGAGCCTTTGATTGATTGATTTTTTTTTTTGAATACGGTATTTCTCGAAAACGACGGAAAAAACAACGGAAAAAAATTCGGAACAATGTTTTGCAACTAATTTCTAGTTCACATGCCAAAATTGGACAAATCTGAGCAAGAAAAAATAAAAAAGGCCTAAAAAGTCATATAGGCTGGACATGCTCTCGGCCCTTCAAATGTGTTAAACCAACCAAAGTAAACATATTGTATTTTTAACCAATCAGATAAATAGAAAACATATCCAATCATGGCTTGGCTTGAGTGAGTTTTCCCTCGCTTGGCACTGTTTTTGCCGCAAGTTTCATGTGTTTTTGGTGTCACTTCTGTCAGCCATTACGACACACCTCAAAAGAACAGTTTTAAAGGCCTATGTTCACCCAATTGGCTTTGCGCGCCCAGGCTGATTTTCGCACAGACGGAAAATCGAAAAATCGACGTGCCAGCCAATCATAACGCTACATTAAACAATTGAACCATTTCAAAACAAAAACACAAGCGCGCAAAGCAGATTGGGTGAACATGGGCCTTTAAATTGAGTGTTGTAAAACGAAAACCAAAGTACTCACTCTGGCTTATCAAAAGAAATACAGTCAATCCAACTCAATGAAAAAAATGTCACCGGCGCCAAGCGCAGTAAAACGTGTGCGAGCAAGTCACCAAGGCACCAGATTGGATTGGTTTTGCTTTAAAATGATGCAATTTCTTTGACCCAATATAACCAAGCATAGTAACGCAAAACCAAAGCAAACTACTTTCTATATGCTCTATTTCGGGCATAACTAATCAATGACATCAATGAGTAATCAATGGGTAATCAATTGATTAATCATTGAGTATTGCCAATACTCAATGAGTAATCAATGATTAATTGAACCCAAAAAATTTTGTGGGTCATTGATTACTCATTGATGTCATTGATTACTCATTTTAAACCAAAATAGACCTTCCAGTACACCCATTTCTCTTCCTGCCACCCACCAGGGGTCAGAAAAGGGCTCAGAAAAGGTGAAGCCCTGAGACTTTTAAAAAACAAATTCCTCAGCAAAATCATTCAGTGAGAATATCAACAACTTCAAAGCACGCCTCCATGCTAGAGGCTACACTCACAATCTCATTGAGAAAATAATTTCCGAGGTAAAATTCAATGAATGGAATCATCTTTGCAGCAAAAGGAGAATGTGCGAAAAAGAATTCTGCCTTTCGTAACAATGTACCACCCGGCGTTGCCTAGTCTTAAAACATCTTAATGAGCAAATGGCATTTAATTCAGAACCAACCATTGCTAAGAGAAATATAAAAAGAGCCTCCCCTTATCTCATACAAAGAAGGAAAATCCTTGGGGGATATATCCCGGGGGGGATATACTTGCTAGAGCAAAACTCTAAAGGTCACATTCCACGTTATCACGAGCTTATGAGTCGTGTCTGGCCTGTCAACACCTCTTTTTATGCAAATCAATGACTAATCAATGACCAAAAATTTTGTGGGTCATTGATTAGTCATTGAGTACTCATTGAGTATTGGCAATACTCGATGAGTAATCAATTGATTACTCATTGATTACATTGATGTCATTGATTAGTTAAGCCTGGTCTATTAAAAACCGCTGAAACTGGTACTCAACGCAATGAATCAATGAAAATTCGAAGCAAGTACATGAAACCAGCACCAAGCGTGAAAAAAAAACCGCATTTACTTACTTTGTATCTGTACAGGCTAAACAGGGAATATCCCTGGTATTTGAACGAATTAAAGGAAGGGCCACACATCGGTCTCCTTCATCGGTTGGGTGCTTAGCGCATTTAAAGTAAAATACCTGCCGGGAAAACATTCAAAAAGAACAATTTTATAAGATTTACGAAGCAAGTAAAACATAAGCTTGCCTTGTTTTGGACAAAAAGGAAATTTGACTCTAGTAGTAAATTACTGTTCAACACTATCCAAGAAAATGGATGCGAGGGATACCCCAGCATCATGTCACCAGTACCCATGTATACACCTGGGTGGAGAGATTTCATTTCTTTCTACCCACCTTGATAGGCCACTTTTGATATATTAAAATTCAACTTGATAATGAGGCTAAGAGGACACAAACAAAAGAAATGAATTAACACGTTTTTTCATTCCCTTTGTTTGTGTCCTCTAAACCTCAATAAAAGTTGAATTTTAATATATCGAAAGTTGCCTATTAGCTCTTACAAGGTCTTCTCTGATTTGCTGAGAAAACAATAGAACAAAGAACACAACAATGGACCCTAGTTCTGAAAACAACAGAGCTGCATGATACCCAGGTCCAATAAAATAAGAGGTTGTAAAGAGCTGTGTGGTATCTGGAAATTTGAGAGACAGCGTGAAGCAAAGTTTCTTGTCTAAGGAAACAAGATGATGGCATGCAGAGATCAGGCCCACGTCACCAACCTTCAGAACTGAAGTAAAACATGCTAACATCGCCATGCCTTCACAATAGTAGTAGCTGGAATAAATCTCTATTGACAGCCATGAACATAACAAACAGACAATATTATTCATACCGCTGAATCCCCCTCACATCCTGGAGTTTTGCATGATCCTCTGATTCTACTGGACTTCAGGACATCATCCCAACTGCTGGGATCCTATATAGAAATGAATGAAATGAAAACTGGGTAGCCTGTGGTAAACCAACTGATAGTCAGTGTAGCCTGCTTGGCAGGCACTAGGAAGGAGAGGTGAAGGCTGCCTTCCTCCCTCCATTCATGCTCCATTCTCTCTCCTTTCTCGTGCCTGCCACGCAGGCTACATTTTTGTGTGAGGTTCCAATTTGTGAAAATCATGCAAAACTGAGTTGTAATTTTTTTCCAACATTCAATAAATGAATTATCTATCAGTTTCTTGTAAAAACTGACAGGGGAACCAACGTACACAGCTTGCAATCTTAATAATGGAGTACATAATAATGCATTAGTTTTTGCAGGTTTTATTTCATGAACCTTAAACCATGAGATGTGGGAAAATAATAAAAAAAGAAAACCCATGCAAAAATAATAACTTTATATTAAATACCTGACTCAGAACCATTGCCCCTTCATTGCAGCGTGAACAACAAACTCTGAGCTTCCCTGGGGTAATATCTTTACAAGTCTTGCAGTAAACAAAATAGCTGGCTCGACGCTGATTTGCAGATACTTAAAAGTAAATGGCAACAAAGCAAAGTTGACAAATATGATGCCTTCAGCCAATTTATATAATAACTAAAATGCAATCTAAGGCAATCTGTTTCAATGTAATGGAATGTCACCAAATTCACAACCTACTTTTTGAACTGGGCAGGGGGGGGGGGGGGGGGGGGGGGTAACATTTTATATTCAGATGATTTTAATTCTGAATTATAAATACATGTACCTCTTTCAAGCAAAGTTCTTAAACTTCTATTAGTAAATTATTTGTTACCTTGGAAAGAACACTGATTTCATTAAACATTTGAATCACAAATTTAAACTTGGTTACCTGATTTAAGTTTACAATGACTCTCATTAACATCCTTGCATGACTTTGACTGTAAATTTTGCAATTGAATTTTACATTGTATATTAGTACTGCAGGTTTATCATCTTTTATTTACTTTATTTTATTAAATTTTAATTCTTTTTTTTTCATTTCATCTTGCTAGCTGTATTTTCCTAATAATTTGTATAAATATATATATTGTGTATAGACGTTATCTTCATATCTTCATATCTGATGTCCGATCTCATTCTCATAAAATGTAAAGCGCAACTGATTATATTATATAGAAGTGCACGCTATATAAAATGTAAAATATTATTATTATTATTATATCTACTATTAATTATGTATATCCTTAATTATTTTAAATTCACAGTTGCATTTATACGAGCCTCGGCTCATTTGCGATATGTGGTTAAATAAAGTTTACCTACCTACCTACAAAAACTTTATATGGGAAGGTAACTTGATTTTAACATTAGTCTTTGAGTGAAATTTAAGACAGCACATCTGGAAAGTAAAATAGTGGCAAATTGTGCTGTTTATTTGTATACTTTATTTGCTTATTGCAAGGTTTCAGAGTCATAGGTAATTTATGTAGTAAGATTACTTCACATGGGGCAGACATGGCCATGACAATTTGGAAACTCTGCAGAAATATTAAGGAAGACAGTTGTTTGGTGATCATCATACAGCTAGATAAATATTCAATGACTCAACTCAATGTTCATTAAATTTGCTGCATTGTACACCATTGTTCTTTTTAGGGTCAAATGGTGTAATGGGAAAGTTGGCAACATGCTTCACAAAAAGCTAGGTACACGTAGGATTGATGAAAGGTTTCAATATTATTATTGCAAACTGCTCAGTTTTAGGACCATGTAGCAGTGAAATTGCAGCAAATGGCTTTATTAATTTCTATACCTTCTTCTGCACCATCTTCCTCTTCTTCTCCAACAGTATCCAGGCAAAGTTTGGACAATGGAGTTGCCACGCCCTTTGCAGCTCTTGCAGACCAGCGGCCACCGCGAACAGCATGGATAACACTTTGGTTGGGAATATCAGCATCCTGATAAATGACCAAATACATATTTAAATATTTATAATTTAAGAAACTAATGGTCCCCCATCCCAGATGGGATGCCACACACGCAGTGCTTTACACAGTTATCTCTTGTAATTTTGTTTTTAATTAATACAGGTTTCTATAATGGTTTGCTGGTACCAATTTATACATCATTTTATTGTGCCAAAGGACTAGAAAATGTGTTCATTATAAAAGGGGTTCATTATATCTAGGTTCTTTGCCATACATTTTACTATAGGACCTGCCAGGGGGGGGAGGCCCGTGTCGCTTGTCTGAATTTTAAAATGTCTCATGTCGATGTTTTATCAATGCTTCACGTCGTCGTCGGATATTGAACGAACATAGTTTGTCGGAATTTTAGAAAAGGTGGATAATGGTACGTTATAAAGAAACGCCTACAGTTCTACAATAGCTCAGTTATCGTTCGGTGCGCATCGAACATGTAACATGCTACTATAGCCATTCATGGTAACTGACCTGTGTACAACATTTTTAGACCAACTGACCTGATAAATGGTGGAGGCACGGTGGTTTAGTGGTTAGCGTGTTTAACTTTCGTTTGATAGGTCGGTGAAAAAAATATGCCAAACCACTGTTCTTTGTTGCTAATTCTCGACTTTGATGTCACTGTCGGAATTGTGCCGCGAAAGATTGTCTTTTGTCGCAATTTCATTTTATGCGCTGTCGCTACTTTTTGGGTCATGTCGCCTGTCCGAATTTACCCTGGCAGGGCCTCATTATTCATTATACCAGAGTCTTTGTTTTTAATGAGTTCGTTATATTGGGGTTATACTGTAACAACAGAAAGCAAGGTGCATGATGAAAATAATAGAAATTAACAACCAGTAAACTCTTCTAACAATGCAATTATAATCTATTACATTTAAAAAAGATATTCAGGGGCATTGCTAGCCTTTAAGCCAATAGACAAATTTGGCTAACGCATTGTTGTACCCAATTCAAACCTTCTGGGAATAAGATTCTTTGTTCACAATATTTCCATATAATTTCCATGTCAATGCTTCATTGATATGGAAATATGACGAACAAAGAGTTCTAATCCCAAAAGGTTTGAATTGGGTACAACAATGCGTTAGCCGAATTTGTCTATAAGCCCAGGCTTAACAGGAATTTCTATGATTTGATTCCTCGCGAAGCGAGGGCTGAAGGCCCGAGCGTAGCGAGGTTAATAAATTTGACGGCCAAAGGCCGCTCGGGTGCTCGGGTCTCGGGAGCTGAGCCGCGCCAAATCGAGCGAAAAATATATTTATATGTATATATATACTGAAGATGTCGTGCAGTTGCCTGGCAACAAAAATCGCGACCGCTGACAATGGCGCGCTTCATGTTTATTCATAGAGGCGAAGATCGGCGAATGGCGGCCGGGCTGTCTGTGAAAAAGTGTTTACTCTCGGTGAAACACGACCAATTTCTGATGTAAATGAGAAAGAACAGCAAACACAACAACGCTGGATTCAACAAGTGGCTGGAAATCCTTTCCCGAGAAGATTAACCACCGAAACTCCGCTGGAGCGAGAACGACGACTTGAAATTCAGCGCGATCGAGCAACGAAGAAACAACGACAGCATCGATTACAAAGACTTCGAACGGCCTAGGCACACCGTTTGAGTTGGTTCAAACGCCTTGACCAAATGCCTCCATTAGAATTCTGAACGAAACCGATCAGAAGAGGCGACACCCACTGGAAGTGTTGGGCAAAATGATTCTGTTTATAGACGCAACGAGATGCGGCAAGAATTACACGATCAGCTAAATACTCGTTACAAATATCTTTTATACGGTAGGGTAAAGCAAACACTTATTACAGGAAAGACTCAAAGAAGAAGAACGATTAAGAAATCTAGCTCAAACCACCACACTTTAATCCGCACTTTAATGCTCTTCAATTGAAACAACCTACATTTAAAGGCAAGTAAGCTTAAGCTTAAGTATACAACCCTCCATAAATTATTCTTTAATCTACCTTTTGCAAAAAAAAAAAAAGATGTTAAGTAGCTAAACAACTGACAGGCAGATCATAAGAGGATATTATTTTTTTCAACATAAAAAATTAGTACTCAAACACTGGAAACTATTGTCTTAGTACATGCTGTAAATTGATCATTATTTATATTCTCGCTAAGGTCACACTACGGAACTTTGATATAAGCTTAAGATTAAATGACATGGAAAGGTGCAAGAAAACTGGTCTGATCTGATGGAAGCCAAAACTCTTTCCAGCACAGATATATAGTTCTACAAAATGTATCCATGGTGTCAACATGTAATTTCTCTTTCAAGTATGATCAAAACTACAGATCACACAGGTAGAAATTATTTCACAAATATACAACATTTGCATAATGTAGCATTATTTGTGAACGAGTATTGAGCGAAATATACTTTGTATACGCTATCTTGAGTTTACGGCATTCCTTGCAAAATATGTCAATAAGAAATCATATTCAAATGGTTAAGAAAGGAGAATTTCTGTCTACAATTTTGATTTTGTAAGGAAAAAACAATTTTCAGTTAGCAATCGTGACCAACTGATGTGTAGCAACTGTATAGATAAACACATGACACATCAACATTACTGCTTCACATTTATTATTGGAATGGTGATCAGTATCTCAAATCTCCTCACAATATCAGTGTACGAACAAGTACAAAGATTATGCAAATTGAGAACCTGATAACCTTTAACATGAGTTGTCTGTGGAAATTGAATACAAATTCACTGTAGTTATACGACTATGTGAACTGTATTGACACCAGTAAGGAGAATGTACATCTACAAATTAATTTTGATTTTGAGATTTTTAAAGGGGTTAACTTGTCATGAAGGCCTAAGTCCTGGTCTTAACCTACGAATTCTCCATCCTGGTCTCTATACATTGCTTATGATATTTGCAAAGAATATGTTGCTTCATCTTGAATATTCATGTTTAACTTTTGTAATCAATTTCGTAATTCTCATGACCTGTATCCAAAATATAGTATTAACTCCTGCAATCTCAACCATTCAAGCGAATAGTGAATTGGATTAGCAATTATTTGATACACAGTATATAGAACAACATCTACAGCAGTATGTAAAGGGATCAGGTTAATTTTGGGAGATATCACTCACAAGCTTCTAAAAGGAAATTTAATCAAGACAGCAGGAGTTACCTGTTATTCTTTAATCTATCTTTTGCAAAAAAAAAAAAATTTAAGTTGCTGAACAACTGACAGGCAGATCATAAGAGGGTATTTTTTCAATATAAAAACTTAGTACTCAAACACTGGAAACTATTGTCTTTGTACATGCTGTAAATTGATGATTATTGATATTCTCGCTAAGGTCACTAAGGAACTTTGATATAAGATTAAATGACATGGAACCTCAACATTACTGCTTCACATTTATTTTTGGAATGGTGATCAGTATCTCAAATCTCCTCACAATATCAGTGTATGAACAAGTACAAAGATTATGCAAATTGAGAACCTGATTACCTTTAACATGAGTTGTCTGTGGAAATTGAATACAAATTCACTGTAGTTATATGACTATGTGAACTGTATTGACACCAGTAAGGAGAATGTACATCTAGACATCTACAAATTAATTTTGATTTTGAAATTTTTAAAAGGGTTAACTTGTTATGAAGGCCTAAGTCCTGGTCTTAACCTATGAATTCTCCATCCTGGTCTCTATACATTGCTTATGATATTTGCAGAGAATCTGATGCTTCATCTTGAATATTCATGTTTAACTTTTGTAATCAATTTCGTAATTCTCATGACCTGTATCCAAAATATAGCTTAACTCTTGCAATCTCAACCATTCAAGCGAATAGTGAATTGGATTAGCAGTTATTTGATACACAGTATATATAACAACAGATACAGCAGTATGTCAAGGGAACAGGTTAATTTTGGGAGATAGCACTCACAAGCTTCAAAAAGGAAATTTAATCAAGACAGCAGGAGTTACCTGTATTCCTGATAAACAAACTCTCACCCAATCAAAATAAACAGAACACCACTGCATATTGTCCTGGACCCATGTCCTCAACAATACTATACATCCACTTTCAGACCAATTTTCTTTCTGACAAAAAATAATGAACAAAGGTTGGGGGGGGGGGGGGGGGGGGTTGAAAGAAGGGCCCGTAGGATCTTTTGATACCCAGTCCCATAGCAGTTATAGTGATCCACAGCTCAAAACCCAAAACTGACCAGTACCAGTTCCCATTTATTATAATTTAAGAAGACAGGGCACTAAGTACAAGTTAAATCGAAGCGACTGTGCACGAGAATGTCTCAACTTTAAATTTCAGGGCCATTGCCGACATGCAACCCAACCTCTCCAGTCAAATCAGAAATTCCATCTCTCCCACATCGCTAAAAGTTTGCAGTGCATCCTCCCCCGAGCTTCGCGAGGTTCTGCGAGACACGTATTTCTAGTTGAGTTTTAATTTTGTGTTATTAAAAACAGATCCAGTTGGCGCCATTTATTTTAAAAGCACCAACAAAAGAGCAAAGTATATCTTGTGAACCATCCAGAATGAGCTCATTGAACACAGAGCTCTGTGCTAACCAAACTCATAGCTTATTAGTGAGCTTTGCTATTCTGGCAGATATAAGCAACTCAGGGGCATAGCCAGGACTTTTTCAGAGGTACGCACAATCACTGTTTTCAAACACTCCCCCTACCTCCTTCCCCACCCTTAAGTTCCAAATCTTTCTTTTTTTTCGACTTTTTCATGTACGCACGTGTGTACGTGCGTACAGATAGCTACACCCCTGCAACTGATTATGCAACAATGGAGGAAAACTCTATTTGTGTTTGTCTTGTGTACCAGAGAAGGAAGTAGATAAGACAAGACAGTAGGTATGGCAGGAGTTCCTGGTGTTTGTACAGGACAAGAACACCAGAGGACAGGTGTTGGCCCGGCAAATGTTTCTAGAGACAGGGCTGCAAATAACGGCCGGTCAACGGACAATGTCCGGTCAGAATTGGGTATTGACCGGACAAATCTTTGGATTGCCGGACATGTTGTCCAGTCATTTACTCATTTAAAGAAATTTTAATTTTTAAATTATTGATAATCACGAGGGACAACATTCATGTTTCCGAAAAAAAAAAGAATATAAAGCTAGACAAATTAGTGGTTGAGAAATTCCCGGTAGTCGCAAATTTCCATGATGTCATCAAGTCCTGTCGCGACCACAAATCATCGTTTCTTCTGTTACTTTGTTTGCTTTAAGTGTTCCCAATTAGTAGAGGGTTTTACCTTCGGCTAGATCTTAAGTAAAGTGATTGATTGAATGATTGATTGATCAGAAAGCACCTCCACGAAGAACAATCTTGCTGCACCGAGAATACCCCGCTTAGCATTTGTTGCAAAGTGCGAAAAGAGAACAAAAGCCCCAAAACCTTGCAACTTAAAAATGGAGTGGAAGAATAAGGTTGTCTTTCAAGTATTCTAAATGACGCCATGCATTTAATACATACAGTGCTGCGTAATTTCGAAACCTTAAGACGATATGAATTTAACTTCTAAGTTAAGTGTTTCTTGTTTATGTTTACATTTTAGTTAGCTTCTTTTTTCATATTAATTAAGAGATCGATTGAACCCTTTGGCTGTCATATATTTTGCACATTTTACTTTAAATTCAGTTGAAAAACGATGTGGCGATTACCAAAATGTAATATTTTAATAATAATAAGTGATTTTCCCAGATGTAAACAAACCGTTGCGGTTGTATCTTGCGTAATCGTACCATGTATGCGAGGCTACTTCTACAATAAAGAGTAGTAAAACTATAAACGTCTTCTAATTTTTATTGCCAAACCGACTTGGTTTCAGTTGGTTTTTAGTTAAAAAAGGTTTACTGTGCAATCTGCGTTCACTATTGCAAGAGTTACGACTGTTCCAATTTGACCGGCCAAAAATGAGTCATGTCCGAGCAAAAACATGTTTGGCCAGACAACATGACCGGTGCCTGCCCGGCCGTTATTTGCAGCCCTGAGAGACCCAGCACGGCTATGGCCTGGATGTCGACCGCATGGTGCATTGGGTTATGATGGGGTGGAAAACATGGCAGGGGCTCAAAGGTGTGCAATCAATCAATCATCTGGCAGGGCTTAAAGTGCCACTATGATCAAAAATATTCATTTTCTGTTCTCTTCATATTTTGAAAATATAAGTACTCGTTACTTACCTTGCGAAGTTTCAAGTCAAAACTCGTACGGGAAGTGCCATTATTTTAACTGAACATTTCGATTTCGGCTTGCCGCCATTACTCAATTCAAAAATGACCGGGACCGAATCCTGAGAGTTGGATCGAGTTGGCCTAAAGATTTTGTGACGTCAATGACTCAACGTGTGCCCTTTGGCTTTGTTGTCTGTGTCCTGGAGGGAACCGAGTTGAGTCATTGACGTCACAAATCAAGTCACATGTACCAGATTGCAAACCAGTAGAACGTGGGCTCGGATTTATGAACGGAGTAATGGCGGACGGATTTTACGTGATTTTCGTGGGTTTTCGGCCAGCTATTTCTGGGCTGTGTAAGAATATATCAATTGATCTAATTTATAGCAATTCGCATTCGTCTAAACCTATTAGATACATTTGCTTTAAAAAAAGGCGGAAAAGAAATACAAAAACTTTCGTCGTAGTGGCACTTTAAAGGGAAAAAATGGTTGGTTATGCCCCTGGTATTATTAGTAAGCAGTCACAGGAATCAATTTTTAAATTTTGGTACTAAAATGTTATTATAAGCACCTTCAGTTTCAGCTCGTCCTTTAGTTCTCGGCCAGCGAAAACAATTCTTATATCTTTGGGATCTACTTCTTGTCGCTGCGCAATCTCATCCTTTAACTTTGCTACGTTCCACTGTGGATCTATTTGAATTGGTATGTTTGTACTGGAGTTGAATCTGACAAAGATAGTGAGCCTTGGTGATCTAGCAGATGCCATTGTTAAGAGTTCTTTAACAACCTACAAAACAAATTGTTTTTCATTTGAGTGATACAGTCCCCAGGTGTCAAGGAGGCCCCCCCCCCCCCCCCCCCAGGTGTCAAGGAGGCCTCCCCCCCCCCCCCCCAACCACCCCCTTCATTAGTACACACACAAACTCTGGGACACAGTCCAGTAATAGTAATACATAATATTCATGTAAACATGGGTTTTTTTACAATCAGTCAGTGTCCTTTTTTTGCATCATGTCACATCTTAGGGTCACTGATGAGAATGTCTTGCATACTCGCTTTTTGAGCGACCTTTAACATCTCAGAGTCCTAAAAAACCTTTCAACTGCCCTTTCATTTAAATCCAGGTGCCTCTCCCACCTACAGGGATATAACTGCACTGTGACTAATATCTGAAGTTCAGTTGGTGGAAAGTCTGTCTCAGTCATATCACATGTAAACAAATAAATACTCCTTGGTAACTACTCATTGCCATGGAAGCTGCTGTTTTAAAATACAGTTTTGGCTAATTAGATGATGAACCAAGCTTTTGAGTGAATTCCACCATTCAGCAAAGTCCCATTGACTTCTGGCTGTATGCCACGTGGTGCTCTCATTAACTCAGAATCCTTTCAGAACATTAGTTAGGGAAGCTTAAGTGGTTGACAAATTTCTGCATTTTGCGTGTTCTTGACGGAAATATTCCACTTCCTTCTTCTTGAGACGAAAAACAATCAATGTTCTTTTGTTACAACTTAATGTCTGAAGCCTGTCATCCTCGCTAAAATTTAAAATTTCTTCTTCGCAGGTCCACAGCAGCAAAATTAATACACAACTCAAAATGTTTTTAGTATAGTAAGGGCCGCCCTTTCTCACAGATTTCATGGAAATCCGCATTAAAACAGGAAGCTGCATGCGAGAAATTTATAAAAGCGCGCAAATTCAAAATTAACGACAACCAACTTCCCTCGATTGACTACCAAACAAAAGGACGTTTTTCGTGATAGCTTAACAATCAATTCAGCTGTTTATGAAGCTTACGTTTTGCAAGCAATAAGCTTATATTTTTGTTAACTAATCATGCTACAAAACAGCCCGGGAAAACAGTTCAATCGAAAAGCGAAGATCTCGACCAAAATATGATTTCTGAACTACGACTTCACAACTGGTCGCTTTTCCAATTCATGCTTCGTACTTTTAACATACACTTGACTTACCTTGAAGCCTGTCAAGTACAATTATTCTGCAAAATATATGGGTAATTATAAAAGGACACCACTCACAGTTGAAACCTGCAAGAACTTCATATAATTTCCCCGGAAATCGAATGGGTTTTGTTACCACGGGGGAGGGGTGGGGGTGAGAGTAGCCATTATTCTCTCTCCAGTCTCCATCGTCTTAGAACTCCTCAGAGCAGAGATTGATAATGGCTGTGCACAGACATTTTTATATATAATATAGAATTATATTATATACTAGAAATACGTGTCTCGCAGAACCTCGCGAAGCTCGGGGGAGGATGCACTGCAAACTTTTAGCGATGTGGGAGAGATGGAATTTCTGATTTAACTGGAGAGGTTGGGTTGCATGCCGGCAATGGCCCTGAAATTTAAAGTTGAGACATTCTCGTGCACAGTCGCTTCGATTTAACTTGTACTTAGTGCCCTGTCTTCTTAAATTATAATAAATGGGAACTGGTACTGGTCAGTTTTGGGTTTTGAGCTGTGGATCACTATAACTGCTATGGGACTGGGTATCAAAAGATCCTACGGCCCTTCTTTCCACCCTCCCCCCCCCCCCCCCAACCTTTGTTCATTATTTTTTGTCAGAAAGAAAATTGGTCTGAAAGTGGATGTATAGTATTGTTGAGGACATGGGTCCAGGACAATATGCAGTGGTGTTCTGTTTATTTTGATTGGGTGAGAGTTTGTTTATCAGGAATACAGGTAACTCCTGCTGTCTTGATTAAATTTCCTTTTTGAAGCTTGTGAGTGCTATTTCCCAAAATTTTTACTATCAAATAACTGCTAATCCAATTCACTATTCGCTTGAATGGTTGAGATTGCAAGAGTTAAGCTATATTTTGGATACAGGTCATGAGAATTACGAAATTGATTACAAAAGTTAAACATGAATATTCAAGATGAAGCATCAGATTCTCTGCAAATATCATAAGCAATGTATAGAGACCAGGATGGAGAATTCGTAGGTTAAGACCAGGACTTAGGCCTTCATAACAAGTTAACCCTTTTAAAAATTTCAAAATCAAAATTAATTTGTAGATGTCTAGATGTACATTCTCCTTACTGGTGTCAATACAGTTCACATAGTCATATAACTACAGTGAATTTGTATTCAATTTCCACAGACAACTCATGTTAAAGGTAATCAGGTTCTCAATTTGCATAATCTTTGTACTTGTTCATACACTGATATTGTGAGGAGATTTGAGATACTGATCACCATTCCAAAAATAAATGTGAAGCAGTAATGTTGAGGTTCCATGTCATTTAATCTTATATCAAAGTTCCTTAGTGACCTTGGCGAGAATATCAATAATCATCAATTTACAGCATGTACAAAGACAATAGTTTCCAGTGTTTGAGTACTAAGTTTTTATATTGAAAAAATACCCTCTTATGATCTGCCTGTCAGTTGTTCAGCAACTTAAATTTTTTTTTTTTGCAAAAGATAGATTAAAGAATAACAGGTAACTCCTGCTGTCTTGATTAAATTTCCTTTTAGAAGCTTGTGAGTGATATCTCCCAAAATTAACCTGATCCCTTTACATACTGCTGTAGATGTTGTTCTATATACTGTGTATCAAATAATTGCTAATCCAATTCACTATTCGCTTGAATGGTTGAGATTGCAGGAGTTAATACTATATTTTGGATACAGGTCATGAGAATTACGAAATTGATTACAAAAGTTAAACATGAATATTCAAGATGAAGCAACATATTCTTTGCAAATATCATAAGCAATGTATAGAGACCAGGATGGAGAATTCGTAGGTTAAGACCAGGACTTAGGCCTTCATGACAAGTTAACCCCTTTAAAAATCTCAAAATCAAAATTAATTTGTAGATGTACATTCTCCTTACTGGTGTCAATACAGTTCACATAGTCGTATAACTACAGTGAATTTGTATTCAATTTCCACAGACAACTCATGTTAAAGGTTATCAGGTTCTCAATTTGCATAATCTTTGTACTTGTTCGTACACTGATATTGTGAGGAGATTTGAGATACTGATCACCATTCCAATAATAAATGTGAAGCAGTAATGTTGATGTGTCATGTGTTTATCTATACAGTTGCTACACATCAGTTGGTCACGATTGCTAACTGAAAATTGTTTTTTCCTTACAAAATCAAAATTGTAGACAGAAATTCTCCTTTCTTAACCATTTGAATATGATTTCTTATTGACATATTTTGCAAGGAATGCCGTAAACTCAAGATAGCGTATACAAAGTATATTTCGCTCAATACTCGTTCACAAATAATGCTACATTATGCAAATGTTGTATATTTGTGAAATAATTTCTACCTGTGTGATCTGTAGTTTTGATCATACTTGAAAGAGAAATTACATGTTGACACCATGGATACATTTTGTAGAACTATATATCTGTGCTGGAAAGAGTTTTGGCTTCCATCAGATCAGACCAGTTTTCTTGCACCTTTCCATGTCATTTAATCTTAAGCTTATATCAAAGTTCCGTAGTGTGACCTTAGCGAGAATATCAATAATGATCAATTTACAGCATGTACTAAGACAATAGTTTCCAGTGTTTAAGTACTAATTTTTTATGTTGAAAAAATATCCTCTTATGATCTGCCTGTCAGTTGTTTAGCTACTTAAAATCTTTTTTTTTTGTTGCAAAAGTTAGATTAAAGAATAATTTATGGAGGGTTGTATACTTAAGCTTAAGCTTACTTGCCTTTAAATGTAGGTTGTTTCAATTGAAGAGCATTAAAGAGCGGATTAAAGTGTGGTGGTTTGAGCTAGATTTCTTAATCGTTCTTCTTCTTTGAGTCTTTCCTGTAATAAGTGTTTGCTTTACCCTACCGTATAAAAGATATTCGTCACGAGTATTTAGCTGATCGTGCAATTCTTGCCGCATCTCGTTGCGTCTATAAACAGAATCATTTTGCCCAACACTTCCAGTGGGTGTCGCCTCTTCTGATCGGTTTCGTTCAGAATTCTAATGGAGGCATTTGGTCAAGGCGTTTGAACCAACTCAAACGGTGTGCCTAGGCCGTTCGAAGTCTTTGTAATCGATGCTGTCGTTGTTTCTTCGTTGCTCGATCGCGCTGAATTTCAAGTCGTCGTTCTCGCTCCAGCGGAGTTTCGGTGGTTAATCTTCTCGGGAAAAGATTTCCAGCCACTTGTTCAATCCAGCGTTGTTGTGTTTGCTGTTCTTTCTCATTTACATCAGAAATTGGTCGTGTTTCACCGAGAGTAAACACTTTTTCACAGACAGCCCGGCCGCCATTCGCCGATCTTCGCCTCTATGAATAAACGTGAAGTGCGCCATTGTCAGCGGTCGCGATTTTTGTTGCCAGGCAACTGCACGACATCTTCAGTATATTATACATATAAATATATTCTCAGCTCCCGAGACCCGAGCACCCGAGCGGCCTTCGGCCGTCAAATTTATTAACCTCGCTTCGCGAGGAATAAAAATGTATACATTTTTACACAGACATTTTTATATATTATACAGAATAATATAAATTATTCTCGTCCCAGAGCTGCTTGGCCCTCTTAGCCGCTGGAGAATGAATTTTCATAGCCGAGTAAAACGGAAATTTCCCTGTGGAATTTTCGTGTGGATCACGCTAGGACTTTTGGTAGCCTGTTCCAGGCGTTCAGATAGTGGGGAAAGCGCGAATAGTTGGGGAAGGCGCGAAGAAAAGAGAGCGAAAAAAATGCTCGCTCGCTTTTCTTCGCGCCTTCCCCAACTATTCGCGCTTTCCCCACTATCTGAACGCCTGGAACAGGCTAGGACTTTTGGAAGACTGTTTGATAAAATAAAACGCCATTTCATCGCGAGTCACTTGACAAAATACTCTACGGTTCTTGTCCAGGGTCCGGGCGTTTCTACGCGCGCCCAGCAATTTTGAAAGCGGAGAAGACCCTGGGGACGAGGTTAGTCCCGGGGAACTCCCATATAAACGTGACGGGGTAGCCTGCGAACAGACTCCTGGCTCGGAGGGGCGCTAATATTCGTTTCTCCATTGACGCGTAAATTGTCGTAGCAAATGCTTATGATGCTTCCATCTCTTGGTTAAAGATTCATAGGAAGCCTGTCCGCAGGCTTGTGACGAAGATGATTGTCGTACCTTTTAAGGCCCGTTTACACATGCGATTTTTTTAATGCGATTTTTGTCGCGCTCTCCAGTGCAACTTTTGTCGCAAGTGAAATATAAACTAGCGGCGATTTCCTGTGCGATTCGGGTGCGACATTTGCTTTGATTTGCTGTGATTTCCCAAAAATCGCCGCCAAGTTGCAGAGGTTTCGAACATGTTCGAAACCTCTGCAACATCACGCGAAAAATCGCGCCCAAATCGCACTAAAAACTCGTAGCAAATACGTGTAGCCGGCGCCAAGCGCGGGAAAACGGGTGCGAGTAAGTCACGATTGGTTTTGCTTTTACCTTTGATTGGTTGAGAAAGTGGCGCGAGATTTTTTAGCCAATCACAAAACGTAGCAATGCAAAACCAAAGCAATCGCTTAATTATTTTCGATACTCAATTGAAAACCACTCTATTTGTCCTGTCTGCTATTTCATAACTGAATGGGGTTAATTTTTAGAGAAACTGTGGTGCTGCGTCGGTGGGGGTGAAGCACAAGAATTTGGTTTTATCGACTGAGTCGATAAGGTAAATTAGCCACGGTAAAAAGATTCGAGAAAGCTGACGTTTCGAGCGCTAGCCCTTCGTCGGAGCGAATCAAGGGATTGTGGGTAGTGTGTGGTTTAATATAGTAGGTGAAGCTACGCTATTGATGGAAATTTGGTGACGTGAAAAACAAATGTAAATTAGTTGAATGAAAAGCGTTGATTCCGTGGGGTTTGAGAGTGCCGATTTGAAAGATGATTTTTTGTTCTAAGTTTTTACGGTTTTCTGTGTTACCCTGGTGTAGGGAAAGGCCGCAGATTGTCATGTGTTGTTTAGAATGGTTAGTGAGATTGAAATGACGCGCGACTGGTTTGGATGCGTCTTTGTCATTTTTTTCAACGTCTCGGAGATGTTCGCGAAAACGGTCGCCCAGTCTCCTCCCTGTTTCGCCAATGTATATCTTTTTGCAAAAAGTACATGATATGCAGTAGATAACATTAACGCCGGAGGTGCATGTGAAACGATCAGTGATTTTAATAGATCGTTTGGGTCCCGTTATGAATGAACGGACAAGTGTTGCATCGTGTGCGTGCGCATTTATAAGTTCCCGGTTCATCGTCAGATTTCAGTGTGCTCGTCACTAGAAAGTTGCACATGCACCTCCGTAAATGTTATCTACTGCATAAATGTTATCTACTGCATAACATGTACTTTTCGCTTAATAGAGGTGTTCTAATATGGAAAAAATTGCACCAGAATGCGAAATCGATTTCGTGATGTTAATTTTATTTGTAACAGTGACAGTAACACAACTGATGTGACAAATAGAAATTACCGTATTTTCTCGATTAAACGCCGGGCCCCGAATAAACGCCGGGTATAATAGAGGAAGTTGTAAGTAAGCCCCTCAAACGTTTATTTGTGGTATAATAAACTTAAGATTTAAGGGCAAGGTACACGGCTGCCAAGAAAAACGAATAATAACCCTTTTTAAAAAAATGGCGGGCGAGAAAAAAACTGCCGATTCAAAGAAACGCCGGGTCCACAAGGCCAAGTTTGAAATAAACGCCGGGGGCGTTTAATTGAGAAAATACGGTAAGTACAGTACGTGAAACCTTAGACTACGAGCAGTCTCTCTTTCCCAGCTTAGTCCGTCGAGCGAGAAACGAAAAAAGTCAGCGAACGGATAATTAGCCTGTTCCAGGCGTTCAGATAGTGGAGAACGCGCGAATAGTTCTTCGCGCCTTCCCCAACTATTCGCGCTTTCTCCACTATCTGAACGCCTGGAACAGGCTAACGGATAATGGCCGCGCGAAACTGGGGTGCCTCGCCCCCAGTTTCGCGCGGCCATTATCCGTTCGCTGATATGTTTTTTTCGTTTCTCGCTTGACGGACTAAGCTGGGAAAGAGAGACTGCTCGTAGTCTAGTGAAACCTGTATTAAGCGGACACCGTCTATAAAGCGGACACCAGCTGCTTGGGTGCCTACATTTCATTCCCATATTTACTGTAAAACGAACCTGCATTCAGCGGACCCTTTAATGAAATTTGACAATTCGTCAGGGGGGTAACACCATACCCTGGGGTGTAGTTCTCAGGCATATATGCTCCAATGGAGCTTTTGTTTCTGAGCATTCGCCAACAGACCAATTTCGATATATTAGAATTCATACTTGACTCCGAGGCTTGGGGAATAAAACAAAAGAAATGAATAATTCAACGCTGAACCTCAATGTGATTTCTTTTGTGTTATTCCCCCAAGCCTCGGAGCGAAGTATGAATTTTAATATATCGAAAATGGTCTATTGTATGTCAAGCATACTGTAAAGTCAATTCGCCCCCCCCCCTGACGAATTGTCAAATTTAATTACCATTCGTAAACAACGAAGCATAAAATCTGCGTGCAAGACTATAGGGCGAATGCCGCAGTTTCGACAAGTTGTTTATCAACAAGGAAAACACCTGGAGTGACCAAAACCGGTTCGTAAGTTGTACCAATACTACCAGTTTCTTGTCGTTATTTGTTTTAGGAGCAACATAATAATATATAATTAAGACTGGAGAGCAATATTACATATTTAGCGCGTTTTCGCCATGTGTGCTGGTCTAAAGATTGAGTCCGTAAATTTTAATGGTTTGTAGCATTCGCAATCGAACTTGCTGTAAGATACAACGCATGTAAGATATAACAACATATTCTTGGTGTCAAGTGTCCATGATTATTATTTTTCGAGGCGCAATAAACATTTATTTTACCTCGGGTGGAAATAAGCTCCTAAGTTGACGGCATTTCTGTTGCAGCGTTTCTGTTCCGCGATTTTTTTGTAACTTGGCCACAATCTAGACCATATCAAAGGAAGTCGATTCGCAAATTTTGAGCCAAATAAAACGGATCAATTTTTTTTTAGGAGGGCCTTAATATGAAATGAGGGGTTTGCGCAAATCCAGATTTTGGCTCCTGTATTTATTTCGAAGAAAATCGGTTCATAATAATCCATGCTACATTCAACTAGGAGATACAAAAAGAATTATTGCAATACAGTAAAAAACAAAGAAGTCAACCAAAAGTTTGCATCCAGGTCACAGATGAGCGCATTTTGCATTTCGAGCAAGTCATCTTAATACAGGTTTCACTGTAACTGCATATTCAAGGCAGTTCATGCCTGGTTGTCGGATTTTATAATGTTTGTTGTTCGTAATATACGGAAAGTCTTTGTTGTAAACCACATCATCAACAGTTTTGCCATCACATTACTCGTTTTCTCACGTTTAGTGCTAATGAGAGTTCTTAGTCCTGATCATTAAACAAGGTGACCGTTTAATAGAGGTGAAGTACGATAAAATTCGCCAATTGGAGTCAAGTTGTTTGTTCGATGTTTGTTCATCAATTCGTCTTTTTCATGCGACATCTTTAAAAGACTCCAAAGAATAATAATAATAATAATAATAATAATAATAATAATAAGAATGCCACAGTTTGATGTTCACCTAATTGTTTCAACATCTTTAGTCATGCTTCCACCCGAATTTCCACCCTGCATATCAAATGGGAACAACCTTCTTTGAACCAACAGTTGTATCATGTTAATTTAAAACTTTCTCTCCGGCATTAGCATTTTCATTTACTTGGTCTTGTTATAAATTCAACCTTGTAACTTACAACTTCAAACTGAAGATGAAGGGATTGTCAAAACATGTCTTTTAAAATCAAAACTGTTGTCGTTTCTTTGAAAATTATATCTTTAAATAGGATTGACAAAATGCAGCATAAAGTGACTTCATTTCCTGTGTTAAAAAACGTAGCTAGTCTTTCTACATCAAATAATGACAGAATAGTCACTTCCTTGGTGCATTGGTGCTTGCATCATGCCGGATGGGTAAGATTACGTTGTCTTGCTCTGAATATCTGAGTCATCATAAAGTCCAACCACTCCCAGATGGTCAGAAGGCTACATCCCAAAAATAATCCCATGCTACCTCCGATCTCACCTTAGGAAAGAAAAAGAAATTATGTTTGCATGATTCTTAAAATGTATGAAATAATTAATGATAATCTAATTAGCATTTTGTAAATTCAAATCTTTATAACTCAATAACGCGACGTTCAAAACAAGAAATATTTCACCATTTAACTATTCAATGTGCGTAGAGTTGATTCTGAAAATATATATTTAAGGCTTATAGGCATCTTAATAGCCGCCATTTTGAATATCCCTCACTCAGTTCCAGTTCTACTCTGCGCTGCCCACTGAACCCAAGAAACGCTGGGTGGGCGATCCTTTCGATGGCCTGCGCATACGTGCAGCAAATGAAATAGGAGATGTCTACACGCAGACTATCCTTTTCGAGTGTTGCTTAGAATTACCATCATTTCGTCCAATCACAAATCAAAGACACCGGTACAACAGAACTGTCGGTAAGATGATAATTTTGTTGTGTTGACATATTTCAGCTATTCACTTGAAACAACTTTCGTCGAGCACTCGAACTATAGCTCATAATGTTAGTTAAAATCGACTTTGATTTAGTTTCATGGAAAACGCTGTAGGATGACGAACGAGTCTGATAACTAATTTAAAAAAAAAAAACATTTTTTGTTACTGATTTACAGTTTTCTCACCAAACAAGGAGTTTGTATCATAAGCCGGTTGCTCTTCCTGCAAATCATAGCTCATTGTCTTGAAGCCCACTTGTAAGTACACAAGATTCTCCCTGAAAAAAATAAGATAAAGACCACCAGCAGGTTCAAACGAACAGCAAGAAACATGCAATCATGAAGGCTTGCCTCTCGGCAAAGATAACTGGAAATTATTGTGCGTAAGTACCGTACGCGCGCAGTTTCTGTGAAGTATGCTATATATATGTACCACACTTGGAATGAGGTTTGGCAAACCAGCATTTTTCCTTTTTAATTCTTGAAAGCTGTTCTACAGTAGAGCTTATACTAACGGCCACCTTCCTATAACAGCTACCTCTCTACAACGGCCAGTTTTCCTTGTCCCGACTTGTCATTCACTCACTCAAATCCTCTAATTGATAACCTCCCCATGACGGCCAGCTCTCTCTGACGGCCAGAAAGTTCTGTCCGAAGGTGGCCGTTGTAGAGAGGTTCAACTGTATTCAAAGAAATAATTATAAATTTACCTCTGGTATTGGTGATCACTATAATAACCGTGTCTTATGAGTGCAGCGGCTGTGCCGGGATCCGGAAAGTATGAATAAGACACCTCAGCGCTGTATTTAGCATAAGAACAAGGAACTTCGCATCCGCAGGTCTTCTTGGTAACAGTTGCTGCATAGGTAACATGTAATTGAAAAAGATTAGAGCAGTTTTCAATTGAGTGTGAAAAAAAATTACACAATTGCTTTGGTTTTGCATTGCTACGCTTTGTGATTGGCTACAAAATCTCGCGCCACTTTCTCGACCAATCAGAAGCTATAAGTAAAACCAAAACCAATCGTGACTTGCTCGAACGCGTTTTTCCGCGCTTGGCGCCACCGACATGTAATTGCTTCGAGCTCTGATTGGTTCATTGGATTGTTTACGACTGCCGTGATTGGTCAGAGTAATTACTTTGGTTTTGGTTTTACGACACTCAATTGAAAACTACTTTACATGTTTATAAAACGATATTAAATACATTCAGTTCTTTCTGTTGGACGTAGGAGCGACTTCTGGAAACCGGTGCATTGATTGCTTTCAAATAAGCAGTGTTACACTGCAGACATATTTTAACCATAGCTTCTCGAAATGACCATTTTTTGGTCATAAATAAATATAAGTATTTACTTGATTTTAAGTGCAACTTAAAGACTAATAAAATTGCGTGAGTTAAGCCAGTGCGACTTTTAGAAGTCTCCCTATGTTAGTAGTTTTCGATTACCTTCATAAGACCATGGTTACATTTGGCTATTTTGATTGTAAATTGCACTATGCTACATGAAGTCTACTGCACTTTTAGCCAATCGAAAGTGAACTTACTCCTTTTATAAAGTGATCTTTTAGGGGAGTTGTTGATGCTGCTGTTTTAACCGGAAATATTTCTTGCATACCAATCAACCAAGGTATTTTTTGTCACCAGTATCACGTCCCTCTGCACTTTGTTACAGCACCTCCAATCACTTTAACATGTGAGTACCACCAAAGGCTTATTTCTTGAGCGAAAATGATCTATTTTTCTCCTGATTGCAAACCTGTTGCTAACAAAACCATGACTCATCCGAAAAAGATTAAGAATAGTTTGTGCGTGGGCTGTCAATCATTTACTTTTACCGGGACTTTTACACTTTTGTGTACAAACCAAAACAGAACATAGCCAAAGCCAAGTACATGTAACTTTGCTGTATAAAATATTTATTTGATTAGTAAAACAGATCAAACTTACCATGTATCTTGTAAACACACATATAGTCTTTCACGGTCGTACACGTTAAATGGCCAGGTGCACCTGGAAAAAAAACACAAACTTGATTTAAATTACACGTGCACAGCAGTTATGAGTGTACGTTAAATTTGTTCTATTTACTTGTTTGTTTGCTTTTCTACCCTACCTGTATATCCTGGAAGTCGGCAGCCACAAATCTTGACAATTTTTTCAGCCTTGCATTCAAAAAAGCATCCTTCCACAGTGTAGCTAGGGTACGCTTTTAAGCTCTTCGCGGCGCAGTTTGTAGCAAACGGTTTTTTCAGGTTCTTATACTGTGATAAAAAAGGAAGAAAAATTCCAAAAACTTAGTTTAGCTATTATTTTAACTGAGTTCAAAAGTGCCTATATATTGTTTTTCTTGTGTGCTATATGGGCGTTTTATTAGTATGCAGGAAATGTAAATTGTGATGACGTCAGTCCTCATTACAACAAACAAAAGGTCACAAAAATATGCTCAAATCCAAATTAGTATGCAGGAAATTCAAAGTAGTATATAGGAAATCCGCGAGGAGAAATCCACTAAACTAGATTTAACATGACCCTAATTACTGGAATAGGTCACAGGTTGTATTATTCAGTGATACACATGCATTTGTTCGTATATTTAGCTTCTGCTTGTTGACGAAGTTAGATGCTACATCAACATACTTTAGTCAAGTTACTGCCTCCACTGTAGAATATAGTACATTCACGACAACAATGAAAACAAGTACAAACCAGTAGAAAACAAATCAATAACATGTATAAAATCCTACCCTTTTCTGCGTGAGAGCTATAATGGCATGTTGTCCTGGTCCAATGTTGAGTCCTTCCCATTCATCGATGTACTCGCCCTGTCCATGAATCAGTACCTTGAATCCTACTGACATCTTTCCTTGAAAATACTCGGGTGTCTGTGCATCGAGGACAATTGACAATCCAGATGAAACCCCACCATTGCTCACTCGTTTTACCTTGCCATCTTTCCCTGAGTTAAAGGTGTAACACATTCCTGATGGGGTGAAAATGGGATCAAAACTTTTTGCAGAACAAGGGGTTGACAGGCCAAACTTGCACAGGGGTCCAACGAGGGATTTAATGTCTTGGCTGTAGCGTTCCAGAAAAGTTTCGACATCAGATTGGAAGGAAGATTGATGTTTTGCCAACAGAAGGTCGCGTCTGTATTGCTTTGTGCAGTTTGGTAGACTTATGGACATGTTGACTGTATGAGGCGGTTGGCAGCAGCAAAGCAGAGACATACCACAAGGATTATTGCCTCGCACCTTTTTAGTAACATCACATAGGCTTATGTTTAAGCCCCTGGCTGCAAACTGTGGGTCGTCATCTTTCATGTATAGTTTACTCTTAGCAAAGTAGTTATGAGAACATATCGTAACAGCTGGAAAATCCATTTCTTTGAGATCCTGTTTTGTGGTGACCAAAGTGTTGATTGGATAGCTGTAGTATTTATTGAACGCTCTGTAAACTGTCAAGACGTAGTAAGCAAGCGAGGCCAGAAGCAGCACAATCCAGATTGAACGAACGAGAAAATGGCGTTTCTTGAAAACATATTTAAGACCGTGCAGTGTTGTGTTATCAGTAAACTCCTCCCAAGTCTCTGTTGTAGGCTTTACGTCTTCTTGAGCTAACTTGTTCTCTTGGCTTTCTGTCGTCCAACATTCGGGCCTTGTTTTTTTCTCGGCCATCATCATTTGATACAGGGACGTGTGTATTCAGTGGTAACTGAAGTCAGTTTCCTGGAAACCAAATCATATACGTTAAATACGAAGGTATTCAGCTGCACATAAGACAAAATTGCAATTATAACGGATCGAACAAATAGGTAATTTAGTTTCCAAACCTGAGGCAACAGCCGGTCCCCATAAAATACTACAAACCAAATTATGTGACACTTTTTAATTACAGCGAACACCTTTTTCAGCATTTCTCATGAAATTATTTCTCCACTGAGATTTCATTGCCTTTTTGGCAATCCTAGCCGTTCAGACATTAACATTTAGAAGGAATGGGAACGCGTCATGAAAAAATACTGCAAGCTTTTAATATTTCGTGTCCCTTTTTTCTATTTTTCCACTTTGTTTTTTTTGTTTAGCAAACTCTGTCTTCGTCAATTAGCAAAACTTGCTGTACCTCAATAATTAAAAGTATTTTTTGGCCATTCATGATCGTCCCTTATTAAATGACAGTTTATTTTATTTGTATCTTGTTATATTGGGACATTACTTCGATAATAAATAATTTGGCTATATTTACAAAAGTTATTTGAATGTTTAGTATGGTAGTAGTATAAGTAGGTTTTTCACAACATTACAATAACAACAGTACTCTATTAATAAGCATACAAGTGGTTCAGCTAGGAGCATAAAAAGTTACGAATAGTTACTACGAATAGTATCGACAAATGAAATAAGAATGTTATCTCTTTAATCCGGTTTTTAGCTCATGAATGTTATTTTTTCTTGGTAACTCCGCTGACCAGTGCTAGGGCTTCAAGCTCTGGAAAATTAAAACGATCTGCGGACTTTAAAAGATTTTGTTGCTGTTGTTAGCAGATTATCTTATAAAGTTAGATTACGTTCTCAAAGGGATGGAACGTTCTCGATCAGTGTGGGAACACTGGCGTCATGCTGTGCAATTTACTAAAGCTTGGATTAGTTCTCTAAATATAGCATCTTTTGTGATTTTTAATATAGAAGATTTAGAAGATGGAAGGAGCATATCTTGAACTTTATTGCTATGTGACAGCAGTACACATGGTGCTAAAATATTTTGATAGTCGGCATAAAGACATTGAAAGCAATCATAGTTTTTTGGATTGCAGTCAGATTATGAATTCGTCGTGTTCTTTAATGATTGTATGCCACCTTTTACTGAAAACAGATAAATAAATACACCAACTGAAAGCTCGTTGAATTCGTAGGCACCTTAAAAAGTATAAACTTTGATTTTTTTCACCCAGCGTGCAGCAAGAATTATTCATTGAACACGCAAAAGGACTGCGAAAGGTCGTGTTGTTCATGTTGTTAATTCCCTTAAATTATATTAAGCCTAGCGTTTCCAATATTATACGCTTTTTTATTGTTTATTTTAATTGAAAATTGCAGCAAAAGTGGCTAAAGGACACGAAGTTTACTGGTATAATTTTGCGGGTTAACATATACCATGTAGGTTTTGCAGCAGCATAAAGATTTTGCGAATGCTAAAAGCTTAGCTTTCATGGTTTGTGACTCACATAGAAAACATACTTGTCAAACCGACCAGGTGTCGTATACCACGTATTGCTGTCCAAATAACCGCTATGTCCTTCATAGAAAATCGACGTCATTGACGAATAATTCGAAAAGTTTCCATTTAACGTCCAGGGCCCGGTTGTTCGAAAGCCGGTTAAATCCTAACCTCGGGTTAAATCGCTGTAACCTGAGGTTAAGTTTTAACCGCAGGTTAATTCTGTTGTTCAAAGACAGGTTAAGGCTAAACTCGTGTTAAACAGCGGGTTAAATTTAACCCTCCTAGCTAGGTGGGTTAAAAAACTAACCTCGGGTTAAATTTGACAAACATTCTATGATTTACGGCAACGAAACGTTTTCAAAAACAACAATAAATTCATGGAAGATGAATACGGTCCTCACTATAGCTGGGTGACAACCTTCTTTTTGTATGACAGGTTGTAAAAGAGCGTTATAATGGCGAAATTGGCTCCAACGAACGCTGAACTCATCACTAATCAAAAACGATATGGTGGAAAAATCACGGTGAAAAATGACAAGCGAGCGGTACAGTCGTCAAATTGAAACTCCGACAGTTCTCCCTGGCTTAGTTTCTACCTTTTATGAGATAAATCGGGTTCTTAAAAATCCATGAAGAGCTTTTTTCACTTTTCAAACAATAGAGCAACGGTAGCAATTATTTTGAACTCTTCGGATCAGCAGAAAGTTTGCCTTTACTTGTTTGGGCTCCCTCCGTCTCCCCTAAAATTACAACCAAACTTCAAGAAAAACTTAACCGGCATAAAATCTAAGAAAAGGCCGGCAATTCAAGCTGTTCAGTATTCAGCCGGTATGAAGTTTTCTGTGTTATCGGAAAATATTTAACTTCAGAGGCCATCTTTGCGAAATTACTCCATGAAAAGCGAGAAAATAACAACTCGAAATGGCGCCGGCCGCTCCGAAACTATATTTTTTCGCCCTATGTACCAGCGTGCGAAACTGAAAGTAATTTTATGGTAAACACATTTTCGCAAAAATTTATATTGACTTTATTCCCTATTTTACGGGCTATTTTACGCCACTGCACTGATCCCAGCGTATCAGCACTGCAATATTAAACAACAAAAGAATTGTGTCCTTTTATTCTAATTTTCTATGAAATAACGAAGAAAAAATATACTTCAGTAAAAAAGCATGTTTTATTAATCCGCCTTTCTATGAAATGATACAAGTCTACTACATTTTTACAAATGTTTTCGGATAATATCCGAGAATCCAAGAAAACTGTCGCCACCGTGTAAAGTTTGAGAAATAAACAGCAGACAAGCGGCTTGTTGAAATGATAAACTCAAGATCAAACTAATTCCAGTAATTTTCTACTTACTTTTTCATTTTTGACTCCAATTAAATAACCTTCAAGATGTCAGTCTAGAGTTTTTTTCACGCAGATGGCCTCCACAACGCTAGTTAATATTTTCAAGTTGTTTGAAAATAAAGATGCACAAAACGTTCAGTTTCTTCCAGCCGTAAGAATACAAATCCGTGAATGTGAGCCGTTTTTCCTTCTTGCCTGTGATGCTTGACCTTGAAATCCTCGAAAAATTCTTCTCAGAAGAGCTACTATTCGGCTACAAATAGAGTTAACTTTAAATTCTACAATATTTTACTATTTTATACTCAAAACATTTTCAATGGATCGGGCGAAGCGGCTTCAAACTTTTTCAAAACAACTTCCAAAGAGTATTATGGGATGCTAACCATGGATTAGTGGCGGTTAACCCGAGGTTAACTAACCGGTCCTCTAACCGGGCTTTGAACAACGCCATTTCAACCTCGGGTTAGCAAACCCGCGGTTAAGAAATTTAACCTCCGGTTAGGCCTAACCGGAGGTTAGTTTAACCCTGCTTTCGAACAACCGGGCCCAGGCTATTAGATGCCCTACTATCAGACAAAGTCATGTGTGTATTGTGCATTCTCGTAAATAAGCGGTCTCGCTACAGATTAAGCATAGAAGCGGTCACAGGGTAGATAAGAAAACGAACATAAATGACTAAAACAGCGTACGTACTGTTTATCTGTTATAAATAGTATTGATAAACACAATGGCAGAAAAATACCCGTTAAATTCAACAAATCAATAAAACAAGTTGTTTGTGACTCTTGATTCATATTTAAAATTGTCGACAAGTTAGTAGTTTATGGTTGAAATGTATAAAGAGATCACAAACAGTAAAATTAATTATTTTTCTTACGAGCCTCTTACCAACCTTAATGTTTGCTACTACGCAGAAAAAAATGACCACAACTGAAAATTACGGCTATAGCCTTCTTGTAAGACGAGGGCAAGTCAGTTTTTTCGCACAATCACAATCAGATCGCAGTCTGTTTGATTCGAGCATAATCTGTCAGCTCGTCAGATATAACTTAATGAATAATGAATGCTTTACAAACCCAGGGATGGAAACAAACAAGATAGCAGCTGTTGTACTTGGCTATTACTTCTGATTATTATTCTGTTAAACAGTTTGATCACCAAAACCGAAAAATATGCCTCACTTTCGATAAACATCATTTTGCGAAACTATACCTTTTTCGTTTTTTTTTTTTGGTTTATATGTGTTTGATACATATGGGAACATATCTTAATTTCCGTCGAGCAAATATCAGTCACACAGAGCCGTGGAAAGTTGAACGATTGGCCCGCGACTCGACTTTCTTATTACGCTGTTAGTAATTATTGGACCCGTTCATTGTTCAATCTTGAACTTGGTCGTGATTAGGAATTTTAAAACAGGATCACGCGGCTTCCGTAATCAAAAAATGTGTTGCAAAATAAACCAAAACAAATTGCCACCTCGTTTTCAAGTAGATGTTTTTCTTACTTGTCCACTCGCTCAACGGGTTCGGATTCACAGACTATAGAGTCACTATACGTTCTGCTCAGCATTTTATGTTTATCGAATCAAACGTTTAACCCACGTCCGTCGTCGCTATGAGTGAAACTGCTACTTAGTAAGAGAGGGAAATTAAAGTCCCCATTCAAAAAGAGGTCTCCTGCCGTGCAATTTTTCAAAACTTGGTTTAGTGCTCAAATTACATACACGCTATATTTTGGAAACCAAATACTTAGTGTGTAGAATAAATAGACTTCAAGGTTATACTTACGCCTCAAGGCGTCAGTGCTGATAGTTATTATGATCATAAAGTTTTTGTTTATGTGAGCGATCGTTTCTAGCCTATGATTAATTCTGCATATCTCTTAATTTATATTCGTTCAAGTGGTAAATGCCACTTACCTCAACTGACTAATAGTTTGGTTGAGCTCTTGGGCCGACCACACTATATCAATTGCAGCAATTTAACAAGCAGCAGGCAATTTATCGAAACTGGAAAAGATATAACTGAAGAATTGCAACTAGTACTGAATCACAAACGACGCAAGACGTGAGGATGTTTGTATTTAGCCTGAACGAAGAACACCAACACGAGTCCTTAAGTTTAACAAACTTTCTTTTGTAAAGTATAATAATATAATTAAGTCGCATAGCAGGTGAGAAATCCAGAAAAATTTCAAAATTCGTCAAATGTAAAAGTAGTTGTTGTAACATTTCTACAATTTCTCTCAGTCAAGTCAAATTAATGGACATCTCTATATGTTTTGCCCAATCTACGATCTTTGCTCCTGCAGCGAGCCCATTTCGACTACATTATTGTATTTCCAGCGAGTCCAAGCTTTGTAATCCGAGTCAAACAATCAACAATTTAGTTGATTAAAAACAGACAACTTGAAGGTTTTATGCAGTATACCTAAAAATACGAATACGTGAAAGTAAATATATGAAAGTATTATATAAATTTAGCACATATGAAGACAAACCATTACTATTTTTGTCTGACACCAATAGATTACAAAAACAAAATAGGGTTATTTATGTGAGTAAACAACAATTCTAATGGTGAGTTTACTATGTTGGCAATTTCTGTGGTGGAGTACTGAGTTAAATATAAAAGAGTAAGTTAACACTGGCTGTAGGTTTTGTAAATATGGACGTTTCGGTAGCGCACTGCTGCCTTCTTCAGCGAATAAAGATGTAAATGGCGTCCTTGATAATGTATATCTGAATGAAATAACCGTGAAGTGAAGAATGAAATAAACAATAGAAATCATTTTGAGAAGCTTCTTGAAAAAGAAATCCAAATGTGAAAAATAACAATGTAGAAATAATAATTCAATGTTCTAAATATTCTTGAGGTTTTTAAAAATGTTAGGAAAGGAAATGTGTTCATTAATAGAATCGGCGTCACGAACGGAATGCCAAGCCTCTGGAAAAAGTCTTTGCTTTCATTGTTCAGCACGGTCGAGAATTTCAGAATTTTAGAGGTCGATTTCGTGCTGGTGTAGCATGTGGTGTTGCGCAAGGAGAGAATTTTTATCAAGCGTTACACTGATGGCTTTAGCGTGTTCTTTAAAGTGCCCCTATGATCAAATTTTTGATTTTCATTTTTTTTACATTTTCGTGTACAAATAGACTTTCTTACTCATCTGTAACAAATTTCAATTCTTTACGAACATCAGAAGTCGTTTTATTTTAACATTTATTTCCGAGAATTTACGGCCGCCATTAATCAACCTTGTTCCAAGGTTTGGTTGCGAATGGCAGAAAGTGACGTCAAAGACTCAAACATACATCACGGGTTGAAATTATAATAACAATAAGTATTGAAAATCACGCGAAAAGCAACAAAAACTTTGGACTTGTTCTTCGTGCAATTTTCTATGCTGATTGTTATTATAATTTCAACCCGTGAGGTATGTTTGAGTCTTTGACGTCACTTTCTCTCATTCGCAACCAAGCCTTGGAACAAGGTCAATTAATAGCGGCCGTAAATTCTCGGAAATAAATGTAAAAAAATGAAAATAAAAAATTTGATCGCAGGGGCACTTTATCAAGAAAGACGATGGATATTCGAGGGTCTGGTCTAGGTCTGGATGGGGGGATTCAAATGTCAGTTGTCAGTTAAAACTTAGGTTATTTGTCAGTGGTCAGTTATATTTTGTGTCATTTGTTAGTTGTCAGTTAAATGACTGTTAGTAATTAACTAAGACCTGAAATAACTGTTTTGGCGCATTTTAGATTCCCTATTTATCATTAATCAAAGGGCTCTAAGAGCCATCTCGTTAACGCGAAACAAGGCGGATAAACTTTAGTTAGCTAAATCAGCAAAATTATGACGTCTCTTGCATACTATTGCATAATCAAACCGTAATGGCCATTATTCAGTATTCCAAAATAGAACAAAACCCAAACTTCATGCTATCTTGCTCTTCCATACGCTTCCTTAATCAAACCGAAAGATTTCCACTTAGCTAAATCAGCAAAATCGGACCTCTCTTGCATACTATTGCATTATCATGAGAGCTCAACATTTAGCCATTCATTTAAGAATTGAAATTACTAATTACTTCTTTCTTTAAAAATCACGACAAACTGTCAACACACAAAAAAACAAAGTTGATCAGGAACAAACTTTTACTGGTAAACGAATGTTATACGTATATTGGCAGTTTCTTGGTGTTGCGATCACCAAATGACGTAAAACAAAAAATTCAAAAGAAAGTAAACAATACCCACACCACAACACAAAAGCTAACCAACAATTGTTTCCGCAATACCAAGAAACACCCCGTATATTTAACTCAACACAACTCACTCTCCGTTCTGGGCGAGAATTGAACGTGACATAAGCTATTTATACTTTACAGTCTGTTCAATCTCTCAACAGCGTTCAATAAATTTGATATTATAGACCCTTTTAATAAATACCAGAATGCATCACATTCCGCTATCGATGTCAAATGTATTCTTTTAAACTGCAAGAGAATTCAAAAGAATATGTTTGACGTCATTAGCGGAAAATGATGCATCGTGGTATTTATTAAAAGTGTCTATATTTCGTTATTTCGCTGAATTGATTATAGCTGATTTAACTTCCTCAAAACGTCTGCATTCATTTTAAAAATACACCGTGAAATTCTCAAACTGCGTTTCGCAACAGCACTCATTTGACCCTTTTTACCCTACTAATGGAGCACTAATGGCTTTACGACAAATGATTGACAAGAAAAACACAAATTTCGTGAGCCTTTGAAGATCAATTAACCCGTCTCGGACACATCCACTTAAAAACACATTTGAAAGATTGATGGGTAACGTGAGATATCAAAAGTTAATAACATCATGACATGTCAATTCCCTAGGGTAATTAACAATAGATCCGGGGGTACTCCCCAAAAATTTTAGTGGCGGTGTGCGACGCCCTAAATTGAAATCCTAACCGGTATTACCAGCCATATCCTTAATGCCCTTAGCTTGTATAAAGAAGTAACCCCCCGGACAAAAGTTAACAACTAAGGGACACCATTTCTACATGTATCTATACTCTTACCTATATCTCGTTTGCGCATGCGCGCATTAACGAGATAAAACACATATAATAGTCTTCAACATCATCGTCTTTGTAGAAATTATTTGTTTTAATTTTGCCTGTTGTAATAAGCTGAGCACGGGTTGTTATAATTTAACTTGTACGCACGAGAATAATGTTGAATATATTGATTGACAATATGCAAACTGACTAAAGCTGATAGGCCATTTCCGAGTTTCCTTTAGCCTCTCTATCAAAGCGAGGCTAGGTGCGAAACCTTTCATATGAAAATACGTTTTCATTCACATGCAAATAAGTTTTATTTGCATGTGAATAAAAACTCATTTTCGCACCTAGCCTCGCTTTGATATAGAGGCTAAAGGCAATTCGGAAATGGCCTATTGGGATTATTAGACTTAGCTGAAAGAAGACTTGGATCAAACATATTCTTTAATACGTAGTCACCAGCCCCTATGAAATCGCGCTGAAAAATCTTTCTAACGGAATTCGAATTTTGGTGGAAAAATTTGACATTTGTTAAACAATAAAAATGCAGACAATGAACAGACTTGCACAATTATTTATTTCATGTAATGGTAAAAAGGGAAACTTGTTTTTTTGCTTGGAAGGTTATGTATTAAAGTAAGTAATAATAAGTAATATATTTTAAAGGGATAAATATCGTATATTCATGGGATAAAAAGCATTCGAAGGTTTTCTCGTTATTTTCATTTATCTATGTTTCACTGAGCAACAGCTTACTAGTAAGAATATTTGCGATATCAGTGAAATATTGACATACACTGATTCATCTATTGACCTTATGCTCGGATAGGCCTAGGTGTCGAATTAAGATAATAAAATAAAACTCAAGGTCAAGTTTTTCTAAGCGCTCTTCCTGGAAATAGTGTTTTTTAGTTAGAGTAACATCCTTATTTTACTGTCTTATTTTTCAGTAAAACTGTATCGATTTAAGTGACTTATTTCGGACTTAACGTTAGAGCTGTTTAATTATTTGTGAAATCTGCTCACACTTCACACAAAGTCGCAAGTCCTGGTGTCAATTCATAAAAAGGCATGTTCCAACTCGAAAACATGTGGTAACTTTAATGATATGGAAAAGGGTTGGACTAAGTTAGAGAAGGTCGGGCTAAATCTAGCCTATCACAAACGATGAAGAAGGTTAACACCTTGTAATTCTTATTAGTTACAATAATCTTTAAGCCTTATTTTTACTCATGTTTCGTTTACAAATGTAAATTTTTAAACGATAAAAACGTTGTTTGTAATTTTTGTATTGTCCAGGTTGTTTTATTTTGATGAGATAGTTCGGCGATAGTCGTGAAATTTAGACACGAAAATGATTTTGACAACGTTACCTTCCTCGAGCAGATTTATGGTAATCATTCTAAAATGTAGGCGTATCTCTGCGTAGAACCCACTGCGCAACCATTACGTTAGCCTAAATTTGAGATATCTGTCACTTAATCACGGCTGACATTTCATGGCATGTACCCATCGCTATAAAATGACTTGGACAACTTCAACTTGAATGATTGCTGTAAAACTCTTGAAGTAAAAACGTCAAGAAGAAAAAACAAGTATTCCTGAGAAAGCGAGTTGCTCTCCTTTGAAGTCTTGAGTCTTAACGACCGTAAAACTCTACGTGTTGAAAGTTCCTTCAACACATTAAACATCATGTACGTTTTTTTGTCATAGTGTGCAGGGGCGGATCCAGGATTTTTCTTAGGAGGGGGTGCACCTCTAAGGAATGACGTAACTGAAGGGTGACGTAAACAAATTTTAAAAGCGAACAACGCAGACTAGGTCATCTCAGGGGGGGGTGCGCACCCCCTGCACCCTCCCCCTAGATCCGCCCCTGGTGTGTTTATCGATCATGCTGATGTTACTTACCATTAACACTCTATTAAGACATTTCTGACATTTTGTATATAATTATACAGCGTTCTCATATTAGAAATGTAAATTTTTTGGTTATTCAGTGTTTCAAAGGTTCAGGTGTCTCAGTAATTCATAATAAGTTGTTCTCGTTTATGTTAGTATTCTGTTTTAAGTTAAAATTTTCCTTTTTCCTAGACAAACTTCAACATCATCGGCTTTGTAGCAATTATTTGTTTGAATAAAACTTCAAAATAAAGTTGAATACGTTGATTGATTATACGCAAACGAAACTTTAGCCTTTTAATGTTCTACTACTACTGAGGCGAAAATGACTGATTCTAAATTCAGACCGTTTCATATTCTGCATATAACATGTTTAACGACCAATCTGACATAACCCTGCTCCTAAAAACAGCCCGAAATCGACGAAAAGGGGCTGTTTGTATACTGGGACTTCCCTTGAAATTCATCCAAAAAAGAAATTAATATATTTTTTATTGCGACCAACACTTTTCAAACCATCCACTCTCCTAGTGCGTCATTTTTGTCTGTTGATAGAACAGAATAATATCGAAATGAAAAAAATGCATAATTTCGAAAATTTTGCTGTCTGAATTCTGGGTATATACGTATTACAATAAACCGGCCGATGGCCTTCATCCTCAAAGTAATGAAATTACAAGCGATCGACTAAAGAACACAACAAATAGCGCACAGGCTCCTCTTACTGTTGTACTATTGGATAAAAAATATTGGAACTCGTGGGCAAACATGGTTTGACAAGTGTTTAAAACGGCGTTCTGAAAATTGAAAGAATAAAAACATGACCAAGGATGAAAGGCTGCTAGCTTCACATTCGCACTCATGTCAAGAATTGCATTCAAGTATCAGTATATGATCTAGTATTTTTTGGTTTCTATTTTCTGAACTTTGGATAGAAAATTTGTTCCAAACGTAAACGAAACGAGTAAAGTGTTTTACACCTAAAACCAAAGAAATTCATCTTTTTTCTGTCCTGTTTTCGGAGCAACATTATCTTTGGGTGGGCTGATGCACTTGCTTGTTTATGTTCTTTTTGGTTTTTTAAAAGTAGATCTCAGGAGAATCTGTTTGTTTTTGAACTCCATCGATTGTGTCACTGTTTAAGGTGAGCAGGTTATGATATAAACTCGCACTAACAAAAATAAAACGTTTAGAATATATTTCAAACCGACATGGTCTACTACTAAAATCTGAATTCTCAGACGTAGACTTACCTTTGTGTAACAATGTTTCTTTACTATGAAACTAGCATTCAGCACTGCGGCTTCCTTTTTGACTGCGTTGAAGACACTAATTAAAGGTCAGTTAAATGGAAATGTGTAACCAAAGTTCACCTGCTGTACGTCAAGCGTCCATTTCGTATTTGATTGGAACTTTGACATTAGAAGGTTAGAGAGCTCTCAAAACCAAAAAAAACGTATTTTTCTTTACAAGTCGAGATCTCGATTTATAAGTTGAGTTCTCGAGGTGAAAGACAAGGTCTCACATGATAAGTCGAGATCTCGAGTTATATGACGTGATCACAAGTTGTAGTTAAGTCGAGATCTCGCGTTATAAGTCGGATCTTAAGTTATATTATTATATATCATAAAATAGCCTGTTCCAGGCGTTCAGATAGTGGGGAAAGTGCGAATAGTCGGGGAAGGCGCGAAGAAAAGCGAGCGAAAAAAATGCGGGGAGACTAGGGAGAAAAGGCGAGGGAACTTCGTCTTCCCGCATTTTTTTTCGCTCGCTTTTCTTCGCGCCCTCCCCAACTATTTGCGCTTTCCCCACTATCTGAACGCCTGGAACAGGCTAATCATAAAATAAAATCGAAAAAAGATTATTCCAAGAATGTTATCAGGTGTCATTTAACCCTGGTACAAAAATGCCAATTGTCAGTAAAATTTAAGCTTATTTGTCAGTTGCCAGTTAAAATTTTAGCCATTTGTCAGTCGTCAGTCAAACCCCATCCAGACCCTCATATTCGCTCCTCCAGAAACCGGCTTTGGGTAGACTGAGCAACAGCTTTTTGATACTGAGTTATGATTGGTTAGTGGTTGCCTTTGGAAACTATAAACCTATCGTAACTTTAACGCTGGTCATTCAAACGATCCCAGAAAGCCTCAATCTCGTTCCCGGCTGAGTCCGCGTTACCCGTGGACTCTGGGACCTGTTTCTCTAAGGTCCGGAAAATTTTTGGGGCCCGGAGCTATATTTTAAAATCAGAATTAATAGAAATGTAGTGTAGATTTTAGCCTACAAAGCAGCCCGACTTGTTTCATCGACCTAGAATTTTATTGCTTAGCTTTCAAAACTAGAGGGGGGGCTTGTCTTCCATCATTTTTATTTCGACGTTGATCTTTCGAGTTGTATACACCGGGATAATATCTGCATTCTGAATCTCGTGACTGAAGTCTTTAAGTTGTCTTCGCACTGAGTCCGCAGACTTCTGGTCTTTGAAAGGTAGGAGGATTCCGATTGGAACTTTTTGCTTATCAGACGCTTGCTGTTGGGCACGTGAATTCTCAGACACTTTTGCGTCAATCTAATTTATTAGAGACGTACGTCATGTATAGAGCACTTGAATAATTGTATTCAAGTGAGAAAATATCCAGCTTCAATGGACATTTTGTATACATCGGTATTTGACAATTCGCTACTCGCCTAATAAATTAGTCTGAGAATCAGAGCTAAGTTTATAGACACAAGAAAAACATAGTGAGATTTTAATTCAGAGGTGATAAGGCAAAAATTGCCAGAATTTGGAACCGAATGATGAAAACAACAGATATCGCTGCGGGACAAATCAGTCAACGGCTTTTAACATCAAATACACTTGAATTTTTTAGTTCAAGCAGGAGCCCATCCAGGTTCAAGGACTCTTAAAGTTCGTACGAGAGTAACAAAACCGATTACGTCAAATTCAAAACTAAAGTTTTATTTCAAATCCGTAACAGACAATGGTCAAATTCTTCAGTAATTTCGTCTTATTCAATTTACATTGACCTAACCTGCACCAGGCGGTATTGGGAGTGCTCAAGCGGGTTTTGGGCGCGAGCGCGAGACACGTGTTTCTCTCCCCTCGCGTGTCTCGCGCTGCGCGCTCGAGCCCAAAAGCTCGTTTGAGCACCCCCAATACCGCCTGGTGCTGTGGTGCAGGCTAACACTGACCTAGATAATCACTTCATGTATGTTTGCTCTTATACGAGTTGATTTTTTTTTTTCAATATAAATAGGGATTTTAAAATTATTGAACCAAAGAAACCCTTTTTCAAACGACAAGGAACCATGTTCTTATCCTGTCATGATGTGTTTCACGAATTCCTCGTACAGAACTTGACCTTGATTGTCCTCAAAGCCAACTAAAAGCTGGTCAACCTCTTCAGCTGTCAATTTATCACCCAGACTGCACAGCACGTGACGCAACTCTGCTGCGTTCACTAATCCGTTACAATTGCGATCAAACACGCGAAGGCATTCAATGAAATACTCTGGATCAACTGAAAAGAAAATACGCGAAGAAAATCCATGAAATACTCTAGCTCAGTCGAGTTAAACACAAAAATTGTAAATTAAAAAGGACAGTGGAAAATGTAATTTCGATTTACAAGAGTAGGATGTGAGCCAGGTCTTTTTCCCGGTATCAGGGAAAGATTAAGGGCATATCTGATTAGGGAGCCATAAATAATACTCTCATTTTAATTAGCAATTTTCACGAAATCGGCCTCCCTGAACACACTTTCCGCCGGTGCTATCGGTGTCTCTAATGTTTTTTATGTATGCGCTACCTTAAAAAGAAGTGTGTTCAGTTCCAAACAGCACTTCAAAAAATTGAACAATGGAGGGGTTTTTCATGAACTGAAAAGTTTGGGTCCTTTTACAGCCAAAATAAGGTAACTCAAACCCAATAGGTAGCTTAAAATTGAATGATTTGAACATAACTAGACCTATTAGTATAGAAACTAAACTTATGCCCCATTCACACCAACGGTTAAACATGTTTAAATGTTGTTTAGTTTAACTACGTTTTTAGCCTCTATCTTGGACGTTTTGAAATGTATATGACTCAAACTACCTGGAATGGTAATAAAGTCAATAAAGTTTCTTTTAGTAAAGATTTCACTCCAAATATTACGCGAGGTTAGGAGGTATTTTTCTAAACCTGTTTTAAACTAAACAACATTTAAACATGTTTAAGCGTTGGTGTGAATGGGGTATTAGTTTGAAAAATGTAAAACATAAGCGAGATCTTTCACCAAAATGAGATTTTTTACATGTAATTCATTAGTTGTTTTACACCTAAAAATAATTTGTCAAAACTTGTTTTTAACATTTTCCAGACTTCTTTCTATGACATCATGAACTCCTCCAGCTTCATTTCATTCGGGCATACACTTGAATATTGCTCTTTGACGATAAACACACTCTGACTCGCTATACAAAATGGTGATTTTTTTATGTATTAAAAGCACGAAATCTTTGTTATTAGTTTCTAAATTAATTGTATATTATTTAGATTAAAACATTTTCTGAGGCGTTTTCAATATCAATGACCATTGATGTCATTATTATTCATATTCTATTCAGACCGGAGTAAAGCATTGTTTGGTTCTTTCAGTTTTAATGTCAACACATTTGGCAAGCTGAAAGACCTTCCAGCCATCGAGACCCATCGAGTCGTCGAGCTTTCAGCTATACTGAAATAAAAAGTTTCAGTTCGATTAAAATACAAAACTTGTCGCTTTTTGCATTATTTTTCCTAGAAAGTAATTTTTGATACAGAAAAACAAAATAAAAAACAATAAGCTTATTTCCTCAAATAAGGTTGTAATATGCTATGACATCCGCGAATATATCTTACCTGCGCTTTTTTTCTGCCGATCTCGCAGGTTTTGATAAATTGGAAAGAATTCTTCGAAGCTTACTCGCTTCGCTCCGGTTCCAGCAGGATCAAGACTGCGAATAATTTTTGCAATTTCTCCTTCGGTCGGATTTGTGCCAAGAGCTCGCATAACTTCCCCGATTTGACTGCATTCAACTTTCTTGTCTCCTCGTCGATCGTATAGATAAAAAGCTTCTTTGCATTCTTCCAAGGAATCTTCTGGCGCAAACATTTTTGCTGGAGAGCAGTATTGAATCAAACTCGGTGTTCTGAGAAAAATACTTCCAAGCTAGTAACTCGACCGCGTTAAGATTGAAGTTATTGTTTTTCTTTCACATCTGTTTTTATAGCAAACAGGTGCTTTCAGTGGTGCTTTCAAAATATGCAAATCAATGCAAATCAAGTCCAAATCAGGGTCCGCAGGTTACTCAATCAGCGGTCGAGGACGAGTGGCTCTGGTGACGAGAATTTGATGGTCTTTGATAGGTAATGTTCTCCGAAGTAAACGAAAAGAGATGCCCAAACGGTTAATAAATTCGTGTTTATAAGTGTCATATATCCGTCAGAATTCAATTTTTGGATTCATTCGTTTTCTTAGGGACAGGTCCAGCCAGTGTTAAGGTTACAGTGTACCTTCGGGGTTGTCTCCAGTATAACAGCTCTAGCGTCTTAAGATTACACTTCATATACCTAAACCCAGATATCAAATTAAAGCTTATAGAGTTGGCTATCTAAATATGGAAACCATTTGGTAATAAAATGAATTGTCGAATTTTTTACGATGTCTAAATTCGAACGTCCGAATCAGCTTTAAAACGCTATAACTCAAAGCGATTATTGTATTTTGCTAATTTGATTTGTTCTCGGGTTTCCGGACACGAAGCGCTAAAAAAACATGTCGGCGATTTCCCATATTCAATTGCAGTGAAAAGTTACAGAATGATTTTCGAAAAAGGGAGAAAAAAAATTGGAGTGATCGCACGGAAATGGCTCTTGACGAAAACGTTTTCGGAAATAAGAAATTCGCCGACACGTTTTTGTTGATTATATGTTAGCCTAGCTTGTGTCCAAATTTGAGGAAAATCGAACAAATTCCCTTTGAGTTGTAGCTCTTTAAAGTGTCCCCTACAGGGTGTATGTAAAAGGCGGAACGCACCCGGAACCACCCGGAACCTGCCGGAACCTGCCGGAACCGACCCGGAACCACCCGGAACCCACCCGGAACCTGCCGGAACCGACCCGAAACCGACCCGGAACCTGCCGGAACCCACCCGGAACCCAAAAAAATTGAAATAAAAAATTAATAACAATAGAATAATAAAAATAAAATAAAAATAACAACAATGAAGGATACCCTAATATAAAAAAAGACTGATAGGTAGTTCATACCTAAAAAAGACAGGACTGACGTGACTGACGGAGTGCTCGCCATGCAAAGGTCAAAGTCCAGAGTATTTTTACGACTCGAAACCACGTGCGTTAGCGTTGTGCAAGTTAGGAAGTCAATGAGAGAGCTTCCACATTTGTTTACATTTCGACCATGAATGAGGCGAAAGATGAGATTTTCATCATAGAAGATGAACCTGAAGATGACGATAAAGAACTGTATCAGTCAGTTTTCATCAAAACCGAGGAGTCGTGCCCTAATGCCAGGTAACATTTCGTTCGTACAAACAAAAATTTGACTGTTTACAGGTATAATGGTATGTAAGGAGCTAATCATTTCCCTAAATATCTGTTCACAAATTTACACGGTTTCATTTCCGCAGTACTTTGAAGACAGGACGAAATGATGACAATGGGCTAATCGAAATCCTTTCCTCGCCGGAAACAAGTCCGGAAAAGAAAAGGTAAGCGCAGGTTCATAAGTTTCACGGAGGCGTAGCGAATTGCATGACAACAACAGCCGGAACTATACGAGGTCACTCAAGGAATTTTTTTCCAAGCTAGTTGGTTTTCATCAAATAATGGTGAAACTGCCTTTAGCTTACATGTCAGACGAGGGTGGAAGGGAGCCGGGGGGTGTAGGAGGTGAAAAGATACGAGCACATGTATATGGCTGCAATTTTGGTGACAAAACATGATACAAGTTCAAGGACAAAGACTTTTGTTATTACTCACAATATACTACTGTTTGTGCAACGGGTGCAACTATGGTATGGCTTTGAATGAGCAAAAATGGGAGATTTGAAATTTTTTTTTTTAAAAAAAAAAAACAGGATCTCATGAATGCGATTTCATTTTTTGTTACCTATTAATTTAGGGCCTACAAATAGTTAAATGAAAATCAGGACAGGACGGGGACTCTGGGTTAAAAATCCAGGCGGGAGGGTGGGCCTAGCGGGCCTGAGGAAATCCGGACGAAGGGACGGTAAAAAAATCTTGCCATCCGTCGCGGGGGGTGCATTTTCTCTGGAATAACCCATTTTACACAGGTTGCATGAGATCTAGTCACAGGAATACCAAGTCTTTACATTGATTATCAATTTCCTTTTTACAGCAGTTACCACACACAGTTCTCGACTGCTTATTTTTTAATCCTTGGAGCTATTATTGTGAAATTTAAATAGAATTTTTCATTTTGTAGATGTAAGGTTGAAGTTTCAGAGGACAAAAGTTCTGAAATAGGAATTCACAGGAGATGTTTAGAATTCCAGCCGAGGTAAGTTACAAACATTCTGAAAAATGTGAACCAATACATGTAAGTGACCAGAGTAATCTTCCTTGAAAGGTTGTCATTGACGATGGCCCATCAAGGTTATCAGCTCTTTCAGAACAGATAACTTCAGGACTATTAAGGATATATCTGACTAATTTTTCAAAAGGGCACCTAAGAAAAATTCAGGACATTTTCAACTTTTGTGCATCCAAAGGCCCTGGTGATCAATATATTACGGCTTATTATGAGAACTCAGGATCGAAGAAACTCATGTAGCTTGGAAAACAATTAAAAGTGACACTGGCGCCGTGGGAAATTAATCTCCACCTCTGACTCCTTTGCTGGCCCGAAATATACTTCTCGAGTTCACATTTATTTATTGATCGATTTTTTTGAAGACTTTTTTAAACTGTAAATTTGCTTATTTTTAAACGAGTTTCTTATGTTATGATGGAAAAAAAAGAAACCACAGCAAAACCAAACAGCTCGGTAACAAACAGTGACGTCATTGTTCCCAAGTTTACATAAGGTATAACAGTTCTCGGGACAGTTCTCGCCAAGCTTTTAGCCAGGTGGCAATTTCAACATATATTGCACTTACTTCAACATAACTGTAAAATTCAAAGCACATGGTCAATTACAATATGCATGCATGTTATAGCTTCTTATGATCTAACATGTTATTTCTTCCAAACAAGCGCATTTCATGTTTTTCACAAAGTCCTCACCGATAAGGCATTGTAAATGATAATTATCTAAACATCTTTTTAATTCGAATCAAGTGAGAACTGTTGTAAGTACCACGTGCAGTTGTCCTGGTGACTTAAATTATAGACCAGTCAGAGATATTCCATCCCACTATCTTGCCGTGGATTTTAAAGAAACCCCATGATATATTATATATGATGTAATAAAATTTGTACCGGCCACTCAAGGACATTTTGTAGTGAATGACAGTTTACATGTTTAAATGATGATGACGACAACGGTGACGACAACGATGACGATCGGAATGGTCTCGCACGTCGTGCCGAGTGTAGAGAACTCGTCAGGGAAGAGAAAGCAAAAAAAAGAAAAGAAAAAAAACGTCCCTAGGGTAAACCAGGAATCACTAAAAATATAGATGAAATCTATGAATAATTGTAACATTTAGCGGGCTTAGTCTGATTTACGTTACTCTGTTTTGCTTTCTGTTAGGAACTGCGGAGAATCGTTGAGAATCATCAGTTACTTTGCCGGGAATTTATGTTTTCCCATGACTGAAATAAACGATGGGGAATTTTCTGTGACTGAAACTGCCCGCATTCTATTATCAACAAATTCGACATCAAAAGTTGTTTGTCAAAAAAGCCCTAAAGGCGTCCAACTGAACTCCTGTTTCTTGGTCAACCTTACGAACTTGAAAGACCCACGTGACGTACGTGCCGACGATCTAGGAACCTGGAGACACAACGGAGTTGTTACCACATACCTCAGTGTTAATCGAAGTGCAAATAAGGTGGGAGAGATTTTGCAACGCCCAAAGAATTTCAAGCCCAGTAAGGAAGATATGGAGGACAGTGATATGTTTGTTATGCGTCGCACATATCACGCAAACGGAACTGCGTCAGATTACAAAAGACTGATTGTAGAAATGGAAGGTAAGAACCACTTGGTACTTTGAGGTGTCTGAACACAGATTTTTTCGCGTGTCAGTGCGCGCCCAAAAGCCGAGAAAAACAAGCATGGCGCCGATAGTCTATAGTAACTTCTTTATGTCGTTTTCTATGGAGTCGAGTGCTGTTTTTCTCCTCAAAATCACTTGGTTTGTAAAATGCGAAAGCTTATGTAGGATCTACGTTTATCTTCTAAGAGGAAGTGAGGCCGCAAGGAACCCAACCTTTTTGTTTGTTTTTCGTTTTTCTCATGAGAACCCAGTTAAATCCAGCGCGTGCGCCATTGACCAAACAATTGAGACTGAGTGTTCTGTTGACCTTCATAGAAATGCGCCCTTTTCTTGAAAACCAGATATTGTAGTGATTAATCTACATCTGTTTTATCGTTTAAGTCTCTCTCCTTCTAACGGAGCACTCTGTTAAACGCATCCTTTCTTCTTACCCAGATCACAAAGGCTCCCTTTTGCCTGTATGCGTCCTCAAGTACAATTTCGATGGGCCAGAACATTATTTTGATGTTGCACCGCATGGTAATTCAAAGGGAAGAACAGGATACATGCGAACAATGCCTAGTACACTGGATCTCCTGAAAAACGAGGCGCAGACTTATACGCCTAAAGTAGCCGTGGAAGTTGTAGACGATGCTAATGGTGGTATCATGGAAGCTGACAGCGCTGGTAGTTTACCTAGGAATCGGCAACAGGCTGGCAATTACAGAAGATCCGTATCAGGAAGCAATGAACGACGACGAAAGAACGTGAAAGGCTTAAGGGACGAACTGTCTGCCGTAATGGAAATGTGTTTCAACCAGTCTCGTAGTCCGGAAACAGCGTTTGTCCGCAAGGTTCAAGGCGCTCCTGACACTATGTGCGTTCTTGCTTCCGACCATCAATTACGTGAATTGGAACGTAATGCAACAAAACCTGAAGCTTTTAAAATCGTCTCAGTGGATCCAACATTTAATCTTGGAGCGTTTGATGTCACGGTAATGACTTTTGAGCACGGGCTTGTTATCAATAAGCGTACTGGTAAACACCCTGTCGTCATGGGTCCGGTCCTGGTGCACCGACGAAAGCAGTTTTCAAACTACTTTTACTTTATGTCCTCCTTGGTGGAGCTGAAACCCTCACTCTCTGAAATTCAGGCATTTGGAACGGATGGAGAGACTGCTTTGCAGCAGGGTTTATCCAAGCCCTGCACCAATTCAAGGCTCCTCAGATGCTTCGGGCACTTCAAGAGAAACTGTGGAGACAAGCTCGCTGCTCTTGGCGTCCCCAAAGAGTTCCACGGAGCGTACATTCGGGACATATTTGGTTACAACATTGGAAGCACTCACCATGAAGGGCTGGTGGACTCAGATAGCGAAGAAGTGTTCCATGCCAAGCTTTCGTCGCTTGAGGTAAATTACCAATTAAAGATACCAAATGTATTCGAACAATAGATGGACATTATTCTCCTTTCATGTTTTCCTCCCCTTTTGGCCACGACGTGCCCCTTCACCGTCCCAAGGCAATGCTGATGACATGAAAATAACGAATTATGAGAATAGCCCCCGTTCAACATAACAATACATTAAGGTAGTTCCACTGGCAAATTTGTGCATTTTTTGACAATATTAAAGAAATAGACGAATATTTTCATTCAAAATGCACCAAACTTTCCATGCACAATCTCTATTGTCGCACAATCTCTATTGTCTATTGTGTCTATCTCTATTGTTTTTGGACATAATGACACCCAATGGTTAATAATTACACAAATTGAAATAAATATTAACTTGAAATTGTGAACATTTTCTCACCCAATGGTTAATAATTACACCAATTGATATAAATATTAACTTGAAATTGTGAACATTTTCTCACAACCCTTTATATATGGAACAAAAATCTTAAATTTATTTTGATTTTGCATCCAACAATACAAAAATATGTGTTAGATCCATAGGATATATAGTAAGAAGATATCGTCAAATTTTTATATTTTGTAATTACCTTTCACTTCCATGGGCACCCGGCAATACCATAAATTTGAGATATCTGCTTGGGTCGAACACACGATCGTAGACGACCACAAGTCTGAACTACATGCAAAGTTTAATCCAAAAATGTTTTACCTTTCAGAAATAAAACGTCATTTTCGGGTACTCTGTCGAGTAGACAAACCAAATTCAAGTCCATTGAGCTGAAAATCTGGTGAAAACTCCCGTAAAATCTGTGTTATTGAAGAGCTTTTCGCCCTTCGCGTTAGATTCCGCCATTTTGGATAAGTTGCCGCTGTTTAAAAGGCTTGCGGTCCCATAAAAAACACGAGGCTTTGTTTTGCTTACGCGTTGCTAGGTGAGCACTCGTCCCAGACCCCCGGTTACTCAAGAATTGATGCAAGAAGACTAGGAACAAGATTTTAGATCCACTATGGTGTCCAAAAGACAAGATACACTTTGGAGATAAAAAAACCCTCACAAATAGCTACCAGCATAAAAAAAATCCAGGAAAAAAGCACAGAAATGAATGTAGGACTTATCAACCGACCCAGTTCCTCACTCGGAAATGCTGTTCTTTTCCGGCAAATATACAAACTTCGGCTTTACCGTTCTCATTCTACGAAGGTTTTTCTCCCAAATGAAATGATTTTGCCAAATAGGGGTGCTAAGGGACAAAATGCCCCCAAAATGGGGCAAAATAAAAGTCATAAATTTTGCCGGTGCAAATACCTTAACAAGAATTCTAGGATTTCGGCTAAACTTTAACTCTCGCATGTGGAAGCGGAGGATGCCCCTCCGCCCTCTTAAAGGTTTTTTTGTACTTTATTTTGGGAGGTGAAGACTTTCCGTAGCTGTTCACCAACCCCAACCCCCTGCAATTGTGTTCCTGAGGGGGTGAGTTTGTGTCCGCTAGAAACAATTGGACAATGTAATCTTGTACTTCATTTTCGAATAGAAAGCCTGGGAGTCTTGTTTCAATAAGAATCCCCCGATCAGTTAATGTTGGGGTCTGACTGGTAATGCTAAGCTCTCTTTTTCTTTTTCGCTCCTAACAGGAGACGTGGAACAATTTGGAAATCAATGCGAACCCGCTCAGGGTGCCCGCCTTTTATGAGTGGTTTTGCAAAAACAAGGCCACTCAAATAAAAGAGCACATGCTCTCAACCCTGAGAACGGAAGCGGGATTGGGTTCGCCTCCTGAACCGTACTATCAGAACAAGAGTGAAAGCATGAACGAGGTAATCAAAGACCAAGTTAAATATCAAGAAAGTGAATTGCCGGAGTTTATCGAGAAGCTATCAGGTATCGTGGAACGGCACAAAGATCTGCTACGCAAAGCAGTGGCAAGAACTGGAGAGTGGGAACTTCTCCCGGGATTTCGGTTCCTGGAGAGACCAAATTGGTTCAAAATGACCTCCCAACAGAGGGAAGCCCACATGAAGGTTGTAATGAAGGTCGAATTATCAGAAGACAGGTCTCTTTCAATGTCCATCTTGGCTCAACCAAGCTCCACGGAGTCACTGTTATCCACTGGATACGATCAAATACCAAGCATATCCACGTTTACCCTGAAAAAGATGTGGAAGGAAGCCAGAGAGCTTGTGGGATCTCCAGGGTACATTCTGCCAGTTGCTGGGTCAAGCTGCCCATTTGCGAAACAGGTGTTTAACTCCAAGCAGCCTAGCAAGCCCCTCGTGGTAACAAGAAGACCAACAAAACAGAGTGCAACAGGTTGGGTTTTTGAATGCGACCCTGGTTGCCCTGAATATTCGTATTTAGGGTTGTGTTGCCATACCGTAGCAACAGCAGAGTCAAATAAAGTCCTGAAGGAGTACCTTGATTTCTTGGTGAAAAACACTGCCCTACCAAACCTTCATCAGCTCTCACTAAAGGTGAGTGGGCGGAAAGGTGCTGGACGAAAGGGGAGCAAACCTGTCAGAGGCCGTGCACGTGCACATCAGAAACAGCCTGTTTTGGACACAACATTTTCCCGCACCGCCAATAGTTCGTCCCACTCGCCAAATGCAGCCTCTGAGGACATTGCAAGTGATACTCAGCTGACACATACCGGTTTTCCCGTGAACACCACAAGATCTGGCGAGAGCCAACAGCAAGCGCAAGCCTCCAGCTCTGAATTCGTTCCGTACACTGGCTTTCCCATCGGATCCCTATCGTTTGGTGGAAACCAGCAGGACCAACAAGTAGCTACCTCACCACAGGTTTCCTGCTCTAGTTTTCATGTCCCGAGCACATCCTTCAGCATTGAACAACAGCAGCAACAGCAACCCTCTACCTCGTCACAGCTTTCGTACGATGGGTTTCGTGCTGTTGCTACATCCTTTGTCAGTGAGCAGCAAAAACAGCAATCATCTACCTCGTCAAAGCTTGCGTTCCATGGTTTTCCCGCTGGAGCTACATCCTTTGACAGTCAACAGCATCAGGAACAGCAACCGTCTACCTCATCACAGCTTGTGTTGGATGGTTTTCCTGTAGGAACTACATCTTTCGGCGATAATCAATTGCAACAGGAGCAGCAACTGTCTGCTTGGTCTCACCTTAGCTATGCGTACCCTAGTCTTCCTACAGGTATAATGTCCGCTAACTCTTACGGGCATCAGCAGGCAGCTCCCAGTTTCTCACGATGGTTTCCATATTCCCGTTCCACATCTGAGCTTGGAACGCCAGAGAGATTTCCACAGCAGCAGTCGTACAGAGAGCTGTCACCTGCAGTAAACAAAGAAGCCCCTTCTACTCGGCCTTCTTCCTCTCCCAAGCCGGGTTTTCCTTCACCACCAGATGGGGAATTCTACTGTTACCTTCTAGAGTTCTGCCCCCCGCAAGTGTCTAAGTGTTACGGTTGCAATCAAGGGCTGAAACCTGAGGGGCGAATCGCACAACCACCTTTCAACTTGGTTCTAGTTAGCAAAATGAAACGAGAATATTATTCACCCTCAAATAGGGAAAAAAGTTCTAAGTTGTCCAACGTCTACTTTCACTGTAGGTTAGAGTGTGTAAGGCAGAAGCAACCATACTTTGTGCCAACGATGTGCAAGATTCCCCCAAAACTAACACCATTCTTGTTGCCTTGTCACAAGGACGTGCTGAAAAATCTATAAATTATAGAATCAGTAAACATTCTCCAACCAAATCACAGAGCAGCAGGTATAGTTAGGATGTGAAAATGAGTTCCTTATTGTTGTTCCCCGTCTTGTGAGTGCTCGCAGTTCGTCAGAAAATCACCTAGTTGATCTACCCTGATGAACGAGATAAAAATAATAATTCAATACGAGAATCTGAGGAAGTGATTGCAACGGACAGGCAGGCTAGGAACATTGCTCAAGGCATATGCCTGTCTAGTGAAGTCATTTAAAATGTTATCAGTTAATTTATAAAGGTCCAATTGGAAATATTTCAGGCAGAAATCGTTTAATACGCAAATTATTTCTTCCCTTAAAACTATCGGTTTCATATTTGACGACGGAAAAAGGGTAGGTCCATTTCCCTTGATGGCGAAGGTTAAATATTTTTTGTCCATTTCTTAAATTGAGAAAACGGATGACGTTTGGCGGCGCCACTACCTGTGTGCTAGGTAGTGATACCACTTCATTTGGGCATTTTTGAGATTATTCCATGAAGACGCCAAATCTGGTATTGGCGTCGCGAAATCTCGTCTATTTTCTCAGATTATCGATTACTCTGTTCAGTCCTTAGCGCTGTCAATAACTGGCGAGCAAAAAAAATTAAAATAATAATAAGGAAAAAAAAACAAAAAACAAACAAACAGACTTGGACTTTGCGAGGCCTGTGTCTCTAAATCTTCTTTCCTCAAAGAAAGCGACAGGTCAACGGGCGTTGTTTTGTGTTACTTAAGAGTAAGGGATATTGTTGTTTTTTCTTCGAGTCCTCACTAACTAATAATCCTCCCTTGGTTAGGAGGTATTTGCTACACCCATCACCTTGTTTTGGAAGGTATTTTGTTGCGTTTTTACGTATTGTTTCATCCGTCAACAGGATGACGTTTGTAGTCTACATTTCTTGGGTTATCAGTGTCGTGACGATGTTAAATAACGCTAATCAAGCCAATACTCTTGGTAAATGAAGTTCAATCTGTCATCCGTTATTGTTTTGTTCTTGTTAAATAAATAAATAAATAAATAAATAAATGCAAAAGTAATCTTATACGAATACCTTTAAGCTCCATCCCTTTGATGTATTTATATCTATGGGAGGGCAGTTGTACCTGCCACCACACAAACACACATTATATTATTATATGCACCCCCCCCCCCCCCCCCCCCCCTAACTGTATATCACACTCGACTGTTTTGAAAACAGCATTTCTAGCCATCTAAGATGACTGTGTTTTCACATTTTCTTGGAAGGAAACGGTTTTCTTCGCTCCTCTGGGTGACTGATGTTCTTAGATCTAGCCAACCGCAGCAAGCCCTAAACTGCAGTTTTTGTCACTAAAATTGCAGCCATATGTGCTCGTATCTTTTCACCTCCTACACCCCCCGGCTCCCTTCTTCCCTCGTCTGACATGTAAGCTAAAGGCAGTTTCACCATTATTTGATGAAAACCAACTAGCTTGGAAAAAAATTCCTTGAGTGACCTCGTATAGTTCCGGCTGTTGTTGTCATGCAATTCGCTACGCCTCCGTGAAACTTATGAACCTGCGCTTACCTTTTCTTTTCCGGACTTGTTTCCGGCGAGGAAAGGATTTCGATTAGCCCATTGTCATCATTTCGTCCAGTCTTCATAGTACTGCCGAAATGAAACCGTGTAAATTTGTGAACAGATTTTTAGGGAAATGATTAGCTCAGTACATACCATTGTACCTGTAAACAGTCAAATTTTTGTTTGTACGAACGAAATGTTACCTGGCATTAGGGCACGACTCCTCGGTTTTGATGAAAACGGACTGATACAGTTCTTTATCGTCATCTTCAGGTTCATCTTCTATGATGAAAAACTCATCTTTCGCCTCATTCATGGTCGTATTAACAAATGTGGAAGTTCTCTCATTGACTTGCTATCTTGCACAAAGCACGCGAATTCGAGTCGTAAAAATACTCTGGACTTTGACCTTTGGCATGGCGAGCACTCCGACAGTCACGGGACGTCCTGTTCCTGTCTTTTTTAGGTATGAACTACCTATCAGTCTTTTTTTATATTAGGGTATCCTTCATTGATTGTTGTTATTTTTATTTTATTTTTATTATTCTATTGTTATTAATTTTTTATTTCAATTTTTTTGGGTTCCGGGTGGGTTCCGGGTGGTTCCGGGTCGGTTCCGGGTGGGTTCCGGCAGGTTCCGGGTGGTTCCGGGTCGGTTCCGGGTCGGTTCCGGCAGGTTCCGGCAGGTTCCGGGGGGTTCCGGGGGGTTCCGGGTGCGTTCCGCCTTTTACATACACCCTCCCCTACAAGCGAAAAATTAACTTTGAGAAAACAGCGCTTAGAAAAACATATCGCTTCATAAACAAACTCCGCCCACAAAAGTTATACCGTCATTTCTCCGTCAATTTTCACTATTTTTCGATAATTTTTTTTGGATGAAAGTTCATTCTGTAAACTTTATTTTTAAGGCGGGGGTAAACATGAATTTGAATGAAATGATTTTTGGAACACCAACAGACAGTTGATACCCACGCAAGAGTACTCCAGGTTGCTAGTGGACTAACTTCGTGTCCGTCTATTAATTATTAACTACAAATTCTTATTTTAAAACTCCACTAAATCTTCAATACTTCTTATTTTTCTTAATTTAACCAATCCTTTGAGAAAAACTATTTCCTCCCAAACATACCCAAAAATTTACGACACCCCATAACATAGATTCATGAGACGAACAGAGAGTTTTTGGATTGCTTGAAAGGTGAACGAGATATTTCCATTAAAGCCATGTCAAGTGGTAGAAAAATGGCGTTCATGTTTACTCCCGCCTTACGTGTGCTCACGTCTTAGCAGGGAGTGGAATAGGGAGTGTAGAATGGAGTGCAGACAAAATTCATTTAAAGCACAGGGATGCAATAAATATATACTTTAATAACCATTATCATCTCATTTAAATATTCCATAATGACCTAAAAAACATGATCACTTAGTCCATTCCAGCACTAGTGTTCAAATAAATACTGCAATATAATTAATTTGCTTAATATAAAGTATTGCATGATATGTCTGAATAATTAAACACAAGTCACTAAAAGGGTACAAGTTATTTACAGTATATATTTAGGATTTGTCATATATTTCTTACAAAAATGTTATCCAAACTTACTAACAGCAAATCATCTGTTATTTCCTTTAAAAAAATACCAGAATAAGCAATAAAAAAATTGAATGTTACTTTCAAAACACTATTTTTGGTTCTGGCAGACAATAATATAAATTTATTATAAACTAAAAAATCTCAAATAGGAGCAACTGATATTGTAAAGATGTTAGGTATGTACATCTTTAGTGAAACTAAGATGCTCGTCAACCAGCCCAAATTAGTTCGTCAACTTAGGATTTTATTGCTTAGCTTTCAAAACCAATAACAATTAAAAACATTGTTAAACATTTTGCACAGAACATAACTTTTCAGGCCCGAAAAGTTTTCAGTACTTTTGAGGAATGCACACTAGGTCTCTGTCCAAAGATAACCTAAAAGAGTTCTGCTTTCCAAGTAGGAGAAGGCCTCCTTTGTTTAGATCCAAAATATCCTCAGTTGTAACTATGATAACAGCTTTTTGGGTACAGGACAAAGTAAAAAATAAAAATAGAGCTAAGATTTGTGTTACTGCTGTCTAAAACTCGGCAAATGTATAACTGCATTGATGCAAATGACTCGAAAATAATACAAATAAAATTGTGAAATTATATTAGTTGATTGTTTGTTGGGGGTTAAAAATTTAATATATTTGAGTTATGACCATTAAACAGAATTCTAGTACCTTTTTGGGGTTACTTTCAGTATTTCAGACATGTACTGTACCACTAAATCCACACTTATGTGGACATCCTGTGCTAATAAGCCCCATTGCTGTATAAAATATTTTGTTCACTCTACAAACAGGGCATGCAAAGTTCTACATGTATGCACATCTCATACTCCCTGTAAAATGACTCTCATTAGTTTAGACTTAATCATCAGTCATATTCTTACCCGAGAAGAAAGGATCTTCTTGGGAACAGATAAGGAACTGCTCAGTTACCAAATAAATTATTATATTGGAAGCTGTGGTTTTAAAATTGAGCAGTTCCATTAGAACTGTAAAAAAGTAGAACATTTTGAAATATGGTACAAATTATTTAAAAAAATATTTAAAAATATTTCACAACAGTTGAGAAGAACTATCAATGCAATGGTGTTCTCTAAAACTTCCATAATAAAAAAGGAGATTATCACAAATTAATTTAAGCAATCTCGCCTAAGCCTTTCTTTCTTCATTGACACAGATACAATTGTAGCCTGAAATCACAATGGTGTGGTTGCTGGTGGCCGCACACATGACCTTGGCACAAAACCCTGTTCCTTGTTTGAAGGTGAATAAGCCCATATCCACCCCCTTCCATCCTTGAGTTTCATATCAGCATATATCCAGTCACCTTTATTCACAGTAAGTTCATTCACCCTCTTCCCTATATAAGTATCAGTGCACACAAGTTCTTGTCCATAAAGTAAAAGCTCATTGGTGTTTCGACGCTGGCGGAATACATCTGTCTGATCACTGGGAGTAACAGGACTGGATCCATTTCTATTGGAGAGTGGCGTGACTAAGTAGAGTGGCTCTGTGAAAGAGCTTCTGCTGTGTGTTGATCTCACTGAGTCTGGAGTGGTTTCTCTATAGGAACTTCCCACTTGAGTTGATAATGGGGAAACTCTAGTCTCTGACAATGTTCTACTGCCATTCACAAGATGTTGGTTTGAGACTGGACTTGAATCTAAATGAAATGAACATTAATAATACTTTTTTATTTAACATTTTAAAAATATGGTATCAGTAACAAATTATAAAACAAACTAGCATGTCATTGAATAAAATCTCCAAAAACTGCATGTCACTGGTGTACAATAGCCCATTTCCGAGTTGCTCTTAACCTCCTTTTCAAACAGAGGCCAAGTGCAAAACCATTCATATGGATATAAGTTTTATTTGCACGTGAAAGAAAACTCATTTATATGAATGGTTTTGCACTTGGCCTCGGTTTGAAAACGAGGCTAAGAACAACTCGGAAATGGACTATTAAATTATGGCCAGACAACTGGAAATTATGAAAGTGTACAGTTGGTATATTTTCTGATCAAGTGAAGGTGGCCATTACTTCAAAACCTTCTGTTTTCTATACTATTGAACCCCTTGAAAATCAGCCTGCTTCACGCACTGTTGGTTTCACACCACGGTTTGAAAAAAGTTCGTCATGTGATCAAATTTTTGTTGACCGCAAGTCGACCACAAGATCGGTAATGTTTAACTTGCGAAGAATGAATTTTAACTACATTGTATTATGCCTTCAAATACGGTAATATATTTCTTGAACTTAACTTTCTGTAGCTTGTAATTGAAAAGGAAGAACTTTTTTTCTAGGAAAGGTATTATCTGAGCACATTTGACGACTGCGAGTTAAAATTCATTCATCGGAAGTTTACCGGTTACCTGACATAACCGATCATGTTTTTGATTTGCGGTCAACAGAATTTTGATCGCATGATGAACTTTTTTCAAACCACAGAGTGAAACCAACGGTGCGTGAAGCGGGCTGATTTTCAAGGCAATTTGAAAGGACGTCCGGGATCAATAGTATATAGAATGCAGTTTTGAGGTTGAAAGTGCTTTAATAATTGTTAATGCAAATGCTGCTTATTAAAAGTACTAAATTTTGATGGTTGTTGGCGATCAGTGGCTAACTTTTAAAATTTATAAGAATTTTGTTGTATCTGAAATAATCTGAAATTTTGGTCGCTTTCTCAGTGATCTTCATCAATGATTGAAAATATGTCATTGTGATAATGTGCTTTATTTTTGCCTCTTTATTGATGTCAACAAATGTGAACTTGTCCAATATCATGATGGATTTACCTCATGCAGGCTTGGTCAGCAATATATATATTTCATATTGATGCCTAATACAGTTCCTGAATTTCCAAGAATTTGGTTTTACTTCAAGACAATATTTCCAAGGTGATATTGTGCCTTCTTTACAGTCTTTTAATATTTAATAAATGAGAAACCAAACGTTTTGTGATTCAAAAAGAAATTACCATAATTTTCTACGGACCTTAGGCAGGGGCGTGGCTACCTGTACGCACGTGCGTACCTTAAAAAGTCGAAAAGAAGAAAGATTTGGGTCTTGAGGGTGGGGGGAGGAGGTGGGGGGAGGAGGTGGGGGGAGGAGGTGGGGGGAGGGGTGGGGGGAGGAGGTACAGCTGTAGGTGAAGTGTTTGAAAATTGATTGTGCATACCTACGAAAAAGTCCTGGCTACGCCCCTGTTAGGTGATATTTTATAAAATATAATAACATTTTTAAAGTGAATGTGAACATTTTTTAAAGTCTTAAATAAACTGGCATGTAGCATAAGATTTACATGACTGCATAGAAAAACCTCAGTTTGAAAAGAAAGAATTATTTAAGATTCAATCATTCTTTTTAGTTTTAGCATGACTATTATAAAATTTCACATTCCGGAAAACACTTAATCACTAATTGGCCACGAATGACATGCATGAAGTATTTTTCACTTTTCAATGCTCGAAATATTACATTCCATGTCAGTTAAATACAACTTAAACGAACTGCAATAATCGTTTTCGAGATAATCCAAACTTACAAAACAATCTTAGATCTTGAGGTTATTTGTTTGCCAAGTTGATCTAGATTTTCAATTTGTTTATTAAAACTTTACAAAAGACGATTTAGCGCAAAACAATACCACTGGAAGCTAATTATAGAGAATTCGAATAAGGACTCAGAAATCTGAGTCAAATCTGTTTCCCACTGTGAAACATTCTTAAAGAACACAGCACGTGTTAACTTCTCTCTTCATTTCAACATACTTAACATCACAAATATTCAGAAGTGCTTTAATGATAGGTAATATTGATAACGACCTACCGCCATTTTGAAGTCTGTCATACGGAACGAGAAAATCTTTCGGAATAAATCCTTCAACTCCGTGAGAATTTGCCACCCAGAACCAATCCTTGTCATCCTTGTTCAAAACTCGAACTTTATCCCCTTTCAGAGCGTTAATATCGTTCTCATCACAAGCGATGAAATCAAATCTTACGATGTAATCACCGTAATTATTTTTCTTAAAACTAAACGCCGGTGCTGTGTCTGTTTGAACATGCAACGAGTCGAGAAATGAAGCGTTACGAAAATTATTCCTTTGTAGACCTTTCTGTTTTTCTTTTCTTTTCTCGTATTCTTCTTCCGCGACACAGTACGTAAATGGAATAAATCCTTCTTTGCCATCGTTAGTTAAAATATAAATCCAGTCGGTTTCTTGGTACAAAGACTTGACATGTTGCCCTCGCTTCACGGCGACCTCGTCTTCAACACACGGAATGAAGTCGTGCAGAACAACCATTTTTCGCGGCTCAAATTCGATCTCATTGTCTTCTTCTTCCTTGCCCAACTCCACAAGTGAGTCTACACTGTTGCTGCCTGTAATTCGTCCTTTAGGATTTCCATCTCGAGTGCTATTTTTTTGTTCTTCATCTCGATACCCTGTCAAAGATTTGACAATCATGGTGAGACCAGCGTGTAAACAATGAAGTCATAAGCTTAAACGCTTTCAATCTCTGACTAAACTTGACTACTCACGTTTTCTTCGCCTCCTTGGAATTCTCATGGGACAAAAAAAGGCCATGATCAAATAAATCTGCTGAAGAAAATGCGAAGATCTGCGTGAAACTTTGAACCTGCAATCAAAAGAATGTGTTGATGTGTACGGCGACGTATTGATCTGGGTCGAGTCTTTCTGTACGCTTGTGTCCCATGGGATTACTACTGGTGATTTGCTTAGGGGAGGGGAGGGGGAGAAAAGAGAGGGCGAGAAGCCGCTTCCTTATTGGCAGGTGGGGGCGCGGGAAATGTGGGGAAACAGCCGTGAATGGGTCGGGAAGTCAGCGCCTGCCGCCGTCCCGAATATAATTCAAATATAAACCGATGGCTCTTGGTTACGCATGGGCATTGCAATTCACTGAGCCTTTTTTGCCGTAATACTAGCCAAGCGAGCGTTTCAATTGTTTATTTCCCAACTTCAGAGTAATGTCCGAGTGATGTCAACAAGATGGATCCGGCATCGGAGTGACCTAGTTTAATGGTCTCTGAATTGATCTCGTATTGTGTGTTAGCATCCAACTGGCTTTGTAACAGAAAACCCCCGTTTATTTCTGCATATGAACGGTTTATTTACCTCAAGTTCTAAATGACGTCTAAATGGTTTCTCAAACGGTGAGAGCTATATCAGTTGAAGTGGGCATTAAAAGAAATTTGGCCCGCTGTCACGCGGATTTTCCGAGGGCACTTAGCCCATTAAATGGAGCCTATATCATTATGGAAACTGCATGGTAGCATTTTCCCCCATTTTAATATATTTCTCCGCATTGTAAATAAACAGTCCTGACCGCCAGGCTACACCGGGCTGCATAACTGGCACCCATGTTTTATTGGTCACTGTGTGACAAGCGGCAATCAAAGTAGACGATCAATTATGAGGTAATTATCTTATAACCGCATGCGTTGTTAGATAATGGACTCGAGCCATTCAGAAAATTCAGAAACGTTATCAAAATAGCAACAAAATAAACATATCAATACAGGAGAAAATATATATTGATCAATGTTCAGTTGTTGTTGACGTTGTGCATGTAAGAGTGCCTGCACTTAAACCATATTTAATTATCCCGCCAGGTGTTGTGTACAGTAGACCGCTGCATAGTTTTAGAATATTGTAATATTGGATATAGGTATAGGTTATATATTTATGGAGTATTTGGCATGATTATTGTACAACTACCGCCTGCATCGTTTATTCCAAGAGCGCGCAAGCCGCAAAACTTTCCGCGGAAACCTTCTTTTCCGTTACCGGCCGTGAATCATCATTATTGATTGCCGGTTGTTATAGTTAATACGTCAACTCGTTTAACGCGGACGCCCTTGTAAGGCGGACACCTCTCTAAGGCGGACATCAGTGATTGACTGGTGCTAGCTGAATTTCACTTGTTTGTCTGTAACTATAAAACTCTCTATAAGGCGGACACCTCTCTAAGGCGGACATCTGCATACGCGCAATCAAAAGGACAGAAGAGAAAGAGAAAGTTTAAACCCATTGAATAAGTATGAAACAATGTGGGAGTGAAAATAGTATAACACCCTGTCAATATGAGTTTGTTTCTGGACCGCAAACATTATTTGAGCACTTGCCGCGCTGGTTCCCAAAAGCAACAGACGAGCCATATTAGTTCATATGTCTTTACGTTCATCGCTTTTGGCGTTTTTTCTTAAGTCCTATTTTAAGATAATAAAGCAAGCTTAAAACAAGCTTCTAGCCTGATCATGAAAACACCGGCCTGTCCCCATGTATATATTTACGTCATTTCATTAAGTCCTGCACATGCGTGAAAGCTTATTCTTGACTCGGTTACTTGTGTTCGCAGTGGGGTTTTCCATATTTTAAACATTTACACATGCGATTTGTGATACGATTTTTGTTGCGCTCACCAATGCAACTTTTATCGCAAGTGTAAACTTTAGCGGCGATTTCTGTGCGATTTGGGTGCGACATTTGCATTGATTTGCTGTGATTTCCCTAACCTGCGATCAGGCGCCCTTTTTTTTCGGAGGGAAAGTCGGCGGAGAGCGGGGAGGGAAGAAACGAGCATCCGCCGACTTTCGCGCACTCGCGCTCTCCCGCTCCGAAAAAAAAGAGCGCCTGATCGCAGGTTATGATTTCCGCGCCGCCAAGTTGCATCAGGTTTCGAACATGTCCGAAATAAAACCTTTGCGACATCGCGCGACAAATCGCTCCCAAATCGCACTGAAATCGCCGCTAGTTTCCGGGACTAGTTTTTTAATACACAGGCGATTTAAAGATGCAACTTGCGCGCGACAAAAATTGCACAAAAAACCGCCTGTGAAACGGGCATTTACTTTGGCTTTTAATACTCCCTTTATTCACCCATTGATGTAATCTAATCACGGCATCGACAATTCAGTGCACTTTTTAAAAACGTTTCATGTGGATTCATCTATTGTTATTCAGATAGTTCAATCGGTATATCTTAACCTAATCTAAATTGTAATTTTAGTATTAAACGTATTGTTGCCTCGAATAGATTCAATTTCATGTAATTTTGGCTATATAAATATTTATTCTTCGAAGTATGCGTATTTTAAAAGTTCATTTGTTGCTGTAATGCTTTCTATATAGCTTGAAATCATCTGAAGATCTTTATCGTCGAATTCTTTTTAAGATCTTTTGTTGCTGGCGATACAATAACTTAGTGCTAAAAGGAACACGTTTTGAATCAATCTGTTTTGTGTTTACAATTTACTGGATCCTGTTGACAAACGTGCAAGAATAAATGTAAACCCTGATATACGGCCATGTTTTTTTACTGATCAAGTCAGTTAGCCTTCACTGAGTGAGTTGAAATCCCCCGCAGGTAAATAGGGTGTGTATGAATGGGATTTGCTTCATATACTTTAAATAAAAAACATTTGGGTTAATTAACAGGATAAAATTTGTTTCGAACTAAATGTTTCTCTATATTTCGTTTTCTGTTGTAGCTCGAATGTCCCTAGTCTCGATTTCCGCCGCTCTCTCGAGTCCGGTCTGTCAGCGGCTGGTAATCGAGCCTAAACGATGTCCCTCAATTAGCTGAGTTAAAACGTTTATTTATCCTGTGAGTCGCTTATAGACCTTATATTACTTTAACCGATAAATGGTTTATATTTTTCCAATTGCTTGAACACAGAAAATATATTATTAACATTTGAAAATTATCTGACTAAAAGAAGTAATTAACCAATGGGTATGTAATAACCATAAAAAGCCGTCAAAATGTACTTCGATCGCACTTCAGTTTCATACTTATCGGGTGTCAGTTTATTAATGCAATTTTTCTCTTATTAAGTTTCGCGACACGTTCGACGCTGATTTAATCTATGAACTTGATAAAAAATGTGAAAATTGGAGGCTTTCGATCAGGTAAAAATACAATGCCAAAGATAAATAATTTATTGTACTATACTGTGTACTAAGCAAGCCAGTTTGCTACAGGCATGTGTAAATGTTTTAGATCATTTCCTTTTCAATCAGTTTTGCCATCTTGTTCCGCTACTTTCGGATTTCTATCTAGCGGTCTTGACACAAGACCCAAACAGAATTCGCAATCTGATTTAAAAGTAAGTGTTTTTGCCGGATATTGGATGATCAGGTAATTTTGTTTGTTTTTATTATATCATATCATATTAGTGACTCAGATGACAACGATTCATAGGCCAGCTGTTTGCAGCAGTCTTCGTTAGAAAACCTCGCTAGGTTGCTGACAACACTCGCCTCCAACGCTGCAATACTCTTACAACTCGATATACATCATCAGAAAAGACTGCTGAAATCGCGACTTACTAGAGACAAGGTATGAGCTCTAAGCTACGCTTTTAATACTCTTTTTCTATATTATTTAGTAGTCATCAGACTAGACAGAATTATCTCAATAATGCATAGTGCATGCATAGCTGTCATCTTTAAATCTTGTGTCAGGTTCGGGGTTTGCTCCGTCGATCAACATGTACTTGGGTTAAATTGAAAACTTACGAAGTAGCTCTCCTAAGGCTGATTTTTTGTTAAAACGAATACCCGAGTTGTTAAGTGAAAAAAAAAACCCGAAATATTAATTAAACCGATCTTCAAACTGAAGTTGCTTCCTTTAATTAAATGATGCAATATTTTAATTCTTAACATAAAACTGTTTTTCTCCGCAACGTGTTACTTCGAGGTCAATATTAACGAGATGCAACTGACTTGACCAATGGGTAAAATAATTAATTTCATGACATGATTTAGTACATGAAGGTGATGAGCAAAAAAGGCAAGTGATTTGCCAGTTCACTGCCTCTTTTATCCGTTTGAGTTTTATTTTATCACTTGACGTTCGTTTTTTTTTGTAAAAAAATATGGCTGTAATAACGTTTGCATGATATGCATGCAGTTTGTGTACAATGTTCGAAAGAACGGCCAGTCAGCGACGAGGGGTTAAAAGTTTTTTAAGTGGGGCTTACGAAGGTTTAGTGGTGCAGCAAAAACAGACTGACGAATCTATCGTCTATTTCTGTTTTGAAGGTTTCCGTAGAAAAACATGAGATAGACGAAAGACTTGCCTCTGTTCAGTTTTGTCACCGCGCAAGACTGAACCAGGTGTTATAACAACAAAATTTGTTCAATCTTCATGAGTTACAAAATAATGTTAACAAAGCAACGATAACCAGTTCCTTTGTGTCACTTCTGTGGAGCATGTCATGAATAAAATGCGCTCTATTTTTCTCAAATCTATTCGGAATTCATCAAAGAAAACTGAACATTTTAAAATTTATTAGTTAAAATACGTTTAGCCTTGAAGTTCTATTGACCCCCGGATGTATTTAATTTCAGACCTCCGACTAAGTGGACGTTAATTTCAGTTCCAAAGTATATTTTGACTAGAGTTGGAACAGCACTGAGCTGTAAAAGAAAAAGTTAAATCCGCACAAAATTTTCATTGGAGACTCAAGTTAAGATTCTTAACTCTCGATCTCGTGTAGACTCAACTCTCAGCAAGCTTATTGACGGCTTAATCCTGCGTTCTCGGATAGCTGTTTGAAACTATTTTGAAACTGTTTTGAAACACCATTTCTAGGTTATTACAACGAAACATCTGGAAAATTAAGCCGACAAAGCTTCCATTTATTTTGTTGTTTTTAATATTATATATTTGTCCATCTCTTAAGTTTCATAACATTACTTTGATGTTTTTCTAACATTTCATCCTGTATGCAATAATAATAATAATATGTTCATTGTGGGATTGCTTATAAATATAAATTCTTATTTCCATATATAGGGGCGCTTTCTGAAAGGGAGGGGGAGTGGCTTATTTAAATGGCGGAGTTTATTAGAGAACTGGCGTGCGTTTCTCGAAACTCCCGAGGACTTTTCGGGCCCGAAAGCTATTTTTTAAACGTAGTTTCTAACGAAAGGCGTTGAAGTTTTTAGCCCACAAATCAGCTAAAATTGTGTAGTAAACGCAACATTTTATTGCTTAGCTTTCAAAATCAACAAAAACCGAATCTTTATTGGTAAACATTCTCACGTAACACAGCTTTTCGGGTCCGAAAAGTTTTCGGGACTTTCGAGAAACGGGCGCCTGGGCCGAGTTGTTCAAAGCCTAATTAGCACTAATCCTGGATTAACTGTCAACAGAACATATGAGTTGTCATGGTAATTAACCCTGGATTAGCGCTAATCGTCCTTCGAACAACTCGGCTCTAAAGGGTTAACAGAAGCCTTCGGTATGCACCGTGTCAAATGTTTTGATTTCGTTTAGGTCTCGATAAAGTGAAATGTAAAAAGGTGCGGAAAACGTTTTACAAATTTGACATGTAAAACTCAGTAACCTTGCAATGACGTCATTGAGCAAAGAACCCCTCAATGTCGTTGCAATTACGTACCACCTGTAGCTACTTTGAACAATTATTAATAACTTTGTCGGCTAAATGGTACTGTCTAACGTTTTTAACGTAAACCCGGATAATGCATGCCTGGAATAAATTTGATGTAACTTGACAATTTGCATTTGAAACGCTAAAAACGACAATGGTCATTTGATATGAGAAATGTCTTATATTTAGTTTTAAGTAATTTTATTTGGTGAAAATTTGCACCCCATTTCTAAGTGTTTCACCTGCCCCGAGGTTTTGACTACAGAGATTTAGGTGTTTGACCTATAGAGGGCGACAAAGCATGATTTATGTTATGTATAGGCCAGACTAGGCATAGATCAGTTTTGTAGATAAAAAATGGCTGTCGGAAAGTTTTGTAACACGGCTGGGCAATTTTGCTTGCCAGTTCTAATTTCTCTCATCTAGAAGGCTCCTAGAAATAAAAGATGAATCGTAAAAATACCCAACCGTACATTCAACTGAATAAACTCTTTATATCTCCGCTGATTAACCTCTTTTTGTAGACAGAGATTAATTAATGAAATAATGAAAGCTGGTCATCTAGGACATATATGCATGCATTTTTTAAAGGTTCCCAAAAAATTGCTCAGAGAACAGAGCACTCAGTTACAAAACTAATACCCCATTCACACCAACGCTTAAACATGTTTAAATGTTGTTTAGTTTAAAACAGGTTTAGAAAAATACCTCCTAACCTCCCGTAATATTTGGAGTGAAATCTTTACTAAAAGAAACTTTATTGACTTTATTACCATTCCAGGTAGTTTGAGTCATATACATTTCAAAACGTTCAAGATAGAGGCTAAAACGTAGTTAAACTAAACAACATTTAAACATGTTTAACCGTTGGTGTGAATGGGGCATAAGTTGTAAAGTTTTCAGGGCAGCCAGGACACACCAGCATTAACAGCCAACGTAAAAATATTTATTGAGACATTTATAGTCTTTTGTGAGTTTTTATTTCGTCTTGCGGTAATTGTTTTTATTTCAGTACTTTCCCTGTTCAGAAACGCAGCTAGTCCTGTGCATGTACACACTCAGTTGGGCTGCCTGTGATCCGCTCATTAATAATTATCAACCAATTCTTGTAGAATCGTTTTAATTTAGTGTTAATTTCCTTTTTTCCTGCGTCCGCCACGAATAGGCAAAAATGAAATTTTCAGTGTGCTAAGTTTACTAGTTACGTTTCGGAAGGCAGAACGCTGATAATGAATTGACTTCAAAGTTGAGAGAACTTGCTTTGCGTTTGCGTTAAAGGGGCACTGTCCCGCCAAAATAGCAAAATTTCGCTTTGCTTATTTCCACGTTCACCAAATGCCACCAAATATGCAACTTGGTTGGATAAAAAGATTCTAAAGAGCAAAACAAAAGCAGAAGTTTGAAGATAAAGTGCAGGATTGCAAGGATTGAAGTGGATTACTGTTCATGAAATTTCAGTGATTAATAATATACATGCAAAACTTTCTGCATTCTGATTGGCTGAGAGAATGTCAATTAATCCCAAACAGTGCAGAAAGTTGAAATTGAGTGCAAAAAGGTGAAATTGAGTGCAAAAAGTTGAAATTAAAATGATTGACAGTTAGGATAGCTGAACAGATTTCGAGCCATGCAGAAACAAAATGGCGGACACAAATTAAACAAGATTCAAACAGTATAACGGAATTTTAATAGAAAACAGACAAAAGTTCTAATTACTGAGAAATACTAGGAGATTTGAGAAAAAAAGGACACGAGTACAAGTCAACAAAGAAAACGAAGCGGAGAATCAATGAGGCGCCTACGAAAACCCGTGATGAATTTTACGCTGGAGTTAAAACAAATGCTAACCTAAGAATCTAATTAAACAATGTAATTACAATAGACAATAACTGTTTACGTTTAAAATAGAAAGAACAAGGAGCCCGATGGGCTTCGAAACTGGCTCGTTTGGTCTCAGTTTCCACCCGGTTTTCATTTTGGAGTTTTATATCAGCAAGCCACAATATACAATCTAGAATCTATCAATATGCACAGTCCAATCCACATTTACATTCCACAGCCCGCTTCAAGCAAGCACTCCTTAGGGACGGACCATTTTATTGTTAAGAGGGGGGGGGGGGGGGGGGGTTGGGCAATTACTAAAAACAAATTTCCTGCACAGCAAAAGTAAAGAAAAAATAATGCACAGCGAGCAAAAGGAAAAAAGGTATGGAGCAATCCCGAAAAAGATTCTTGCACAACATCAAGACGGGAAAAAAATTCAAGATCAGAAAAATTGCCCAACACCGCCACCTGCCCCAACCCACCACCCCACACCCCCCTTTAGTAGGCTACAGTTTCAGGTCTATATTTTTTTCTCTGATCGGCTTGGTACTGTTAGAAAAAAACATAAGTTTAGAACTTTGTATATTTTTTTCGCTTTAAAATCCTTGAAACCACCTACTACAAGGAATCAGGATTGTTTAAACACGGGCATTTTGGAGAATCGGTGATGGGGTTTCGAATAAATTAACAATATCAACACGATCGATCAAATAGCGTGACATGAATACGAGATGTGTGGAATTTGAACGTGACTGCACGGAGTAATGCTTGAGAATTGTTTACTCAGCAGTTCTGTGACGTGCCGGGACGTGTTATATTCAACGATTTATTAACTGGCTCGTCGCTCTGCGACGAGTCAGTTCTTAAAATACCCTCTTTTTTTTTTTTTTTTTTTTTTTTTTTTTTTTCCCTGTCGGGTCACCTGCCCCGGGAATCGCTTTTGCTGCGGCCAACACCGTACCTAGTTTACTTCCGGTTTTCAGAAATGGCGTAATTAGTGATGTCGGCAACTATAACTCAAATATTTACCGTTCTAATTTCGACGGAATTGATAAAAATTAAATGTCTGTGATTTTCGGATGTGATCTATTTCTGGTAAAAGGAAAGCGGGTTTCATTTTTCTAACCAAATCAATTGTCAAACAGTCGAGATCGAATAAATCGTTGAATAAAACACGTCCCGGCACGTCACAGAATTGCTGAGTGAACAATTCTCAAGCATTACTCCGTGGAGTCACGTTCAAATTCCACACATCTCGTATTCATGTCACGCTATTTGATCGATCGTGTTGATATTGTTAATTTATTCGAAACCCCATCACCGATTCTCCAAAATGCCTGTGTTTAAACAATCCTGATTCCTTGTAGTAGGTGGTTTCAAGGATTTTAAAGCGAAAAAAATATACAGAGTTCTAAACTTATGTTTTTTCTAACAGTACCAAGCCGATCAGAGAAAAAAATATAGACCTGAAACTGTAGCCTACTAAAGGGGGGTGTGGGGTGGGGGGTGGGGGCAGGTGGCGGTGTTGGGCAATTTTTCTGATCTTGAATTTTTTTCCGTTTTGATGTTGTGCAAGAATTTTTTTCGGGATTGCTCCATACCTTTTTTTCCTTTCGCTCGCTGTGCATTATTTTTTTTTCTTTACTTTTGCTGTGCAGGAATTTGTTTTTAGTAATTGCCCAACCCCCAGCCCCCCCCCCCCCCCCCCCCCCCCCCCCTTCTTAACAATAAAATGGTCCGTCCCTAAGGAGTGCTTGAAGCGGACTGTGGAATGTAAATGTGGATTGGACTGTGCATATTGATAGATTCTAGATTGTATATTGTGGCTTGCTAATATAAAACTCTAAAATGAAAACTGGGTGGAAACTGAGACCAAACGAGCCAGTTTCGAAGCCCATCGGGCTCCTTGTTCGATCTAAACTCGACTGTTTGACAATTGATTTGGTTAGAAAAATTCAACCCGCTTTCCCTTTACCAGAAATAGATCACATCCGAAAATCACAGAGATTTAATTTTTAACAATTCCGTCGAAATTAGAACAGTAAATATTGGAATTATAGTTGCCGACATCACTAATTACGCCATTTCTGAAAACCGGAAGTAAACTAGGTACGGTGTTGGCCGCAGCAAAAGCGATTCCCGGGGCAGGTGACCCGACAGGGAAAAAAAAAAAAAAAAAAAAAAAAAAAAAAGAGGGTATTTTAAGAACTGACTCGTCGCAGAGCGACGAGCCAGTTAATAAACTGTTCAAGTATCGGGAGTTAAGGAGCTGCCAAAGTGGTTTAAAGGCCTCTAGCTTGAAAGAAATGTCCACCCATTACAACAAGAAAGCAAAAAGGCGCCATAAAAGCGTCTAAATCTAACCTCGGTAATGTCCTGTGGAGCAAATGAACTCAGACCTGTGATTAAACATTCTCCTGTGCTGACAAAAAACCGTTTGGAAGCTTTCACCTCGTTGTTTTAGCTTTCAAAGTCGTCAAGAGCGTTGACTGAAGACTTTTCCGATCCGGCGTAAATAACTGAATAAACAAAACGGCGGCAGCGTACGTCGAAACCTTTCAACAATACCAGTCTGCGGATAAGAGCAAAACCATGGCGACGTCTATGTTTTGCTTCGTTCTTTTACAAAGTTTCTAACAGTGGCTAAGAAAGACGAAAAACTTGTGATGCAGTTCTTGTAGAGAGTGCATGAATATTCACACATGAATTCACCTGTCAAAATTTCGACCAATCTGAAGTGGAGTAATCGAAGCGTGGCAAAGTGAATTTTTGTAACGAAAACAATCGCAGCGTGACAGAAATTTTTGCATGTATATTATTAACAAGTAATCACATGATTATTCTCGTGCAATTTGGAATAAATGAGCACTCGTAAATTTTTCAAAGACCACAAATTGCACTCGCCGAAGCGGCTCGTGCAATTTGTAGTCTTTGAAAAATTTACTCGTGCTCATTTATTCCAAATTGCACTCGAAATCATGTGATTACCTATACTTATTGACGAAACTTGCCATTCTTGTTAAACGTTTACTTTTTCAGCCGTTGTTTTATCTGTTTAGTTCATATTTCTTTGCTTCTATCACTTTTAGCGATGGTTTCTTCCAATTTCAAGGTAATAAAGTAGCTCAAGCTCCTGGCCATGATCATTAATACACGACATTTTAGCCGGGACATTTGTCCCGATACGTACGTTTTGTGATTGGTTAAAAAAAGCACTATCACAAACAACCAATCAGAAGTAAAATCAAAACTGCTGGCTTTTCCTTTTCAAACAGTCGAGTGGCGAGCGGGCGAGTACGAAAACTGGAGCAAGCGAACGAGCCGAGAGGAAACTGGGGGAGAGGTGCATTACTTTCGCTCACTCGGTCGATCGCCCTGATCATGCGTATTTGCTCGCCTGCTCGACTATCCAGAACGGGACTCTAGAAGTCTACAATCGTGTCGAATACATGACTTGCTCGCACGCGTTTTCCCGCGCTTGACGCCGGCGACATGTATTTGCTTCGGAGTTCTGATTGGTTCATCGGATTGTCTGCGTCTCTTGTGATTTAGCAGAGTGATTACTTTGGTTTTAAGAGTGATTATTATTATTATTATTATTTGGGTTTTCTAACACCAGACAGAAACCGCTCTAGTTCATCAGTAATTACGTGTACTCACTGACGGATCTTCATGACGTTTCTTGCCCGAGTGTTTTTATGGTGAGGCTTTTAGACGCTTGGTATCCAAAACTAATAGTTCTCTTTCTAATGGCTGTCATTATCCCATAACCGTAGCTGTTGATGGACAATCATGATTGAAAGGTACTTTACAAAGGCATTAATTGACATCATAAGCACAGCTGCATTAGTGGGCCGTGCATTAAGTACTCGACGGTAATTGTTATTTGCGGTATATTAGAAAGCATAAACCTTCATGCTTTCTTGTGGTATATTTATGGCAATATCGGCTGCAGGCTTTGGAAGGAAAAGTTTAGAATTCTTGTCTTTGCCATTATTTTTTGAATTAATGGAAGGCCGGTTTATTATTTAGAGGAAAAGAGCTGTATGCGATAAAACCAGCAGATACCCGACTTGTCAGGAACTAAATGCAGAAAGAAAGGTAGGCGAATACTGATCTGTAGCATTGCAATTAGAAAAGGAGCAGATTTATATGGCCAGAGTTTTCTGATTCAGCTAACTGATCCGAAAAGAAAAGCTCTCAACATGTCTGCAGAAGGGTAAAGTCATTAAAGAAAAAAGAAAAAATGGTATTTATTAACCTAATTTAAATAAAAACCCTGACGCAGAGCATTGTCGAAAAGCCGGGAAAAGAATGTATATTTTCAAGGATAACTAGAATAAATGACGGTATACTTCGGTTTATCAGCAGCAAGCAAGAATTTTTCAGAAATTCACTCTTCTATGCTAAGTAAAAGTGTCTTATCTTCAGTAACTCAGAATGCTCTTGCGTGCAATAACCGCTTTCCTTTCTTTTATCATCACTGTTTTGCTTTTCGTCCGTTTTCTACTCATCCGGGTTGCGTAAACAAAAAAAGTGAGGTTGTCCTACAAAAACGCAAAGTCAGGTGCCATAAAACTGAACGATTTGAACAATAAATGAAAATAATGTTTTCACTCGACTAGTGACACCGAACTAACAACCCTTTTGTCGAATTTACATTCAAAACGGATTAAAAAAAGCTTTTGGTCTTTAACACAATCATCCCAAAGTTTAAAAACATCGTGCGTGGATAATTTCTTTTAGATATAATCTTAAACTAGAAAAGACTGTGTGCCAATATTCCGGTTTTATTTACAATAAACTTTCCTTAAGGCAACCGATAAAACCGAAATATTGGCAAGACATATACCAAGAGATTCAAATTAAGAGTTCAAAATATATTTTATAATTTCCTTGGCAGTACGCACATTAAGATGTTATCTCCCGACTAACTGTTCCTGGGTCTCCAAGGATACGTCCAATATTGACTGGGGGGTAATTCAGTTCGTGTGTTTTCTAGTTTAGATCATGTTATTTATACAATCATGTGGAAAACTCCGTTACACAGTGCGAACACAAGGGGCCAAGTAAAAAAATGGTTTCTGTTCGATAAAGAAATGACTGTATGAGCGTTTTTTCGCGCCATAAAAGGAGTTGAAATAACGAAGTAGTTGGTGTACATATTATTTAACAACTTGACAGTTATATAGGCGGGATGCCATTGAAAATGGAACAGGTGCTTTTAATCATGAATAGAACAAGAACTGAGACGAGTCCAAAATTCAATTGTAAGTACAGTACTGGTCAACACTCGGCAAGTAATTCCGTAATTGTATCACATTGTTCATTGTACCAGAAACTTCCTTAAAACGCCCCCACTCTGTAAAGCGCTGAGAGCGGTTTTTTGTTGCAGTTGAATGAAAATAAATACGGTAAATGTTTTCGGACGCACGAGAGTCAATTCCGGCATTTTCCTGTCAGCATAGATGTTTCCCATTAAAATAAAAGTATTTTTTTGTGTTGAAATTTATGTTTTTATTTTTCGTACAGAACAATAAAAAAGGATGAATCGAAATGAAATCGAAATCCGATGTCAGATAATTTCAGTAAAATTTTAAATGAAATTTGATCACACACTGTATTGCTCAACTCAGACATTTCTTTAAATTAAAACATGGTATCTCGAACTCAATTCTTTCTTAATTTTATTCTCTCTCCAATCCGCGATCAAAGTGAACTCAAATTTGGCCTAACATAGTTCAAAGACTGTTCTTTCGAAGGCCAGGAATTTTTTGTATGAGCGAATCGGGCAATTAAATAAAATGTTTTGCGAAATGTTCGACCGGGTGGGGGATTCGTGGGTTTCCAAGTTGCATGTTCTCTTTCCCTAATTTTCAGCGAGTCGAGCCGTTATTTTGAAAATTCCACTTTGCGAGCCACAAATCGCCAAAATTAACACATGAAACAAAGTTTAACAACATGGCAGTGATTTTGAGTGTTCTTATTTTATTTTCAACAGTTTTAAGAGCTCTAAATTTTGCCTCAGTTTGTGAGGCTAGTTTTATAATTTAACGAATACTGCCATTACACGTGCACAGTACACCACACAAACAGGGGATGGTATGCCTGTGATTCAGTTATAAAGGACTTATTTTAATTCTGAATTCATTTGTTGTTTTTGCTGAAATGATATTTATTCGCAAGAAAATTGGCTTAACAAAGCATGATTTTAAAACTGGATCAGTCACAAAAGATAATTTACCTGTCACGAAATAAAATCTATTGATCAGAAGCATAACGCGGAGTTGTTGTTTTAACTCCGGAGATTTTGTGTTGATTCAGTTTAACAATTTTAAATCATGCAGCTAGTTTCCCTTTTAGCGATAATTTTATGGCTCGTGTAAAAATTTGAAAGCTGAATAAAAATTGCTGTTGGAGCACTTGTTTCCAGCAATTCTGCATTGCAAGGTAATTAAGCTGATGAAAATCTAGGTCCCCGACATTTATGCGGTAAAAATTGATACTAAATTATTCCTGCTTTTTTACTTAAAACGCTAGAGCTAATCTAGAGTTTCAGAAAATCAATTTAGTTATTGGTAGCATAGACAAGTTTATTCACCCGAGCCAGACAACAATTTTAGTTGCTACTCCAAGAAGCAAATATTTTGAAGAAAACTTTTATTGGGTACGAAAAAACTACGTAAAACCAGAACTAAATTATTTGCATTAATTATAAAAAAGTAGGTTTTCTAGGAAGAACCTACAAATTCAATGGAAAATCAGACAAATCGCAATTTAAGATTCAAGCCACTCGGTTGAGTTAATTTGATTTACAGCCGCAGGCGAGGCGCGATATTCCCCTAGTGAAGTCAATTTAATTACTTTTCTTTTCATTCGTTAGCTTTTAATATTTGGTGTCAAGAAATATTATCAATTTAATAAAGTTCTCTTTGCCACCCTGAAGAACGTTTTTAATCATGGCGTGCTCGTTAAACGCTCTTGCACAAAGTCATCCATTCAGTTATAAAAAACTTATTTAATCAACTATCGAGACAGACAAGCCAGCAAATTTGAAACAAACAGTTCAGCAGTGCAACCGCTTGGCAGTCACCCAGCAAGTATGTAGCTTCTTTATGCAATGTTAACAAGCACTGGTTTTCACTAAGAGTGCCAAAAATCAAAATTAAGAAAAATCCCAAATTTCATTTTAGAAAATATTGAGAAACAAATGGTACCATTCAAAAGTACTGCAGAAGAGGTTTTATTTGAATGGTCACATCACAGGATTTCGTCAACAGACTCAGAAGTTAGAACCACTCTATTTCTATTACCACACTATTTCACATAATCAGTGACTCCGGGAGTGATCGAGTTCGACAAAACAGCCTTACACATAATTTAGTTTCTCCTAGGCCAGTCTTTAGTTGTTAAACCTATGTCCACCATCGCCAGCATATTCGCATGTGTTACCGTTATTTTTCCCACGCTTTGCAAAAATCCAAAGCCGAAAGCCATATACTACCCCATTCCAGGCGTTCAGATGGTGGAGAGCGAAGGGTAGGCGGCGTGTAAAGGAAACGTATTGCGAGTGCTGAAGGAAAGGGATAGGCGCAAATCCTGGCACCACAACGCCTAGGACAGGCTAGCCAGATAAGAAAACGTCGATCTTGTTTACGTTCGACCAATTCGTTATTCTTCAAGCTATGAAACAAGCTAAAAAATTGCAACATGGACAGGTTTTCTGAAATCTCAGAAGGGAAGTCTGTCTGCCTGTAGTGGTCTATTCGGCTTCAAATTTGAGCAGAAGCATGAGCCAAGTTCGAGCAACGTTCTCAGCTAATTTAGTTTAACTCCGCAGACTCCCTCCTTCCAGTAGATATGCAAGGAGCCTCTAGAAATGAGCTTGGAGACACTTTAGCTAGGACGAGAGAGTGCGGTTCCTTCACCCATGCAGAGCTTCGGTCCCCGCAATAGACTGGCAGCTTGCTAAAATGTAAAATAGAAATTACAGTGATTGTTGAAAGGAATTTCATGTTTCAACGGTACAAAAGAATGTTCTTCTCGTCCTCTACCTCCCACACGAGAAAGGCGTGGAAACGGAAACGTCTTATTAAAAAAAAACTACAAGGCAAATAAAACATGATACACGTAATATTTTGCCAATTCAAAGGCCCCGACACACTGTGATAGCTTTAGGTTAAGCAGCAAGAAGCAATCAACACGTATATTTTCCTTCTTCATTCATATTGAAACGGAAACATCCGTAACAAATTGCCTATGTTTTTTTGTGAAGCTCACTATACTATAGCTTCTGTATAATTAATGTTCATAAATTTATTGTATACCTTTTTGTCGTGAAAAATAACTTCCTTCGTTTTGATACTGATTTCTCTTTTTTCTTTGTTTTGTTAATAGTCAAAGTGTTTAATTAAATTTTTTCAGCTCAGTAACAAAAAGGAATTCAGTTTTGTCATTTGCGGGTGACTGTATGATTAATTACATATAAGTTCTTTTTATAAGTGACAAATATTCCTTAGAAACGATAAGATATATGTAAAAAATACATTAGCGTCACTTTTGTCTTCCATCGATGGAGTCACTGCACCGTTGCCGATCTTAAGACAAGCAAGACTCCAGGCAATCTGGTATTAGGTAATTTTTGTCTTTTTTCGACTGCTTAATTGCTCTTTGTGAACTTTGGTCAAAAGTCAAAACCAACGGGAAAATATTTGCCGTTTTAACTTACAGTTTTTAATTTGTCCCGTGATACTACGCTATTGGTACATCATACTGAATGGTTTGGAAGTTTATACACATCCAACTCTGGTGGTATTTTTTCTCACTTTGAATATTTTAGATAAAAGACATGCAGACAGATCGATTCTAAATAATTAAAATCGCAGTTTTGTAGACACTCGATTCGCGAATTAGTGCCGTGTATTTAATTTAAAATTCAATTATTTTCTCTTTTCTTTCTCTCATTATTTAACTAAAGAAGTGTCTTCCGAGACCTATAAAGATTTAACAAACTCCCATATCTTCCTTTCTCCATAACGTTACCCTTGCAATTGGTTGTTATGTCAATTTCTAGGTGGTTATCAAACACTGAGTCCAGAGGAGGACAGCGAGGACACCGTCGACACTTCTGCACCTGTTTTAGAAATATTGTAACATTTCTCTATTTTCTCAAAATTCAAAAACATAATAATAAGGTCTATGAAGATTTTTATTTTCTTTTATAATAAATCATTTTCTTTAATTATAGGTATAACTTATTTGTAAACGACAAGGTTTATCAAGAGTATGTTTTGTTTATTTTGCATGTTGCTCACAGCGTAATTTAATTATACAGCAAACAACCAATAAAACTATCCGCTATACACCTTATTCCAAAATGGCGGCCAATTTATTATTCTTTTATATGCATGTTAATTAGCCCTCTTGGCCTCATTTTCACTTGAAACTTTTTTTTGTATTTTGCACATGCTGACGAGGCCAAGAGGGCTAATTTACATGGATATAAAAGAATAATAAAATGGCCACCATTTTGGAATAAGGTGTATATTTCGAAGTTTTAAAGTAGAGTTGTTTTTCCTATTCGTTTTCTCCAGTAAATATTCGTATTTCTTGACATTGCGGCATGGCAGTGTTATTCGCAATTCCCCTTTGGGAATTCGAGCTAGTTGTATTACTTGTTTCCACGAGGTTCACCCATTGACGCCACCAGTTACAAGCTCATTTTCCACCCGCCCCCAGCTCGCCAATATTCAATCAATAATATCAATCAATATATCAATCAATCAATTAATCAATCAATGGAGAACATGTTTCCGGGCATCGTCAGGTGTTTCGCGTCCGGGGTGTAGTCGTACTGTATTTTTCATATATTTTGAGAGTCTTACGGCTCGTTAAGGTGACTCGCTCGAAATGCAAAATGCGCTCATCTGTGACCTGGAGGCAATTTCGCAACGGCAAACTTTTGGTTATAACTTTTTTGATTTTTACTCTATTGCAATAATTCTTTTTGTATCTCCTAGTTGAATGAAGCATGGATTAATAAATATGAACCGATTTTCTTCGAAATAAATACAGAAGCCAAAATATGGATTTGCGCAAACCCCTCATTTCATATTGAGGCCCTCCTAGAAAAAAAATGGTCCGTTTTATTTGGCTCAAAATTTGCGAATCGAATTCCTTTGGTATAGTCTAGAATGTGGCCAAGTTACAAAAAATTCGTCGAAACAAAAACGCTGCAACAGAAATGCCGTCAACTTAGGAGCTTGTTTCCACCCGAGGTATTGCGGCTCGAAAAATAATAATCATGGACACTCAACACCAAGAATATGTTGTATAGAGGTTTTGCACGGCAGCCATGTTGCATGGCAGGAACAATGAAAATGTTTTGCATTAGAAAGAACATTCTTTCCCATAGGGAAAAGAATCTATTGTTCCTGCCATGCAACATGGCTGCCGTGCAAAACCTCTATAGGCATGCGTTATATCTTACAGCAAGTTCGATTGCGAATGTTACAAGCCATTAAAGTTTACTGACTCAGTCTTTAGTCCAAGAGATTATACCGAGATTATATATTATTTTGCTCCTAAAACATATAACGACATTTCATGATGTTTTACATGACAAAATACTTTTGGAGTATTTTGGGATTTCTGCGCCCGGCACGCCATTTTACAGTGGAACCCCGTTAATACGGTCACCAACGGGCCATGAAAATTTGGCCGTATAAACGGGGTGGCCGCATTAACGGGGTTTCGTTATAAGAAAATGTATGGGCGCGCGTTTCGCCAGGACAAAAAAAGTGACCGTAATAACGAGGTGACCGTATTAACGAGGTGACCGTAAGGCGGGTTTCCACTGTAAAAGGGGAAAAAAGCTCTGTGGAGGATGTTGTGTTTTAGCTAGACACACTTTTAATTTTAAATTCACAAGAATTGCAGCAGAACCGCGACAAAACAGCAGTGCACTGTTTAGTCAACAAAAATAATTTTTCTGTAAAGAGAAAAAAAAATTAAAAAGGCTTTGAAATAGTCAATTAAAAAACAGCAGGATAGCCTGTAATGTCCGGTCATTTAGCTGCCGAGAGTACAATAGACTTAGCATTTAATTGAAGCAACAATATAACATATTGCAAATGTCTTCATTGTTTCAAGACTCATTCGGCAAAGATGGCTTGATGTCATTAAAGTGTTGGTAACACAATTTGTTTCCTCCCTGGATAATGTACTTAATTAAGTCCAGTATTATCAACAAAAAAGACAGATTCTTTTTAAAGTTTAAATTTCCGTTGCATGCTGCAACAAATGTGAACCGAACAAATCCTGCCGCTAAGAACCTTTCCTATCTTTAAAAGAAGGTACTTTAAGAAATAAAAAAGGCAGCTTATGAACCTTATGCAAATTCTCCGGAACAGATATTGAGTTTATTTTAGATAACTTCATGCAGAGAAAATTATGTTTTATCTTGCTTTATGTTAAGAGGTAACATTATCACATATTTAAAACCACATTTTCAAAAAATAGTTAAGACAATGTGTGTATATTTCTCGACAGGGGGATGGACGACTTGTCATATCTTCATGGAAAAGAAACTTCTGAACAACGGGGATAAAAGCAACGTTTATTAGAAAATACAGCTGTCTGACTCGGAGTTGAAAATATTCAACAACAAACAGGAAATATCCAGAATTAGGCTGAAAACTGAGAAATCCTTTCGCTGGAAATGGCCTCCTATTCGCTTGAAACGATTTTAACCTCCATCTTTATGATCACCGTTTCGGTTGTGGCTGTAATCGGTAATTTGCTGGTCATCGTGGCGATTTTGTGGAACAAAAGACTTCGCACGGTGTGCAACTTTCTTTTCCTTAACCTCGCTGTGGCTGACATGCTTCAAGGAGCCATTTCCATGCCGCTTCGTCTCGCCGATCAACTCAATCAAACAGACAACAGTAGGTTGATTCCATGCCTGGTTGTTATACCGCTGACTGTGTTTCTTTTTGGCGCTTCAAACTTTAACCTGACGCTGATAAGCCTTGATCGATACTTGGCATTGAAAAAGCCTTTCTTGTACCCCACCCTGGCTGTACCTTATAAAGTAGCCTTTATTATCGCGGTATCTTGGGTGCTAATTTTTATCATCGCGTTTCTGCCCATAATGGGATGGGGAGCCGCTACAACCGCTGAAGTTGCTGACATCTGCTTGTTCTCCACCACGCTGAGCAGAGAATATCTGTTCATGTTATTTTCCATCGTCAATTTAGCCGTGTTCTTAATCCTTGCATTCACCAACTATTTTATCCTAAAAACTGCAAGAAGACAGATCCGTCGTATCAATGTCAGCAAACATCAAGGATCAACAACGGACGGGCATCCATGTTCGATCTACAAGGACAACGTATCGACTGCGGTCGTCAGTCTCCGATCCTCTACCGATTGCAACACGATGACTAGCGACCGAGTACGAGTGCCAAGGGCCGGTGGAAGCAGGGAGCGAAGAGCGACAAAGATTGTTCTGATCGTCGTCGGTTTTTTTGTATTTTTGACAACGCCAATCACAGTGATTGACATCATCAGTTTGTTAGGTTGCCCTACCTGCACTCCTCTCACTGTTGTCAAGGTAACTGTGTTTATGGCGTACGCTAACGCTTGTGTCAACGTCTTTGTATACGCTGGCTTCAACACAGAAATGAGAAATACTTGGGTTGCTATTTATGGAAGTGCTAAACAAGCTATATTGAGTCGTTTTAGAGGTGGACAAGCACCTAATGAGAAATGAGACTGGACGTTGATTTACAGTGTCTTGAAATTTTAATCGATCGAGTTAATGTATCTTACCAAAGGTCTGGGTAGAAGCAAAAGGACCTTTGGGGACTGATGCGATAAAAAGCGCCGGAATACGGAGCGTGCGCAATAACATTCAAATGGTTGGCAACTGGGGCCCATAACTAGCGGTCATTGCAGTAAAAACGAAAACCAACTTGCAAAAGGGACAATTTTGAGACTTAGAAGTTGCAGACTTCGTAAAGAGAAAACTGGCCTCAATTCAGAGAAGTCGGAATCATGCGACATTTTGAAACAACCGAAGCCCGCAGTCCTGCCTTGAGAGTGGACAGCAGACCTCTTAGTGCATTCCAATCATATTTCTTATTAATAAATACATACTACATGGAATACGCGCCTAACAAGAGCAAATATAGTGCGCCTGCGTACTGGGTCTTTTCGCAGACGTTTAAAAACTTTTAAAACCGGACTCTGTAAAATTCAAATAGGTGGTTTTCATGTTACGTCATCGCCGCCATGCTGGTGGACATAAACAATAGTTCTCTCATTAGCTCCTTTTGTTCGTCCACCAGCATTTGTTCGTTTCACTATTGTTATCTATGTCTCTAGAGATTGGTTGCAAACCACCTATTTGTTAGTTTTAATGAATAGTCCAATGAACCATCGTTAAGACATTGTTCAATGTACACAGGTTAGGTATTCTTAGTTCTTAGTCTCGGCTAATAATATATAATATATTATAATAGTAAAGTTTTTATGAGCGCATTTGGAGTCTCAATGCGCTTACATGTCATCAATAAGAATAAAAAAATAACTGTGATTATAACAGTCATATAACATAAATGAAGGGCACGCGTCTTTCGGTCTTTTGTCCATTTTGACTGCAAGACTTTTTACACGACAACTTCTCGTTTTTGCGAATTTCGGCTCGTGTTTCTTTAATTCTTAGAAAAATAAAATGATTTATATTTCTTTTCACAAAACGTAGTGTAGGTTTCTCCTTATTGTGATTATATTTACATATATTTACTAACTCTAAATGAAATTGTAAGAAGAATGAATAAAGTAATATTTAACAACGAATTTCGACACCAATTCATAGCGTTCAAAATAACTACATAAACACTGACACATACATAACTTTATTTATACACGGGCATACCATTATGCAAATTGGTTTACACGAGAGCCGTGTTTAAATTAAAATAATACAAATATAATCGTAAAAAATCAATGAAAAACAACATATAATACTGTGACAAAAAAACCCACTTCTTTTCACATTTTGTTTAATTTCTGACGAGCATGGTCAGATATTTTCAGGCTTAGATTTAAAAGCAATTTCGATAACAAACGTCTCGACCAATCAAATTGCCACCGCAGTTGTTCTGCTTCAACAAGATGTTCACTGACAATTTACAAATCAACCTTCTTACGGTAATAAATATTTTATATCAGGGATTGCACCTGCTGTAAAACTTCACTTTCGTTATCACTTCACTCGGAATTTTGGCGATGAAACATATTATTACTGCGGACCTGCATCTTTTTATCAACATCTCAATTTTTGCTTTGTTGCTTCGACTTTGGATTTATGCACACAATTTTGACACATGTCTTATTTCATACGATGTCACGTTACAGAAGGAAATACGTGAGTTATTTACTCTCAATGTTTGATCTGGCATCGACGGACGTCTAACACTTGTTTACCAAGTATCGAAAGCTGTTTAATGTTGCTACGTGAAATATTTCGATTAATCACCGCAATTGGCCATTATTTGCTTGGTTGACAAAAGTAAAGAGCGTATCGTTGCAGCCAGTTCTGAGGGATAATTCGACCATAATTTCTACTGCGACATTTTTTAAATATTCTTTTATCATTAAACCGCTTTAAGTCGAGTTGTTAAAATACTTGGTGCGAGTCCAGTCTATTAATTTCGAGCCGCAAAAATTCAGACTTTCAACGGAAAATGGCCGAGAAGAATTTTACACAATGCGAGCTTGGTTTCCATGGCAACATGACCCGTAGCTTTCCTTCGGTTTCACCTCCCGTGTTGCTTGAAGAGACTTGGCATCTAGTTTACATGTTTTGCGACAGTGAAAAATCAAGTAAAGGACGTAAACATAGATGTAAAAGGAGTTATTGTTCACTTTGTCGACATTTCCACAAAGAAACTGATAACAAGGAGGGGCTTGAAAAATATTTTGCGCGAGAGACCTTCAAGTTCCAGAGTTCTGAGACAAACGGGCAGGTAAAATTGCAAGACAACGCCAACGGTCTTCAGCGAAATGATTTATTTGCTTCGAAGGAAAAAGGCTGCGAAACCCTCACTGTAGAAGGATTAAAAATGTACAAAGTAACTAACAAAACGATTCAGAAATCCGTCACAAAGAAGGAAAAGTTTGATGATGCCGCTAATTCCGCACAGAAAGCTGTTTCAGCAAGAAATGGTTGCATTACTTGTGAAAAACGCAGAGATAGCTTACTGCAAAGCCAAGAAGCCAGCAAGTCAAACAAAAGAATCATCAGGATTGTTATGCCTCCAACTGAAGGCAAATCATGTTTATTTAGCCGATAAATAATTACTGGTCATAGTCGCCTATTTTTCCGTGAATCCCCGGCTCTTAACCGCCATCTTGAATAACGTGGCGAGAAAAATCTGGATAATCTGCGCGAAGATATCTCCTTTTTTATTTCAACGAAGGTAGGAATTAGGAGATGTCTGCGAGCAGGTAAAAGAGCAAATGTACCAAGGGGGAGCGGGAAGGGGGGGGGGGGGGGGGGGGGGGTGGTTTTAGATTTCGCTCGCAGTTTGATCCAGATGGCGGCTCAGCTGTTGAAACCATCCAACAAACGGGAAATTAGGAAACAATGAATAGACTAATAATTGATCACTGAAGAACCTTGATCCTGAACCAGTTATCCGCAAAGTCAGCGATGCCACTTAGTGTCAATCATCACTTGTACAAGGCAGAAGGAAACATTGACTTTGTTGACTTTGTTGTGAAGTTTCACTGGAGACATTGGCTGAATAGGCCATTTCCGAGTTACGTTATGCCTCGTTGTCAAAGCGAGGTTAGGTGCACAACCTTTCATATGGAAATGAGTTTTATTTGCATTTGAATAAAAACTCATTTCCATATGAAAGGTTGTGCACCTAGCCTCGCTTTGACAACGAGGCATAACGTAACTCGGAAATGTCCTAAATCCTGAGTTTGAAGCATGTTTCTATTTCTTTTCCCTATCATCATGCATTGTATAGGGATTGGTATTAATTAATTCTAAATAGTTTTAGTATTATTAAGTAATATTAGTATTTATCATGATTGTAATTACCACTTAATATAGTACATGTAATACAAGAGAGTGGAATAAACGATTTTTATTATGAATTATTTTATTTAATAAGCCCCAATATTAAGATACAAAATCTCCTTTCTTGTCACCATATTTTTTTATAGATTTATTACATTGGCCAGTGAGAAGAAGTCGTTAAAATATCAAAGCAATTCATCTCGGGTGATCATATCTTTAATTCTCCTAACCTCTCTAATTGATCAAACATTGATATTACAAGGAGAAATTTGATGCTGATCACTACAATAGAACCCTGCCTAACGACCACCGCGTTAATACGACTACTGAATGTCTGGAAGTAGATGTCACGTGCCCACTACGCTCTTGTCTTTAGTTGACACAATACAACAATGGTGTCGCTTTCATTATGTCTTCATTCTCACTCCCGGCAAGTGAAACATTTATTGTATTTGCTTGTTTTGTTTCCAAGACCTTGAATAAAAACATGACAATTTTGTGGCATAAAAAATGAAAAAAATCTTGCTTCATGTTTTGAAAAGCTCAATGCAACAATGCTACAACGGTGGCCAATTGTTGGCTTATGAAGATAAGTTTATTTGGATTCGTTTCCCAGGCGACAACCACACTGTACGAAATTCGCGGTTCACTGCTTTTGTACCCCTCATTAACTGATAAACCGTTATTGGTGACTCTAGTCAACGAACAGGGTCCCGCGCGCGTGCACCTCTCAACTGGGTCTTCGTATTAAATGACTACAACATAGCATTTAGTTTTTTTGCAACTTTAATTTACAGAAAGAACGAATGAAAATTAAAAAAAACTTACGCCAAGAAATAATTATACAAATTTGGAAAATGTTTGGAGTGAAATAATCCGGATGGAGACAAAGACCGCCACACTGAAGGCATTAAGTATGCAACAAAGGAATTCTTTATTTAAAAAAGAAACGTGTTTCAAATCTAAATCAAATGTAGAAAGGGTTTAAAAGGAGAAGAGAAATTCAGATAAAACTCTAACAATAAACTTAATTTTTGCGGAATATAGCACCTGAACCCAAGCGAGAGTGAGGAAGTCGCACGTTTCTTCCGCGTGAAACAAGCGCGTGTTGACCAAAATCGGGCTTACACAAGGCGCCCACAAAAATACTTTCAAGCAATGAAACATTGTTAAAAGGCTAAAAGACTTGGTTCCCTTAGGACACACACATACTGGTGTGTACAAAGACCCTGATAAAGGCAGCATCGTTAGAAGACCATAAGAGTATATATAGTTTTTTTTTATTTTTTTTTCTTTGGCACCCACGCGATGTGGCACCTTGTCCCGTGTAAAAAAGAAAAAAAATACCACCCATATCCCGCACCAAAAAAAGGCCCCAAATTGGGGGTGCCGTCGGCAAAATTGCGCTTCCGTAAGCTTGGAGAGAGGGGAGGCAATACCACGCCCAGTATGTTGGGTGACACGACCGCACCAAAGTGGTGTGTAGTATAGGGGATTACCGCGTCCGGCCGCACCCAAGGAAGTATTTATGCACCCCCACGGAGCCTTTCAAGAATGCTTGCCATCCCTCTCCCTAAGCGAACGAGGAGGCCGAGTGAGTATAAACATATGTAAATATAAACCAAGCAAGAGTACATCTATAGTGCTTGCACCATTGATATTTTCACCCCGTCTCTATTCACTTCTACTGATTTGTCTAGTTTCCCGATATTGCATCGTCGCAGGCGCGGATCCAGGATTTTTCTTAGGAGGGGGTGCACCTCTAAGGAATGACGTAACTGAAGGGTGACGTAAACAAATTTTAAAAGCGAACAACGCAGACTAGGTCATCTCAGGGGGGGGGGGTGCGCACCCCCTGCACCCTCCCCCTAGATCCGCCCCTGCGTCGGTTTACTGTAAACTTCAATATAGCACGTCCTGACAAGTGTTTGCTCTCCGGTTTTAACTGCTTAGCGAAAAACAATGACCGGACCACTTTTAATTTACTTCTGAGATGTTTTTTTTTTCCTACTCAAACTCCACCTGTTCAAGAAGATTGTTTGTAGAATTCCGTCATATTGTGGTTAATTCACTCTATTTAAAGTAATTCTATTTTTTTTGCGCCTGTATTTTAGTTTATAGAATAAAAAAAATAGTTTTGCTGCGTAAGACGCGAACAGCAGTAGCAATTATCGATTGGAAAAAATAATAGAAAAAGTGAAAACGAGCGCCTAAAAATCTCAGCTGAAATCAGTCTGTTAGAAATACACTGAGACGAGATAAGCCGGGCCGTTATTTATTACTCGGAAAACGATTAACTGTTCATTTTTCAATCAAGAATGTTTGCACGGTATTTCAAACAGGTTTTTAGCCCTGCTTTCTTTCATTGGAAATTAAACTGAATGTACCGGCCTATGCACTAGAATCAGAACGAGGCTGATTTCTATTATTAGCAAACTAAAGGCAGGAAATGAAAAGACCCACCATGTGGGAACTGGGAAATAGGCGGGCAAATAGGAGAATGCCATCGATATCCTTCGCCATATCTTTTCCTGTTATTCTTGTAAGAAACTTTACTACCGTACTACTGATTTAATGTCTTGTTTGTTTTTTATTTAATCAGTAACGTTGTGGCCTGAATTTAAGATTTAGGGATTATGATTGAAACAAAGCTAAACAAGTCTGCACCTTAATAAGCCCACAAAATAAAATGGATCAGCTGTGGTTGAATTAATATTAACAGTACGTGTTCAATCGGGAATGTTATTGAAAACAGAGCGCAGGTCACTGTTTGGCAATAAACGTAGAATATATAAAAAACAAACATTTGACACTAATAAAATATCAGTCGGTATTCTCTTGTTTTGATTACGCCTTTTTACTTTCAGTCCCGTCACTTGAATACTGATTTATAAACATTTCTACAAACAGAGAAATATTTACAGTATTAACTTGTGTTGATTCCAAAACACAGAGTAAAAACATGTCTATTAAAATAACAGTTTTTTGATCAACATGTTTGTGACACAACAAATAAAAAACGTTGCAATGGTACTCTGCTGGTTAGCTTAATAAAAAGAGGATTGGAGCTGGCTATAATCTAGGTAGCATTGTTGCGGACATAAATCGGTATCCCAGTTTAGCCGAGCGAGAAACAATTGTTGCGGGCGCAAATCTTGAATTGCTTCCCAGACGCACGGCAATGTCATTAAATCAAGTCAAAAACTTTCTTCGAGGACACAAATTTTTCAAGCAAGGCAAGGCAACATCCACTGTACAAAATTCGGGTTCACCCATTCCTTTTCCCTCATTAAACGTTCAGTTTTCATAAGTCCATCGAACGAGATCACACACGTGCACCTCTCAACTGGGTCTTTATAATGACTGCTGTAAAGGAAGTCAACAACGGAAAAATACAGATGGCTTTTAGTTTTCCTGCTAAAATCACTTTAAGTTGCAATTCCACTGAAAGAAAATACAAATAAAGATAAAAATCTGCTACCAAGAAATAAGATAAATTTTGAAAATTTTTGGAGTGAAATAATCCGGATGGAAACAAAGACCGTCACACTGAAGGCATTAAGTATGCAACAAAGAAATTCTTTATTTAAAAAACGTGTTTCAAATCTAAATCTAATGTAGAAAGGGTTTAAGAAAAAGAGCTGTATATGATATCAAAAGTTCATTGGTCTATGACCAGTGTTAACAACTTAGCAGTGTGTATCATATGATAACAGGTTGATAAGTTCTCATATCAGCCTTCAGGGTTGTTAGTTCATTTCATGGCAGACGTGGACTGTTTGTGGTTAATTGTGTGGACTCAATAAACCACGAAAAAACACTTGAATTTAAAAGACCTGACGTGAAAGAAATCATGTGCTGACTTAACGTTGGATAAAATTTACAACGTAGTAATTTTATCCTGAAATTTCTCTAGCCGGACCGCGCTTGTCTTAATCCCTCGTAGAATCGAAATTTCGATTTTTCAGTGTGCAGATAAACCACAAGCAGGAGGCGGTAATAACTCTAACAATACATTTAATTTCTGAATATGGCACCAGAACGCAAGCGATAGTGAGGAGGTCGCACGATTCTTCAGTCCGCATGAAACAAGCGTGTTGGCCACTGAACATGGCGTTTCAGTCATAAGGCGCCCACGGCTTTCTCTTAACAAAACTATCATAATGCAAATGAATGAAATATTGCTAAAGATCTCGCCCCGGTTGTTTAAAAGGTGGATAGCGCTATCCACCCGTTAAATTATTATCCAACTGATATACATTAACAAAACCAAGTGTGTTATCCACTGGAAAAAACATTATCCAGTAGATAGCGCTATCCACGACCCGCGGGGCATGTAAGAAAGCTTTGATTCCCTGCTGCACTTTTGAAAAGTCTCGAGAGAAATACCAAAACTATAGCACATTAAAACTGAAATGGAACGTTTTAAACTGAGTCATTTCAGGAAACATATCAAGTTATCTAACGATCATTTTATTTTGCTACTTATTCAAAATATACATTTGTTTTTATTTTAAAGTGCCATGACCGGTGTTAATCTTGCAAAGGACCTGTAATATCTCGCCTCGCTACGTTAGTGGACCATAAGTAATGTCTAAAATGACAAAAACGATATGAAGACTTGAGCTAAACAATACAAGATTTTACTGCTTTTGTCAGTCAGATCAAAACAAGCCACAGTTTTGCGCGCAATTAACATTACGGACAGAAGCACACTAGCTAGCTGTCAGGTTGAATAAAACAAACAGTTGTAAGACCGGTAAAGTTCACATAAATAAAGATGTTTGAGCGCCAATGTTTCGTCAGTAAAACTGAGGTTTATATTGCTTGGATATATAGTTTATATATCACTGCTCTGGTAAAGGAACAGCGTTTTTCAATTTAAATAAATTGTTTATCGTCCAGTAATGGCTGGCTTTTTCATCTGACTGATTGTACTCAGTTAGTAATAATTAGGATCAATATGAATATAAAGGCATTTTTAAATAAACACAAATTTTCCGGCTTTTTTGACAAAATATTTTGCAAAAGAAAAAAATCCCTTCACAGTCATCATCATTATCGTTGTCACTGTGGTGACCCCTGCCCCACCCTTCTGCTGGTGACCCCTACCCCACTCTTCTGCTGGTGACCCCTACCCCACCCTCCTATATTTAAAGATTGTGTCTTGGTTGCATTCGCTCAATTCTGTTAGAAGTAAAAAACTGAGAAAAAAAACTCGAAAACCTCAAAACTCCCTTTAAAAGCCATGCAAGCTTTATGCAATCATAATATTTAAACTCCACCGTATGAGCCAATAAATTTTGGCCATCAACAGACCAAGTTCATCAGATGAGTGGTGTAATGTGTAACCTTCCTGCTCTTAGATAATTTCCATATTTTGTTTGTAGGTAATCTTAACTCTGCATAACATCTAGAATAGTGATAAAGACCAAGTCTATAAATAGAAAAGTTAAGATTAAATTTATGTTTTTTTAATTGCCTATTCTTGAATTACTTCTTATATTAAAATGAACGCTTTGGAAATATCTGCAAGGGCCAACGGACAGAGCAAAAGCGTTGGATCCTGGTGGATCTAGTCAGCAAATTTGATATAACTACGAAGGAACTAATAAAGCAAGGCTGACTGTACAACTGGGATTATAAGTATATTCTTTCCAATATTTCGTCCTGAAGAAGTCAGGCCGTGCCTGACGAAATATTGGAAAGAATACGCTATTAACACCAATTGTACAGTCAGCCTTGCTTTGTTAGTTCCTTTAATTATATTAAAATGTTATTTCAAATTAGATTATCTCGGCATCTGCTTTGAAAGTTAAAGCGAAATCTGAAATCATAAAGGGAAATTGTCCTGGCTGAAATCATCGCGTTTTCATGACTATGACCAGGAGCTTGCTTTAAAAGGACACTGTCCCGCCGAGATAACGAAAATGTGTTTATTTAATTTCCATATAATATCGCCAAATGCCACCAAATATACAACTAAATTGGATAAAAAGATTCTATAGAGCAAAACAGAAGCAGTAGTTTGGAGAAAAAGTGCAGGATTGCAAGGATGGAAGTGGATTACAGTTCACAAATTTTGATTTCGTGACAGGCGGTCAAGAAATCAAAGTTTCCATTCTGGTGGAATTTTGAGTTTTTTAGTCAAAGCAAGCTCTTGGCCATAATTGTGAAAACACTTGAACGGGCTACAGGAAATCATGTGCCATAACCTGTGGGATGAATTGCATCGGATTTCAAGAATCAATTCTGAGCCATGCACCCAGTAAAATTGAGCATAACGTCTCCTCTACTCAAACACATGTTGACCAACACCAGTTAACACAGGACGCTAATGTTTGTTTATTTTTCTGGTAATCGGTTTGCGAACCTGTCCACATGCAATTAACCGAAGCTAAACATCAGCTCTTGAACTGGTGTGCCGGTCTACAGCCAAAGCTTTCTTATATCTTTTTGGATATTGCTGTGTTGATGTGGGTTCCCGATTAACACTTTCCGCAGCACAGGTATGAAATTTTGAGTCTGTGGATGAGTCCCTAACCATATATATATATCGCTTATCTGTAAACACGATAGCACATGGTGAAACCTTTTAATTGAATGGTCGCCGTGCTGAGCAGTACTTTTAATTTCCTAACTACTTTTCTACGGTGCTGTCTGTCTGGGGAAAAAAGTGTTAACATTCCTTACCTCTCCTTCATGGTAGATAGAGCAGTTTTCAATTGAGCGTGGTAAAACCAAAACCAAAGTAATTACTCTGACCAATCACAGCAGTCGTAAACAATCCAATGAACCAATCAGGGCTCAAAGCAATTACATGTCGGCGGCGCCAAGCGCGGGAAAACGCGTGCGAGCAAGTCACGATTGGTTTTGGTTTTACTTCTGATTAGTTGAGATAGTGGCGCGAGATTTTTAGCCAATCACAAAGCGTAGCAATGAAAAACCAAAGCAATTGTGTAATAACTTTTGACAATCAATTGAAAACTGCTTTATCTAAAAGCACTATATATATAAATACAGCATGTATGTAAATAATAGCAAGCGAATATCCTTCTGCTGTGTTGTACTTTTCATGTTGTCACACCTGTCGTTGCTGACTGAAACTTCCAAAGCTCGGTTAAGGTAAACTGTTGAACTAGTATACGAAGTCCTAATAACTGTTTTCCTTCAGTTTTACCTACATAACGAAAACGAAAAAAACAAAAAACAAGTGTCGACGAAGATCACTTTTGAAACTTACTAACCACCCGTAATCCGGTAATCCACTGAGTTCCATGCTTGCTATCACCTGCACTTTTTCTCCAAACTACTGCTTCTGCTTTGCTTTATATATCTTTTTATCCAATTTAGTTATATATTTGGTGGCATTTTGCGATATAACATGGAAATTAAGTAAACACAATTTCGTTATTTCGGGGGGCTGACACAACATTAGTTTATCAGTAAGACAGGAAAGTGCTTTTTCTGTGCAACACTTCGAGAAGAATTTGCTGAATGAAGGAACAGACATAAAAAAAAGTGAAAACGAACGCCCAGAAATCTGTTAGCAATACAGACGAGATAAATTGGACCTAGATTTAATAGTGATCGGTATCTGACGCCATTATCAATCACTGATAAAGGATGTTTGTATTTCTAACAGCGCCGTTTCAGGGTCTTTCAGACACTGCTATTTGTCACGTCTCTGTGATTTTCCCACCAGTATTTAGTCTGCCTGGTTATAACACTGAGGGCGTTGAAAGCTTGTTCCACTTGCAAACAACCCATTTCTCTCTTTCTCTCTTTATTATAAAAAAAAACAATCTTTTTATGGGTTATATTTAATAAAAGGGCATCTAAATGTAAAATTGTCTGCACCATTGCAAAGTAAAGTAACGTGCTTACACGATGAACACTACCAAGCCAACGGACAAAGTTAATCCAGGCACTTTTAAAAAAGATGAAAAATAAATCAAAACTGACTGATAATAAAACCGGGTTTAGGGTTAGAGTTTATAGCCTGTAACCTTCTTGAGAAACGGAGTTTGGGAAATGAGCTCAGTGCTCAGGCCGAAAATTAAGGGTACACTGATATAAATGGAAACAGTTAATCTTAGCGGTCTATACACTACATGTAGAATGTGAACGAGGTATTTCTATTAGTAAACTGAATGAATTTTTATAACTCTCATTTTAAAATGTTCGACAATCTCAAGTCGGCCCTTCCGTTGTCACTAGATTAAAATTCGGATATTTTGCAACAGAGCCGGTGAATTAAATCAGATCTCAGAACTCTTACCTTTCAAGCAATATGTTTGCTTACCGGTGATGTCAAAGTCCTGGATGAATAAAATCAGCAAAACACCTTGATCTTAATTCAAAGAAAAATTCTACTGATCTGTAAAATGATTAAAATAATACTTACCACTTTATGATAAACGTCTCTAAAACACTGTAATAATATAAACAACAAGTCGTATCTCTGTCTTTTGCGGCCCCGGTGATGAATTTTCCAACCGTTAAACACACGTTCACACAACATATGCTTCCGGCGTAGAGAAATTCGGCTGTGTATTTATGTCTGAGTTCAGTGATTTTATCTATCCCAATCAAAATTCTAAAACCAGTAAATTGAAGCAAGCTAGAAACTGGTATTATATTCAAAGTTATGATTTACTGACTAACTTACAAATTGAACTTGTACCAAGTGCCAGTGTAAAGGTTTACAACGAGTTGTAACATGCAAGCAGAACTTCTCCAACTATCTCAGCGCTTAAAACAAACAAAACCAAAACATTGTGTATAGACAATTATTTCTGTCTTTTTGTGCTCGGTTATTCTTCATAAGCCGAATCATATTTTCTTATAGCATTTAAATCTAAATTTTCAATGAATGTTTGTATTTATAAAAAGAATGCAAAGCCCATGAATTTTCAGATTTGTGTTGTTATCGCTTAACACTGTGGTCAAGTTGTAACTGATTTCCGAAACACATTTTGTCGATTGAAATATCTGTAAATAACTTCGCTTAATCTAACAAATATTAAACAACATTGGATGTTGCTTTTAAGTTACTGGAAAACTTTGGAATATAACGTGGATTTCTTGTCACAATCCCTTGGCCTTGATGCCACTGATATGCTGTGTGTCTCCTGAGAATTCAGCGGCCAAATATATTTAAAGAAACAATCGAAGGATCACCCGAGCCCTTGAAATAAACATCTTTGTCGGAGGTTTTCATGAAATCATGGAAGAGAAATGAAACTTATCGCTTGGACAACTCTGTTTTGCAAACGAGTCTCTCTCGAGACAAAATAACCTGTTATAGTTACTCGCTTTTGTGAAGTTATTGCACTCTGATTGTTAGACCAAACGTGCTGAAATTAAATTCCGCCGCAAACAAAGTATTCCCTCATGTCGTGCTGTTTTGGTCTAAAAAGGCTTTAAAGAGCATTTAAATGAGAGATAAAATGTAAATAGATGGGTCCAAAAGGAAAAGGATTTATTTTGTAAAACAAAAGCCGTATGGGGCCCTGTTGGTTACAAAGAAAACTGAAAGGTTTGTTGTTTTTCGACGAGCGAACGAACGCCATGCTTTTAAAGCCAAATCTTTGCTCAATAACAACGAGAAATGTACCACCAGTTAATTTGATATACTAACTTAAACCTGTCGTTGTTTTACTACTGTTTTATTTTCTTGTAGAAAGAGTTTAGAATTTGAAGAGGCGTCAATGCATGGGATATATTTCGTAATGACGTTTATAATTATGTCGTCTTCCCTCAAGTTTCCTTGCGTTTTTCTTTGTCTTCCCATTCAAAAGCTAAGTTGAAAACAAAGGTAAAATGGTTTCTAGGCAATTTCTAAAGATAGCTAGAGAAATTTATTCACTTAATTAACTTCACAGGTCGGTGAATAAGTTTTGAAATAAAACAACAAGGAAGAATATGAAATTAATAAATTATAGCTTAACGCGCAGTAGACATCAAACCATTTCAAATAGCACGTTTTTTATTTTGCTTTTTTGTTTTATCGTACAAACTTATATCCTTCATTTTTTTATATTATAAATGTCTTCTCGTCTTTACACTGGATACGTGGAAGAATTTTGTACAAACATATGAACTATAGATACCAATACGATGACTTCTCCTATGCGTACGAATGTTGAAAATGAAAGGTCCTCAATGGCCCTAAATTGTTATTGATTGTTCAATGTCGCAGAAAAAAAAACCTTCACAGAAGTTCCTCTTCTTTCAATAAACTTACGCTAGATATGTAAAATTCGATTTAAAAAGTAACATTTTTACCATTTTAGCGTCCGTTCGGGTGCCTTGATTTTATATGACGATCCAAATCCCTTCTTCTTACGAGCACCTTTCCACAGTACTGGCATTTGTAGGGAGTGTCTCCAACTGCATGAAGGCGGATGTGTTTTGCCATATTGCTGGGGTCTCCGAACCTCTTTTGACAATATTTGCATTTGAGTGGTTTGTATCCCGTGTGAATCCGCATGTGGATTTTGAGCCCGTACTTACGAGTGTACAACTTTCCACACAGCTCACACAGGTACCCTTTATTAACTTTCTTCGAGTTAAGATCGTTTATCATCTCTTCGTTGCATCCCGGCTTGGGTTTGTCTGGTGCCATTTGACCTCCGTTCATACTCGTCCCGTCCTGATTCGGAGTTGTGGACGATGAAGGTAACCTGTTCACATTTTGCTCTGCTCCGAACATCACAGGGCCTGACGCATTCATGACTGGTTGGCCATTTAGCGGTGGAAAGCCCTGAGTGAAACCGTACTTGAAAAAGGGCATCGCAGACGGACTGCAAAGTGGTGGTCGGGGCTGAAGTAAGAAGGCGGGATTACTCAACATATCCATTTGATTCTGCGAAAACGCGGAGTCTTGTGACAAATTGTACCGCATTCCGTTAAGTCCGTTTAGTTCATTCAAAAGCGGTCGCGAGATTGATGGAAATTCCGAAGAAACTGGCAGGGATCCAAGGTCGGGGCTTTTAAAGCCGTTGAAACTTGAGGAGCTGAATGACTGAGTCTGATTCACTGGAGGTACACTGATAGGCGAGTTTTTCAATCCTTCCTTCATCCCGAATGCATCTGCCGCAAAGGAAGGTAAACTCACGGGTGTTAGCGGCGTAAGAACAGGCTGGAGCTTGTCTGGAGATTTGACGACCTGCAAATCGGAGCTTGAGTGCAGCAAGAACCCGGGCGGCGATGCTTTGGACGAAGACGAACTTTCTCCTCCTGAACTATGCAGCGATTTTGGGCTTTCCTTCATCAGGAACGAGTCGGTGTTGAAATTGGAGAGGAACGGAAACTGATTCATGGCCAGTGAAAGGTTGTTGAAGCTATTAAAGCCATTTAGGCTATTCAAGCAGCCCATACTGTTGGATAAATTAAGTCCAGATGAAGAATGGCCGCCGTTTTTGTCATCGTGAACAGAAACGTCAGATAAGAAAGCACTGCCATTATGGTGGTGATTCCTACTGGACTCTCCGTCATGTTTAAGACCGAGCGGTGTATCATTGTCAGGTTTAGATACCTGTATCCCATCCGTATCCGAGGATGGAGTCAGGAACAAAGTGCTCATTCTCGGCCGCCTGTTCAACGGGTTGTTTCTACTTGGAAGGTTACTGGTGTATGAGTGTGTTCGCTGACTGTGAAGCAGGGACTCTTTATACCTCGTCCTACGGTTTGTGGCACACTCAAATACGATGTGCGTTTTAAGTGTGTTTGGGAATGCAAACACTTGCGAGCAGTGGTGACAAATATATTGGTATTCACCTGTGAAAGAACCGACAGGTGTAGCAAAAGTTAATGACACGTGCTAGTAAGCCAGCCAATCAGATGCGCGTTTGATAGGACAGCTAAACAGCGAGTCAATGACACGTGCGAAGAGCTTGAGGTTCCTCCGCCTTCGCCAATGGCTTACAACTTAAAATAATATCGGCGCTCGCGCGAGAAGGGTTATTAATATTCAAAGCACATTTATAATTAACCAACCATGCTGTAATTAGCTTCACAATTATTAGCTGGAAGATATAGAATTTTATTGAAATGAGTGCTTTTTAAATGCATTTTAAGTTCTTGTCGTGTCTCACGCCCGCGTATGGCTTGGTGCCTTAAATGTCAATAGCACAGAAGAAACGCGATTAGTGTACAGAGCTAAGTGAATTTCACTGATTTTTGAGACAATAAACTTTGCCACGAGGGTCGTTCAATTCTATTGTTAGATCTTTTGTTAATGACTCCAACCAATCAAATTACGCTGTATGTCGTGCTTTTCAAATCGCCCCGTCTCCGTTGCCCAGGCGAAATCAGGAAGCGGTTAGAAAACGTGAGCTGAACTTTGCAAGCAGCCGATCCTCTGTGCAAGAGCTAGGATGCTGGAAGCAGAACCAGCGAAAAACCGGTAGATAAGGAAAGTTTTACCACGCTTTTTGATTCAAGATCGTCCGTTTTACAGGTGGCAAATGGTGGCCATAGTCATTGCACGTGACCCGTTACAAGCTCGGTGACGATTTGTTATTTAGTTCGCCCTTTGCTGCCTAAATATGTTAGAATTGCCACAAAGGGATGGCTGTTCAGCGCACACAATAGATGTATCACGCTTTATACATATATAATTTTGACACGCGGCCGAGAAGGGAAATCTTTTGTCCTAGGAATGTAACCTAAGCCAACAGATGCGAACGCAAAGTTGGAAGTCTCAGACCGTGCAAAACGTCTCCTTCGGTACACAGGGCTAGGTTAACCGGTAAATCGCTCTCACCAGCAAACTAGAAAACAGCCGCGGAACGCGAAACGGGTGAGCCATTTTAGTTGACGATTTGAGGCACCCGGGTACCGGAGCAAGAGAAAAGGACTTTAAATGACTTACGGTTGCGCTTAACAGAAATGATAAACGGGTGCACGTGTTGTATTGTTAACCCGAGCGCCACAATGTAGGTACCTAGGAACCGCAACATGTTTTGTTCGCCATGGCTTAATGTGAGAGAATGCAGTCCGGTGAAGCAAAACAAAAGCTACCAGCACCTTGGTAAATAATTTCTGCACAATTAAGTGAGCAATTACAACGTGCAAAATACTCGCGACAACTCTCTAAGGAGCTGGCAAGCTCATGAACAAATCTCTAGCTTGCATCCACAAGGAATTCTACTCAGTAGAATCGCGGAGCGGTTAAAAAATTGCAGTTTACAAGATACTTGTGCTGTTAGAAGCAGTTTCTATCTGGTTAAATAGGATATTTTGGCCGTAAACTCGAACGTGCCATAACAAAATTCCGTTACTTGCTATCATAAATCATCCATGGTTGTAAGCAGTGTCGGCGTAGAAATACCGGCGGCGAATAAATTGAAATGTTGGACCGGTTAATCAAAGCCGCAATAATAGAGCATCACATTTCTTCGCAAGATCGCAACTAAAAATTTCATCGTTTTATTGTCAACTGTAGAAACAACATTTTGATAACTGTCTATTCCAAATCAGTTAAGTCTTTTAAAGATACCCGTGCGGGGGAAAATAACTCCTGGAGTCTAATCGCTATTTACCTTCACTGGGTTGATTTCATAAGAGGTGTTACAAGCATAAACAAGACTTGTACTTGTGATGTTTCGATCACAGTTCGAACTGAAGGAAAAAACCTTGGAAATCAGTCAACGACTCGAAAGCCCATTCAAAGACAGTTAATTGAATGAAGAAGTGTTAAATATTCCTTTGGATTGTTTTACCCATTGTTTAGGCAAATTCCGCAATTCTTATGCGATTTTAAATCGTGTAGGATGTTTTTCGAAATAGATAGTCGAGAGTTTCAGCTCAGAATTTTGCGTATGCCTGTCGCGTTAGGAAAACAGAATTTTTCAAGCGAAAAATTACCTAAGGCGCGGTAATGAGTCTTTTGTTTTGGCTTAGTTTACTCACGTACTTGTATTTCCATATTCCCATATCCTAAAACGGGCGTGCTTTCCGTACAAAATGGATTATATCATTGTTTTTCAATGAAATAAGACAACCCCTGATTGATTTTGAGATTGGATAGAAAGGAGGAGTTGAATTTCTAAGGCATAGAAAATTGCTTCGATGAGGAGATCAGCTATTTTTTTTAGATTAGGTATTTTCTGTTATTGCATGCAAATGTGAGAATTATTATAGGCTTGTAAACTAAACAGACCAAAAATATACCAAATTATACTCATACCAGTCGACACCAACCGTCACAAATTTGTCCGCAAAAAATGAAAAAAAGGTTTTAATTTTTATGTTTCTTTTTATAGAAAACAACAAGGACGAAGTGTTTTCAATGCACGTTTATAAATCACAAAAGGGATAAACTGATAATATAATCAGAGATAGCCTTTTGTAAGTAATTCATACAAACTTTGAAAACTATCAAGATTTTACAGATTAAAAGTATAACGTGAGAATAAAAAAAAGTAAAGTATTACCCAGACTGGTTAGTAGCAGAAAAATATTACCTCATCATTGGTAGATATTTTACTAATTTGTTTTTTAACTAAAAATAAATAAGCGGATATATCAATGCGTTAATCGACGTAAGGATACGCAATAAAGACGCAATCACTCTAAATATACCACACCGGTATGGCATGGTGCGATCAAGGCTATAATACAAAATAGGGACGTCATGGTTTGAAATTATAAGAAACCCTGTCAGCTGTGGTTTTGAAAACAAATAACAAAACCTGAAGCGGAAAAGGCAATAATTGTAAAAAAGAACCGTACACAGTTGCTAAAAATCACTTTGAGAGATAAACCACTCTGTCTTTTAAAACAATTGATAGTTAAAAAGGAAATAAAACAGTCCATCTTTGATTTCGTAGTTCAGTCATTCGGTTATTCTTTGGAGTGTCGAACACTAAGGCCGCGCGAGTCCGCTATCACTTTTTCAAAAAGACATTAAACAGTATTACACCTCTTGAACAGGCTTAACTGTGAATTGTATCAATACTACTCTATTTTAATTTCAATTTAAATTGCCTTATAATTATATCGGACGAAAGTTGATAACTTTTTCTGAAAGGAGCATGGTTGGAGCAAGATCGACCGAAAGCTGTCGAGCGTAACTAAAAGGCAAGCGCTTACACATTCAATATCCCTGGCGTTTTTTTTTTTCATTTAAAATGAAGCCGGTTTCAACTGTAAACCGCGTTGAATAAAGCCTATTTATTATTAACAGCCTAGCTGTGACAATTTGCTTTATCAATTTACAGAAGTGTTTGCTGAACAATTGACGTAAATTCGATTGGCTGCCTGCTAGGTGATCTGAGCTATGTGCGCTCTGTTTGTATACAAAGACAAAGAAGTCACATGTTAGATGAACAATACGGATACCTGGGATAACAGCTTGCTTTGCTTAGTAGCGGAAGACTGTGTTTCGTCTATTTCTTATAATCAGTTGTTGTCAAATGAGCAAAACATTTTCGTTGGCTCCTGCGAAGTTTAGAGACTTCACATATTCGAATTTTAAATTGAAGCTTTAATCACTACAGAACTGTGTTGTTCTTTACTGTCACCCACCTCTGCGGACAAGAAAAATTTGTGGAGAATTGAACACTTCACATATATTGAAAATAGGAAATGTTTTTGTCTCTAATATTTCCGACAAGAATTTGATAAATTCATCTTGATAAAAGGAATACGACATTTCTTTGATCGTAAAATGAACAGAGTAAACGTATGATGAGGTCATTAAACCTGAACAAAAGATGAGACTTTAAGACGCTGCGACAAAACCCAAATTTATTTTTCATTTACACTGAAGGCTACAATCTGATAAACAGAAGTTTTCTAAAAGCTTTTATACGCATAACGCTATAAAATGCAATCTTTTTATCTGTCTGGGAGAAAAAAATGTTGATTCGCAGCCTCTGTCGTACTTCTTTTATAGATTTACTTCGGGTATCTTTTTGTCGGCGTTTTATTTTCTCGATGATTCTAAGTAGAGCTGAATAATGGCTGAGCTTCGTGCTTCATTGTAAAACGGGTTTTAAAAAATTGTTCTAGCAACGTAGAATTAATTATACTTTGGACCATAGTATCAATGCAAATGTCTGTCACCTTGCTGAGGTTTTGTTTGTCTTGAAGCCAAAATTCCTTGATCAGTTACGTTTATAATTACGAGAAACGGGTTTGAATTGCTGTGATTTATTCCACTTTCTAATCGTTCCCAGTTTACATTAATTGATGTTAATCAAGTTGTTTAAACGATAGCTGAATGATTCTCGCTGTCAAAGTGACAGCCGAAATGTGCTAAACTAAAGCTGATGTTCACTTATGAGTAATACAACTGCCAAGTGTTTCACAAAATTTAATCAATTACTCATATAAAATTCACCTTATATAATGTACAATGATGTAATGGCAATTTTCTTATTCGATTTATCCGACATCTCATAAGAAGACGTTAGTTTGAATAACGCCTTTGTATCAGTAACGGTCCAAAATGGTTATAGATATTTAACATGAATGAACCACCTGTCAACGATCCAATTCTCCTGTAAACATTATCTACGTTTGAGTAAACTTCGCACCACGAAATCTATCAGCCATGTACATTTTGGCGGACTTTTTGTAATGACATTTTGTAAGAATTAACATTTCTGCACGACATTAAAATCCAACGCACAATTGAATGCTCTTGAATCGCTTATCTTTGCAAGCTATCTATTGCATTCTTTGAGCTCAGTTAAGTTTTTCTTGATGTTTTTTAGAGAACATTCTTTTTCTTTTCATTTTTTCTTAATCTTTGCACAATAACTCCCGCTCAAAATTTCAATCGATTGAAAAAGGATCATTTACTCACAGTTTATAACTTGACTGGCTCTCTTGGACAGGAAATCATTAATCTTTTTTGGTTGACGTAACAAATAAAGGGAAAATTTCTAAAAAAAGCTTATCTCCTGCTGAAAATAATTGGGAATGTTGCTATGTCGATGTAATTTTCCAGGCGAGTGATTCTGTACAATAAGCCACATGTTTGTGGGTGTTTTAGCGGTCGTGTACCGGCTGTTTTTGCCCAGTAACACGTTACTCTGCCTACTTATTTATCTCCTATTTTAAGAGGCTCTGGGGGCGTTCATTTACTTATTAAAAGCAATATTCTTTTATGCAGACTCATAAAAGTAGATTTTGAAAGTCGAAATGCATGGCTGAATCTCAAAGTACGTACAGTCAAAAGTTACTTCAGTGGGCGTTGGCTAAATGTGAACAAGTTTTGGTCCAAGATACAAGATCGCGAATTGTTTACAAATATTGAAATCGTAATACAAAGGCAATATAAAAATATAAACGAGAGAAAGGATTGTAGTTTTAGTAGTCAGATCCTTTTAGTTTGAATAATCCTGCTTTAAAGAAATTAATGGGAATTTGTTTGGTCACTAAGGTCAATTTGAATCAAATCGATAACGCAATAGTTTTGCTGCAACACATCCACATAAATGTTCGGTTCCAATGAAAGAAAACTGTAATATAGTGTTTTTATCTTGCTATAAATTACTGCATCGAGCCTTTTGTGATATAATCAGCCTTATATATTTCCTTTTTCATTTGGACGATAACTTTAATCAATCTTCAAGAACCCGGCTTCGGCAAGTAAAACTTAAATTGATTGCTCAATATTTTCTTTGAGAACAATGAAACCACATGTTAACAGAGTTCATTAACAAAACGATAGATCGATAGCGCTGGCCCACCTTCACTACCTACACCTTCAGTATAATTTTCAAGAGCATATAGGAGCAGTATGGAAACGAGATTACAAAAAATCACATTTTGTCTGCTCCCTCTCGAAAGGGCGCAGAATACATGGAGTCCTTTGGTTCCAATCGAGTTTCTCTGTTAGTTTTATTCTCTCAACCCGCGTAGAAAGCCACGGCTTTCTAAAATATTATGAAAGGTGCCATTTAACAAAACACAATAGACTTATTACGCTAATGCTAGACAAGAAGAGATGACTAAGTCTTGTATTCGAACAATACTTCAATACAAGATTACACAAGCTGCAAACAATGCGAGAAATTAAAATTAAAGAAACTTTGAATAAAGACTGCTTCTTGCGATCTAAATGCGCTATCTAAAAGATTGTAAACGATATGGACACAAGAATTAAAAAAAATCAGCAGACGTTGGCAGACGTTGAAATTTAATTGTGACGGCGCTGATTATAATCTTTCTGCTGCAAATTCTGCCTTGCAAATATTAGCTCTGCCTTACAAATTCAATTACAGCAATAAGACAAGCACCACAAAGTTTACAGAAGGTAATTTTTTGGCGACGACAACTTCACTTGGGCTCACATTTCAAACACAGCTAAATCAGTTCTTGATCTCCTAGCTTTCAGATCGGTAAAAGCAAATATCACGCCTTCGCCGAGAGCAGACATGCAAATCCAACATACCTCTTATCCCTCAATTACGTTAAATGAGTAGAACAATAGAAACACATGCTAGGCACTATTGTGTCTGTTTAAGTACCACACAATAAAAATACCTCAAGAACGGGCTGGTCTGCTTAGTAACGGCTCATTTTGTAAAGCACAATAGGCGTTTTACATGTCCACCCTCGGGTTTAATTCATTTGCCACAAAGCCGAGGGTACGCATGCATAGCGCTTAGAGTTTAAAAGCTGTTTGAAATGTTGTTGAAAATGGCAAAACAATTTAGACAATTAATGCATGGATAACTAACACATTTTTCTCAGTAGAGAACATAGTTTGCCAACCAATGACCTTGTCTTTTCTTCGTTTTTGGATAAACTGAGATCTTTTAATAGTTGAAGAAACTAGCACCGGGTGATGAGATCAATACAGACTTTCTGTTGTTCTTTCAACCAATCAAATTGCATTGCACCCAAACCATGCACTCATGGTTAGCACGCTTACGCGATCTTTCCCACGCGCATGAGATCAGCGTGGCAAGTTTTCTCCAAATAATTTAACTCTGCATGTAATTTGGTTTTGCTTCGAGTTACCGGTAGAATTTTAAAACAACATACGCCCAGATCCACTAAGTTCTTGTAGACGTGATTTCGAACAAAATTCAGAAGAAAGCTCTGTCTCAACTGCTTGACTAACAAGATGATACGGCTATACAGCCGGGGGGGGGGAGGAGGGGGGTACTCAACAAAGTTTTGTACGGGGATGCTCCGCCCCGAGGTCCAAATCCTTACCCTTTCATATACCGTTTTTGACAGAAAAGGCACCCCTTTCATATACCTTTCATTGAAAATGGAACCCCATTCAAATACCTTTCGTTGAAAATGGTACCCCTTTCATATAGCCTTTGCGTGCGTCTGTTTGATATATTTTGAAAGACCCTTTTTATAATACTTAAATTGCAGTTTTCCCTACCTTTTTTATGCTTCAACTCGTGTTTTCGCTACCATTTCCTATTCTTCGTGAAATCCCTACCCTTTCACATACTTCAACTCGTGAAATCTCGACCCTTTCATATACCTCCAGCCTAAAAAAGGTACCCCTTTCGGGCGGAGCATCCCCATATAGCCCATTATAGGGAGTACCCCCCCCCCCCCCCGGGCTATACAGCGGACCTATCAGAGGGAGGGTAGGGTAGACACTTTGGATTCTGGATGGGTCAGCTAAGCAGCTAAGCCTTTGTTAGCTTTTTTGGTGGGGAGGGTGCGCTATATTGCCGCGCAATTGCTAAAGGTCTTCAAGTCGTGTCAACTTCCACCTTACTAACTCACGGCTAAGATGATGCTGAGTTCTAACAGTTTTAGTAGTGATCTTAAGAGAGTATTCAGTGGTACATTCACTGTAGCTTTAACTTATTTGGCGGTTTGCCAGGAAATAAGTTTTGCAAGAGAATTCTGAACTATCGCTCTCGTTTGGCCTCAACTCTCAGACACTCTTATTGACTCTCGTGCGCAATCCGCTCAAAGTTTCCCTCTTCCGTTATACCTCAAATCTCAGGCACTGACTCTCAATTCATGTGCTCTTAGAGATTTTGGATCCTCGTGAACTCCTGTTCCTGTTTGGCCCGCGGGCTTAAGGACGTTGGTCTAACTACATTTCTTACAAGAATTAGGACGCAAGCTGCTCCAATACGCATCGCCCGAGGGGAGGGGGGGGGGGGGGGGGGGGGGGGGGGGGGGGGGGCACTCTCTCATAGTGTAAGCTATATAGGTAGTAAGTGCCGCTGTGAAGACTATGTTTTGTTTTGGTCTAGAAATGAGTATGAAGATAGAGTATGAACATAGAGTTTGTGGAAAATAGCGAGTCTGGGATATAGGGAAGGGATTTTGGTATCTAGCCTAGAATAGTGTTGCAAAATGCAGCTGAGCTGGTCTGGTATAGGGTAAGGCTTCAGAGACCCAGCGGCACACCGCCACCAACAAATGGACAGATCTCCCCCATCCCCTCTGGACTCATTCCCGTTCCGGGGATGGAAAATCTTCAAAGTCGAGAGTTCAGAATAGGTGTACAGGGTTAGAATAGCTAAGTGCTCGTCCACTGTAAACAGCATTCGCATTTACATTTTCTTTTACATCTGTCGAAAAGCTAAAACGGAGACGAAAAGATCTTTGGCAAATTCGGCTTTTTGACTTCTGATTCAACAGGGTTGAAAGTATAGGCAATGAGAATAAAGCTGTTGAATTATCTTAATCGTGCTTTGAATAACTGGGCGCAGGATTGTGACGTTAATACAGAATTGGCTTGATGCTGTTCCAGGCAACTGAAATAACGTGAGTGCTTTTACACTGTCAATGGGTTAAACTCGATCGTGATAAAAACCGATAGATCAGGAACGGGTTGAGCGCGCTCTGATTGGCTGTAATCTCAACGTTGAAGTGTAATAAATAAGAATAAATATTTTTCTTACATTGGTCGTTTCTCGGGATCACAAACTTGGGAATCCTTAGTTTTCTGCTGAGCCCTTCAGTGGGCCATATTAACAGCTCCTCGCCGGGGGACACTCTGAGAATGGTGCGAAAGTAAAACGAGTCCTCGTCTAAGAACACCTCCACGTTTTGCTCCTCGGGACAGCGAGCGAAGTTCATAAAAGGGACCCACGACAGATGGCGATCCACCACCCAGATTAGCTGACCACATTTGTAAGTGACCTGGAATCATAGAAATTAAGAGTGTTTGTTAAGGTGATTCCCTAGTATTGCATTGCGCATTACTACTGCGCATAATATCTTGCGTCATTTGCGCGTGCACGAGCGCGCGCGCACTCCGAAGCAATAGGGTTTCCTTTGAGGATTCAGTTCCCTCAGTAAATAAGTGGTTGTTTACTCTTAAACGAACTTGGTGACCTATCTTTTTTTTTTGCATAATTTCATTCTTTTAGTCCTCCTCTTTGTGCTGTAAAACTTTAAAAATAAATCATGTCAGAAAAAAAAGTTATCGCGAAAAAAGCATACGTAGCCATCGTTCGTGGACACAAAATTCTATCCTCGAGATCACGCACCCGACGAATATTTTTAGTTAATACCTTTTCAGGACGTGTGGCTGTGCCATAAAACAAACATCAAATTGTTCTGTTTGGTCAATACATTAGATCTATTTTGTTATTTCAAGAATTACTTTAAAGCTATGCTTCCTGTCCCTGCGAAACGTAGTGTGAGCTGATGGATAAAATGTGCGCTTGATAAGTGCAGTTGCAAGGATTTAAAGGGTACACTTGAGACAATTATATCTCCTAAACGAGCTTGGTGACCTATATTTTTTATTGCGGATTTCGGATTACTATATTGTGGGAAACAATCAGGGATAGTTTAAAGAAAATCTTATGTCAACTTTTATTTCTAGGGAATCACCTTAAAAGAGAGCGAAAACAATGAAGGGGTGAGGACATAATTAAACTAAAAACGAACTATGAATGAAAATCCTGGAGTAGGTATTGATTTTAGAAGATAAAGAAAAAAGAAAGCGAAAACTATTCTGTAAAGAGTGAAAAAGAAGCACTTCTTTTCACCTACATTCAGTTAAATTTTCATAACTTAAACTTAGAATAAAAATGAATTTACTGGAATTTGCCTTCAGTTTATTCTTTTTCTTCCAATAATTGCCGTCTTACCAAACCTTAAATTCTAAGAGATCAGGAGAGAATCTGTGGAGAGGATCTGAGGAGAGAACCTATAACATTCATAACATTTTTTAAATAAACATTTTCTTTTCTGATCGGTCGAAGTTCTGAACTAAAATTCCACAATATAATTTATAAAATAGTTAATGCAATGATCTCCAGTCTGCAGTGCCGGCCGGCGGCCGCGGGTTTTGGCGGGAAAGCAACCCACTTGACTCGCTCTTACTTGGTCGTCTTTGATGACTCACCCCAACTCCCCGTAATGAGGGTACTAAACAGCACCTCAGCAAAGTAGTTTTTCATTTGATGGTTACACTTTAGGATTTCGTCAAAAGACTCAAAAGATAGAACCGCCTTGTACTGCATATTAAACAAACAGTACAACAGGAAAGTGCTGGTCAATAACTTTCATTTGATGGTTACACTTTAGGATTTTATCAACAGACTCAAAAGTTAGTAAATAAGAAGCAAAGGACAGCAAACGAAAATGCTGCCGGTGTACGTAGGATTTGTAACAGATCTAGTCAGCCAAAAATAGAGATACAATCAAAGTATAGAGCAAGGCTGATACTACGTAGAACATTTAACGCGACAACGACATGATAGATCCCAAACTGAAAGCCAAAATGCAACCGTGGACAGCTGTTTCGACCTGGTTTGGTCTCGTCAGCACGTTGACGAGTGTTTCGTCAGCACCGTGCTGACGAGACCCAACCAGGTCGAAACAGCTGTCCACGTACATGACATCATAACAAATAACCCCAAAGAAAAGTACTGCTTAATAGCTTTCATTTAATGGTTGCACTATAGGATTTCATCAACAGACTCAAAAGTTAGAACTACGTTTCTCTAATCGAAGTCTGACCCTGCAAGGGAAAAGTTGACAATATGATGGCTTAAAAACGTGCGATGGAATATTTAACGATTGCTCCCAAAATTATGCCAGTATTACAGGGGGCTACTGTTGGCACACCATCAGGGAAATCAGAGTATCTGACATAGAATAAACTGCAAGGGCTGATCTGACTACGTAAAAAAGTTGACTTTTTGGCTAATTAGTTCTCTTGTAGATCCTACGTATTCCGTTAGCAGCATTATCCGGTTTGCGGTCTTTTGCAGATTTTCCTTTTATTTCAGAGTATCCAACCCCTCGGGAGGGGGAGGGGGACTCCCATATAAAAATGACGAAAAACACCCTAAAAGGTACCAGAATCTCGTTTCATGGGCGTAGCTCAAAATAATTTTTACCCCTAAGAGGTACCAATTCTAAAACAACACATGTCATATTCTGTCGTATTTTTTCGGGTAATACCCTAATAGGTACTGCGATAATTCTAATGGTGGTCATTTTAGATTTTAGCACCCTAAGCGGTACCAATCTCCAAATTTTGACCCCTAACTGAGGTACGACGAGCACCCCGTCATTTTTATATGGGAGTTCCCCCCCCCCCCCCACCCCCCACCGGGTATCCAACCTCGAGCACATAATCCAAGTGTTTGTGATCCTTAGTTTTCAACAGCATATTTAGTGGTCCTTGGTAAGGTCCAAAGGTCAGTAAGGCGGGAATGGAGGATGTCGCGAATACTCCGGAATACCGCTGAACGTTTTCAATCTCTGAACAGTGGAGCAGATACATGCTGTAAGGCGTCACGCAATAATACTCCTGTCACGAGGATTAAAACATAGAATTGAATGAATTAGTCCATATTAAGCATCAATGATAACTATTTTACAAGCCTCGCAATCCACAGCTAACGTCAGTTAGGAACACGCAACGTGGATTGTTTGCTACTTGATCTAGTTCATCACAGGTTACCCAACATTTTGTGAAAATCCCGATAATTCACGCGCGCGGATATTTTACGAGTCGCCTAGTATGTTTTTGAACCCCGCAGGGGCGAGAAAAATGCGAGCAATGAGTGAAATGTTCTCACGTATTATCCGTTAAACCATCAAATAATTGATGTATTATTCGACAGAGATTCTTTTATTTATAATAGCTTCTGTGTCTTTAAACCAGGATACTAAAGGTGTAATACGGCAATCCACTAAAGAAATAAAAAACGCGCCGAGTGCATTTTGAGTTTTATAAGAATGCGGGAATTTCAGAACACGAGAGAAGTGCAGAAAAAGATTCTTAACTGCTCAAATAACTCAACAATGCACGAGGAACAATTTATTCTATTTCTTTCATGATACTAGAAATACGTGTCTCGCAGAACCTCGCGAAGCACGGAGATGCACTGCAAAATTTTAGCGATGTGGGAGGGAGAAATGGAATTTCTGATTTGACTGGAGAGTTGGGTTGCAAAGCCGGCAATGGCCCCGAAATTTAAAGTTGAGACATTTTCGCGCGTGCTTTATCGAGTTATAATGAACTCGGTTTAACCAATCATATGGCGCGCACTTCCTTGAGCATTTTATAATGCGTATTATGCTCAGATATTTTTCATGTTCACTTCAGTTCCCTTTGCAATTATACCCATAGGAACACCAAATGTTTCAGTTCTGTTTTACCTCATATATATTCGTGTTTCAATATACCTTTTTTGACTTGACTGAATGACGTGAAGTAGCCGCGTCGAAACATTTTAAAACTTTAAAAAGTTTTAAAATGTTTTATGATAAAATCGTTTTCCAAATCTCTCCTTTTACACTCTTTCCCTTAAAAGGTAAAATGACGTCACAGTCGGATAATAATTACTTACAACTGAGAGAACCATATTAGGAATCGAGGATAATCACATTAATGTTGGTGGACACAAGCTTACTATACTCTGTTTGTCTGTGTGGTCGCCAGGACTCTGCTTTTACATGGCTGCGTTGGTTATAAATTTAAATGCGACGTTAAAGGCTTTCTTGTTTAGATTAAAAAGAATTAAAAATGCTCAAAAAATATGAATGTCGAACTTTGATGTTATGTGTTTTGCGAGAACGGTTTTTACAAACTTGAAGCCGCAAGTGAGTGAATAAATACAGAAAGGAAACACTTAAACTTCAGGATGGTAGGCCTGTGCTGAGTTTTAAAAAAGGTGCTTTAGAATTTTGCAAAACAGACAGAAAGAAAGAAAGCGTCGCTTTCCATTATTTCAGTGAATTGATTGATTTATTTCAAGATGAAAATCCAACAACAGTACATGAAGAAGTAAACGGTAAATTAACAAGCAGATAACTCAATAAAGAAACAGGTTGAACTTGAGTGACAAATTATTCTGATAGTTTAGGATATTAATAAGTAAGGGTATTATGCCAGAAATACAATTTAAGGAGCCGTTCATAGTATTTTTCTTCAGTATAGCCCTGGCCCTGAGGAAGGCTAATTTTGTTAGCCGAAATATTGGCCGCTAAATAAATCAGCCCATTGTCGTAGAGCCAGCCTTGCATTCAGTTTGTCTTATACACTTCAAGTGACGTCTGGCTCGCGTGTCTCTACATAGAGATCCGGCAAAACCGAACCAGTGCATTTTACTTACGCGTTGTGCTGGCCTCTGCATTCAAACGTTTCTAGAAAAAATATGCTGGCAGGAACAACTTTTCGGAAGGAATTGGTATCTCTTTGGGGTAAAAATTAATGTAAGCTACGCCTACATAAACTATACTAACGGCAAAACCACAGCGACAAACCAATGAAGAGTGCTGGATCTATCGTAGACCTGGATCAGTAAAAAGTCTTGAAATAGTAAAGGTAAAAACGGCAAACTGATCCTTACGACAAGAAGAAGAGATTGAGACAGAAGTGAAATAAAAAACAAACAGTTGAATATACTTCATATTTTTTTATTTCACTTCTGTCTCTATCTTTTCTTCTTGCCGTAAGAATTTAGGATCATTTTGCCGTTTTTACCCACACCAACATAACCTACAGCTGTAGCCTTCTCAGTTTGAAAGCATTTTTCAGTCCTTTTTTTTTCTTTTTAGCTCACCCATGCAGGAAAAAATGTAATTTGTTTAAAGTTGTGACAGAAAATTAATTTCTATTTTGGACAATTTTTGATGGTAGTTGAAACTCTCCAGAGCATGATCGATAACACGCCTGCTCAGTTTGGAAGCATTTCTCAGTCAATTGTACATGTTTTCCTTTTAACTTATGACAGAAACGTTTATTTTTTTGAGAATCAAAGAAATCCTTTTTTTACAAAATAATCAATTGAAAATGGTTAGATTTAGGATAAAGTCACTATACGGTTTCGTTTCAAAATAATGATCAATTTAATTTATACAGAAAATTAAGCTCGATACAAAACGCCCAGCAAAAGACTGAACGAAAATAGCATTTCTTTTACTCGCCGTAAGTTCCCTGATATAATTCTTAGAAATTCTCGAAAAATTGTGAATATCAAAGTCAAAATCCATGTCGAGGTCTGTTTCCTTACTAAAGTAAACTAATGAAATCTGATGAAATCATGCACTTGATGTTCAGAAGCTATAGAAGCTCAGTAAAACTTTTTCAGGTGCGAGATTTGGGGATCAGATTTTGCTTTTCTTGGATTATACAAAAATAAAACTAAACGTGAATTAATTTCAGCTCAAAAGATCATCCCTAACTGTAAACTGTATTTAAATTGCACAGTGAAATAGTCAGTCAAACTGACACGGGATTACACGTCTTTATCGACAGTGCCTTTTGAAAAAGATATCCGATTTTACTGACTTTCGGATGTTTTTCTTTTTCGCTACATGTGTCTGGCATACATTCATTGCGCTTTTGATTGCGACAATCGCACTACATTTTAGCAAGGGAAATAAAGGTATATATCTACTCACCAACGATGAATTAACTTTTGATATCAAGATTCACTACCTGCTGTTCCCGAGTGGATCGAGTCGGCAAAAACAAACAGGACCTAACGTAGCAGTTGCTTTTTAACAATCCCGATAGATTTCCACCTGCGAGGCGTATTAATAACTGTTTGAAAAACACCCTCATTTCAGAGTTTTCGCAAATCAAACAAGCGATATTGCCGGATACACTGAATTAACATCTTAAAAGCTTGCAATTTCCTCCGAGGCCACGATGACTTATGTTTGACAGCTCTGTCAAACGAGGCTTCGAGATTCGATTTCAGAACTATAAAGCGAAGTTCGTATCTCGTATTACTTTATTCAGTTTGAACGTGAGATATTTTTACAAAAAATTGACAGGTATTTTACAAGCTAGGCTGAAACGAAATGGACGAATTACCTGATGTAGCACCAGTTTAAAAGACAAAATATTAAGTAAATAGTTCGCCGATAAATTGATTCACCATTGGTTAGACACGATGTGTGTTTAATTCACATACAATAGTCAAGCTTAACTGTAATAATGTTGCACTTTTTTTCAATATACGTATTGTGCAAACAAAAGGTTAAATAAGAGATACGAGATTTTCAATTTCTTTTTCGGATTTAATTGCAAGCTGGCTATAAAGAATAAAAAAGTTCGCGAAGACTTTTATGTTAATATCTGGCGCAAAGGTCTCCTTTCTGTTTTCCTTGTTTAACGGTTCGACACAACACCGATTTTAATGATTTGTTATAATTTTGTTTTTCATCAAAGTCAAATTCATTATCGAGTTTTACCTTAAACTAACCCGCACTAAGCAAGCAGCTGTTAATTCGCTTCCTACAGTTAAACTTTTTCATTAAAACTTTTAAATTGACGCACAAAAACCTTCTAATTAAAACAAACGCCACCAAAGGCAAAGGAAATAGTTACGGTTGGTCAAAAATAAAACCCAATTACCTTTAAACTTTTGGAGTTGTCGAGAGGTTTAGAGCTAAATAAAAAATCCCCTTGTTAAGCGAAGAGAAAATCCTGCTTATTAACATAAAGATCAGCAAACGATTTTAACGCTGATTTTTCGTAGTGTACAACTAATTTCATTTTTGGGTGTTTGTCAAATTTGTTTGTTCAGGGACAGTTCTGATTTCTTGTGCGATTGCGTTAACATTTGCCGATGAAAAAGCATTAATCCGAAGGGTTTTTATTTTCGTTGAAACCAATTCAGCGCTTTCCTAACTTCCAATAAGATGCTTTTTTTCAGATTATAAGCGAGTTCAATATCGCAGAAATTTTGATGTGAGGAAACTTAAAACTAATCCTTTCTCCAATTAGCGCAAACACCGCGCTAAATAAAACACGAGAGATCACAAGTTGGACAGTTAAAATGGAACGTGTTCCTCATCTAAATAGAAATCGTTTATCAGTATTTGCTTTTGGTCAATAAGTAAACTTTGCTTCTTTTCCCTTGTTTTATTTTTGACACCCTCTTTTAATTTCCTATGCAAGTAAATTTAAACACTGCTTATTAAGCGGAAGGTAAGTCTATGTGATCAGAAACAGATAGCATTCACAAAACTGAAAAGTGCGCTGTCGGTAAATTTGAATCACTGCAATTCAGAATATATGTTTCCGCCAACGGTGTTCAGTTTCGAGAAAAGTGATAGAGAAAAAGTGAATCCAAGTTATTTTGACAATTAGGAAAGTGTGGAAACAAAAAGTAGCTACCGATTGTTTTATCTGATATTTCTTGCTCGTGAGTGTCATCTTACATTTTTTAATATCTGCTGATAACTTCAGTTAGTCAAAAAGGTGTTTAACAATCTAGAACTAAGGTCACACATCCCTTAAAACAGAAATCCTTGTAGATACTAAGTCACGTGTCTGGTTACGAGAGGTATCTTGATTTCTATTTGTCGAGTATCTGCTTTGGGGCCTTGTCCGTATTCACCAAACTGAAGGTGAATAGTTGTCAATTGTTGGACGAGTCATGATTTGTCAGTGGCGAGTAGATCAATTGTTTGGCTGAGGCAAAGAAATGATCTGCGAGAACAACAGAACAAAACAACAAAACAACTTTGCACCATTGTGCGCTTAAGCAAAATTATTCGTAGGCAGTTATTCGCAGGCCACGTGGTGGGCTATTGGCCAATGAAAAAGAAAGAAAAAACAATGCATCAAATGATAATGGTGCATATTTGCCTAGACGCAAAAAGGCAATGCAACAACAACAACAACAACATTTATTTAAACACGATAAAAAATTACAGCGGAGCTGATGTGGTCGTGTATTTTAAAAAAAGTTAAACAGTTTACAAATGGATAAAAAGCTTGAAAACTAATTAAAATTTAAAATCTAACCTATTTTAAAAGAGTTTTTAAATAAACTTTTGCTTGAGATTGCACGCGTATGATTGTCAAGAGAATTCCATAGAGATGCAGCTTTGTAACAAGTGGACTTGCGAAGAACTTCAGTTTCTGGTTTTGGTAACAAAAAAGTAAATTTCCTATGCAAGTTATAGCTACACTCATATTTCGTAAACAGCTTCATAATCGGGAGCGGGTAAAAAGTTATAAAAACAGTCATGTGCTAACTTAAGTAATCTATATTCGTATAAATCTTGAACAGTGGGCCACTTTCTTTGGGCTAAGACCTGATCACTGGGTGTATACCAATCCAGGCTATAGATGATCTTTGCGGCACGTACATGTATCTTCTCTAGCTCATCAAAGAGCGATTTGCCGCAGGAACCCCATGCAACCAACCCATAGGTAACTGATGGTAAAATTACTTTGAAATAAAAATCTGCTCTCGCTGTAATTGGTAAAAAAAAAGACCTTAGAAGATTCAATTTTTGTGAAAGAGACTTAATTAATTCTTTTATATGAAAGTTCCAATTAAGATCACTGTCAATTTCGACGCCTAAACACCTAGTTGACTTGACTTGAGTGACAACATTGCTCCCCAATAACACTGCTTGCAGCGGCCCAACAAACTGGTCACGCATTACAATCATGTACTCGGTTTTACCGGGGTGGGGTATGAGGCGGTTACGGCAGCACCAGTCATACATCTTCTGAAGGATGGCGTTCAAGACAACAGCAACCATATCAGGAGAAGACGCAGCCACATAAATGGTAGTGTCGTCGGCATACATGTGAATTTCGCCATCACAATCCTCAACTATATCAGGCAGATCGTTGCAAAACAACGAAAAGAGGGTAGGATCCAAAACTGATCCTTGTGGCACGCCAAACTTCACAGGTAAAGTTTCGGACTGAAAACCATTTACGACAGTAGCTTGAGAGCGGTCAGCTAAGTAATCTTTAATCCAGCACCATAGATCGCCTGTAACACCCACTGCTAGCAACTTATTCAGCAGGACATGATGAGAAAGGGAATCGAAGGCCTTACGGAAGTCAACAAAAACGATGCCAACCACTAGGTTTTTATCCAGTGCACGTCTCCAGTCCTCGATCATTTTTACCAACAACAATTCGGTATAGTGGCCCTTTTTATAGGCCCACTGGTGAGAATGGCCAAGATTATGTTCCGAAATATGAGTTGTAATTGTGGTGGCAACAGCTTGTTCAAACAGTTTTCCCGGGACGCATAATAGGGAAATTTGTCGATAGTTCTGACTGTTTGTCAGTTTCATCATCCTTCTTGAACAGGGCCGAGACGTTAGCGAATTTCCACGAAGCAGGGACTGAATTGCGTACAGCACTCTTGGTGTAAAGAGATAACAATGATGGAATCAGTTCCTTGCTTGCATATTTAAGTAGCCTTGGAGAAACGTTGTCTGGACCACAGGCTTTGTTTGCTTTCATCCTTTTTATGCTCTCGGCAACATTAGCATGCGATATGGAAATGTTCATTATGCAAGGAGTAACGCGGTTAAGGTGAATATTGCTACTCGCCTGACTACAAACAGGAAGATCGTTAATGTTTGCCAACTTTTCGCCAACAGTAGAAAAGTATTCATTAAGGATCTGTGCCTTCTTGTAATCAGATGTTTCAATTGTCCCATCTGATGACCTAATACCGAGTATGGGCTGCGACGCTGAGCTGTAAGTGGATTTTTTGATGAGCTTCCAATATGACTTACAATCTTTTACTTCGTCAAAAAGATCAACATAGAACTTGCATTTAGCAACTCTGACATCATGCGTAACCCTGTTTTTTAATGAGCGATACTTCACCCACAATACTTGATTATCAGATAGTTTTGCTTTAAGAAGAGTTTTGTAGAGTAAATTCATCAGATGGCGTATCCACAATATATTCTGGAGGTGGATAACAAATACTTTCCCAAATTTTAGTAGCCAATCAGAGCGCGCGTTAGTTTGGTTTGGTATATACTAAGAAACTTTATACCCCGAATAAATTAATCTATCACGAACATTCACCCCTCTACCAAATTTTATCTGCATTCAGTTGACCCATATGAAAACTGAAAACACGCCAATAATCTCATGCGGTAGTAAGCTAGTATTAAAAATTCCCATAAGGGCACACCTGACCCTGAATACAGAGGTTCTCTCGCGACACGCTTTCGCGAGGAGGCGAAAATATAAGAGACATAACAGGCGTGCAATATGAGAGACGATAGCGCGAGAAAAACCTCTGTCACATGGCAGGGTATTATAGTCTCCAACACAGCCGTTATTACTCATGCGCGTAGCGGCATGAGTTATAAAATGGGCTCTGTTTTTTTATTTTTATTATTATTTTTATTCTTTTTTTTTGTGTCACGATTTTGCATGCAAATTTATGCACGCATATTTTAAATTGTGCACTTCCGGTTTATAGACTTCCTGTTTAGTGACTTCCGGCTACTCCCACTTCCGGTAAAACAGCGTTACTGAAGTGTCACGGCAGCATCTCCTACAACCCTACTTACATTACTAATGTTCACGTTTGGTATATATAAGACTTAGAAGAATCACTGGCTTCATTGTTGTACAACCTTCATTTACAAAACATTCAATAGTAAAGAACGTGGTTTGCAGGAACGATGACTGAATGAAAGGAGTAACTCTTCTCCATGTCGGACATCTTCTCATTATGTTTAAAATATATCATAAAACTTTCTTACGCATGCGCATGAGTATAGGCTGCTTGCAGCCTCTTGTTTGACAAAAAACGCTGCGTGGAAGGGTATATACTTCATGGTAACACACCATATAGGGATCCTATCATATAGGGATCTTAAAAACTCATTTTAAAATGGTTAGCTTTTATTTACTGTTATGGGTAGTGATATCCATAAGAGTAAATAAAAGCTAACCATTTTAAAATGAGTTTTTAGCCCTAAATAAGTGCCGGATTCTTTGATGTGCATAAATTAAAACCCACCATGAAGTATATCCCCGTGGAAGACTAAGGATACTATGGCTACAGAGAAACTATAATAACAGTAACTGCAACTCTCTATTTTCGAATTGCCCATAATACACTTTGATTGCCCCCCAAATTTTGCAAAAACTATTGTTTTGAAATGCTCTTGGGAATATGCAGTCCTCCCAAGAGCATTTACAAACAATAGTTTATGCAAAATTTGGGGGGCAAACAAAGTGTATTATGGGCAATTCGAAAATAGAGAATGATAATAATAAGGTAATGGCCTACCGAGGGATTTGGTTTGCTTTCTTGCAGTTATAGAGTTACTATGGCAACAGCCAGAACACAAACCCCTTTTTTGTTGGATCATGATGTCCGACGGTTGATTTAGACCGCAGTTTTTGTCAGAATGTTGCTAAGCAACGGGCATAGCCTAACGAAAAGAACCTTTCTTATAAGAACGTTGAGGCTGAGATTGGTAAGATTTTAAAGAACGTGCTTAGAACGTACCCAGGCTGAAATTTAGTTAAGAACGTCTCTAGTTACTATCTTAACAATGAGTAAAAAACGTCGGCATACGAGTCTTTTTCCATTTTATAATTAATACTGAAGCACGTCTAATAGAGCAGTTTTAAATTGAATGCGAAAAGTAATTACACAATTGCTTTGGTTTTTTATTGCTACGCTTTGTGATTGGCTAAAAAATCTCTCACCACTTTCTCGACCAATCAGAAGTAAAACCAAAACCAATCGCGACTTGCTCGCACGCGTTTTCCCGCGCTTGGCGCCGCTGACATGTAACTGCTCCGAGCTTTGATTGTTTACGACTGCTGTGATTGGTCAGAGTAATTACTTTGGTTTTGGTTTTACCACACTCAATTGAAAACTGCTCTAATTGGCAAATTTGTAAAACTTCGTCTAGTTTTTTTTCCCTTATAAACTGAAATACGTTTTCAGGCTCAAAAAAAAAACGTACAGTCCCAGGTTAACCTCAGCCCAAAAATTAAACGTTCTTATATAAAAAAAGTGTATATCAGTTATATCCACCATGACAGCTACCATTCGAGTCACTTAGAACGTATTCTATTGCTACTCCACGTTACACACGTTGACACTATCAATGTTTGAAGTTACATCAGTTACCAATTGAAAGCAAACTCTACTTTATTATCAGCGAGAATATCAGAAACTTAGTTAAAGGTGACGTTACACGAGACGCTTTTTAACGCAACATTGTAACAGTTGCGTTAAAAGTGGCACCGTGTAATAGCGCGCAGACGATTTTTAACGCACTATTTTCTTTCGGCAACATGTTGCTTGTTTTTGAAGCAGATTAAAAAACTCGCAACGCTAAAATTGCGAAGAAAATCGTCCGCGCACCCATGTTAGACGCCGGTATCGACTTTTATCAGCGCTGCATTGTTCCGCTAAAAATCATCGTTGCGAATCGTCCTATCTAACATCTCAACAATTTGAGAAAAAAATGACTGTCGTATATAAAAAAAAAATACAACAGCTCGAAAAAAACTGACTCGTAAAAATGTCCGGCCGTATTACACAACTTTCCGCTAAATAACTTCTATTTATATCAATTACTTTTTTATTCCGTGAATTAACATGTCAGCCAATGTCTCCAGTGAAACTTCACAACAAAGTCAACAAAGTGAACTGTTTCCTTCTGCCTTGTAGAGATGATCATCAAGACTGAGTGGTATCGCTGACAATGTGGATAACTGGTTCAGTGGAAAACTGAAAAAGAACTGCATGAAGGGATAAGGAATGAAAAATAGTCCGTCGATATCATCCCTTGAGAGCCCACGAACTTTTTAACTGTCTACAATTCCCTATGCCAGTTGGGCTAATGGAACAGATTGTTTACTGTTCAGACCATTGAGTTCTTCTAAGAATATAAAAATTTATGCGTGCCTGACACTTATTTAATAGTGATGGTAATATTTTTGTTCTAGGGATGGTACAGGCCATTGACGTACAGTACTTACTCCACCCCCACAAGAAGAATATTTGACCTCCGAACCAGGTCTCAGCCGCGTTTGCGGAGAGTTTGAAAATATTAAATAGATATAAACGAGCGTTTGCAGAGAAGAGATCGATCGATATCGAGACGGTGTGCGATCTGATCTGCCGTAGTTTATTGCGAGGGGGTGTCTTTCCAGTCTTTCGACACTGAACACTTTCGAATGAAGAGAGTTCGATACGTTTAATTGTGACAGGCAATTGTGCTGATCGGATGGATTTTCTGGACATAACGGCCTATTGTGAGCGTAACTTGGTAGAAATTCCGGCGCCCAGGAGTGAGCAGCCTTGGGTAGAATGGCGAAACAGACCAAAAACATTACAGAAAGCAGACAAGGTGAGTTCGTTCATTTATAATTACTTCATTTTCGAAATTACGACAAAATAATTATAATGCCTTAGAATCGATTAGAAATTCCGGCCGGCATTGTAACACAACACCGCTAACTTCAGAGAGTACATTCCACTCGTAGCGCTAACATTAATCATTAACTAGTAGTAATCATAGATTATAGTGCGTCTCCTTATCCCGTGGCACCTCGTCTTAGCCTAGTACCTCAGTTTCGTGAATTAATTCAGCCACTGTTGAAAAGGGCTATGTCGCGAGATATGTCACGCAGGCAAAAACGTCCGGCCGTCATCAAACAAATTCACGCTATCGCCGTGGAATCTAGCAAAATCCTGCCGTGCTGTGTACTCCGAAAGGTCTCAGATTTTTCCGACATATAAATAGTATATTTGTCTTGTTTTCATTTCGGTTATTTCTCCGATTCTGAAATCATACTTCTCAGTACATGTACCAACACCGGAACCGGAAATGAGAAATTTCGACGTTTCGCAAGATTTTTCGGATAAAATTACAACTACCAATTGCAAATAAGACACAAGACTGTTGAATATAATTCCTTTATTAGCTAGACAAATTTTAGTCACAAAACTGCGAAATCTTTAGTCGCAAATGCGCCCGATACAGGCGCAATTTCGAGCACTGTAAAGTTAAATTATCTGCGTTCGCCTGGCGCGGCCGGTCAGTGAATTATTGCTACAAGACACAAGCGAATTGCACCGTACCGTAGAACATCGCGAAGAACGACGTCGGTATTTAGGTGAAAGCTTCCCAAATCAGGCAGAGAACCACAGCAAAATCAAGATAGAACATTCAAAACATACCAGAACGGCAGCGAGGAAAATCTGTAACTTCTTGCTTGATTCCAAAGACACCCAACAACTTACTTGGTCCGGAGAAGAACCTTCGTCCAATTTTTCCACTGCGTACTTTTACTAGGCATTGAAATATTGAGCCGTACGATTCCAAAATCAGGAAAATATCCGAAACTAAATCAAGACAAATAGATTATTCACATGTGACATTTCGGAACCCCAGCTCCCCAGGATGATGCCTGATTTCCATGCGATGCTGGATACTATTGTGACGTTTCAAGATGGCGCAGATTTGGTACCGACACATTTCTCGATTCGTTCCGCTTAGCCGACAAGATTAGGAAGCGTCTCCTTCGTCGACGCAATTACAGTATTCGACTTCTCCCACCTTAAACCTGAGAAGCCTATGCTATAACGAATGCGTGGCTCATGGATGTCACTTCTCGCATCTATATCTAGGGCCAATAACAACGGAAGCTCTAACTTAAATCCATGACCTTGTGCGCGCGAGAAAAAAGTTTTGTTGACATAGCCGAAATCACTGACCTGCTATCCATTCTTCTCGCGACTTCGCAGCTCGTGTTTGCGGCCCTGTCGCAAAACGGTGCTCTCGCGCGAATAACCTGCCAGCTACGTAAGCTAAACGGCTAAGGAAGAGGAATATAAGCTGTGAGGCTACTTTGTTGGAGAAGAGCTCTGTTGCAGTAATCAAGGCTGTCCCAGTTCTCAGATAGTTGGGGGCGGGGGCGGGGGCTGGGTGAGTTCAAACACGAATGCGAACGCGCGCGAAAATAGAACGCGCCGGCGGAGACTGGGAAAAAAAAGGGTGATTTTCAATCCATAAACCATCGTTTGTTTTCACCTGTCAATACACGCTTATTTAACTATTCACAATACTATCTAAGAGCCGTAAAAAAGGCTACAATTAGCAGACTCTTAGCGGAAACAACCTGTGATCAGGCGTCCGCACTCTGTTTTCTTTCCAGGTTTCTCGTTACGCGGAAGTTTTGTTTCAAGCGCGACGCTTCACTGTGGTATAAGAGAACCAAAATAATTTCTTTGCCAGAGTAATAAACAACTACCTGACAGGAAAAAAAAAGGTACGCCCAAACTGATACGCTACTTGTTTATCTTATCATTTTGAATTTTCATTTACGAACACAGCGAACTGACTAGCTGAGTCGTGTTCTATTGTAGAAGCCGTAATATTCTAAAAGATCCATGTTTAAATTCACTTATTGAACGCCCAGTAATTGGCTTTCGTTGTGGAGAGAAACGTTCCTTGTTTTTTTCTTGTTTCAGTTTTTCATATATTAATCATCAATAATGGTTTGCTAACATGGCGAGGTGAGAATACTACAGGTCCATTGGCAGATTTTTAACCACTTCAATGGCTTTTCATGACACATTAAAGTAAAAGCAAACATCTGTCATGTCATGTCATGTTAACCATTCCTTTTTAAGAGTGACCAAAGATACATTCCTAACAATATTGGAACACAGACAGCACCATAGAAATGTACTGCTGAAGAACTTTAAATCATTTCAATTGACGTAAAAGTTTCATTCCAACACTACCAACACGCGTGTTTGATGCGGAAGCCATGTGCCCTTCCGTTTCACTCTTCTTGTGTGTCGGTGCCATTTTGAAAAGTTAAATCATGATTATATCCGTCTGTCTCAACAGACAATGAGTACCGATAAACAGTCAGTGGTCTAAAAAGCAGCACCTGCTGTGGCTAAACTCTGTTGCAGTTCAGTGTCACAGATGTAGTCACTTGGCGATGTCAGAGGTGCAGATGGCACTCTCATCTGCCGGCGTTCTCTCTTCGCATGCGACACCTCGTCTCTTCTTTCTTCGCCGTTTTAAAAAAAAATATAATGTTTAGTATTGCCTTTTCCTTAGTACAGACCTATCCTGGAATATGGAAGTGACGCAGACTCGTACCCAGTCGCTTCTCTTTATTTTCTAAGATCGCGGTGCACGCCCCCCAAAACCCTTCCCAAACTCCTTTGCGGCGTAAAAAAAAAGTGGCGACTGGGTACGAGTCTGGAAGTGCCGCATGGGATCCTTATAGGACATACCAGGAAATTTGGCTTGAACAAGTACAGCGACGTGCTGCGTGCGCTTTGCTACTAAAACGTATTCTAGACAAGAAGGATGCGTTACTCACGCACTGGATCATCTCAATAGCCCATTTCCGAGTTGCCTTTAGCCTCTTTATCAAAGTGAGGCTAGGTGCGAAACCTTTCATATGAAAATGATTTTTTTATTCACATGCAAATTAGTTTTATTTGCATGTGAATGAAAACTCATTTTCATATGAAAGGTTTCGCACCTAGCCTCGCTTTGATAGAGAGGCTAAAGGCAACTCGGAAATGGCCTATTGGCCAACACTAAAACATAAAAGGAAAGTTGCCAGACTAACTCTAATGTATAAAACACTGCACAACTAAGCAGCGATAAATGTCTCACTTTATGTAAAACATAAAACTGTAAGGAAAAAAAAAATATTCTGACCCAATGAAATTTATTCAAATGCAAACGTCATGTGACGAATACAAATATAGTTTTTGGCCCAGAACAATTAATGATTGGAATAGTTTACCATGACATATTATAAACATGACCCGGCTCCACCAGTAATTTTAAGGCAGCTGTCAATGATTATCTCATTGCCTAAGTTAGACTAATTATCATCATTATTTGCACTATTGTTTACATTTCGCACTTTACACTGAAACTTGCTGTATGTCCATTAGGATTTTGCAAGTAAATCATGTAGATGTAGATGTTTTCCTGCTTGTGGTTCACTGCTTAAAACGTAAACAGTACAAACAAACAAACAAACAAAGCGGCAGAAGCTTTTTCGAAATTTCTATTTCATGTAAACTGTAACAGGTGTGTAATTTTGAATTTTACGTGTCTATGATGGTGATAATGATGATAACTTTATTTCATCTCGGGTTGATGAGGCTGATAAGGACTCAAGCAAGATTATACTATAATTCACCGAGAAAAATAGTATAGTACAATAAAAAATGAAATTAAAACATTACCACAGAAAATAAAATAAATACTAACTAATTCTAATTTACATTTGTATATTTCAATACATCTAACAGCATTCTTAAAATTATTTATTGTATCCGGAAGTGAATTTCAAGCTTTTGAAGCAGTGAAGATCACTGACTTAGTCCCATAACAGGTGGTGTTTACTTTTGAGATGACAAGCTTGTTAGTGCCTCTAAGATTCTTAATGTTCTCACGAATAAAAAAAAAAAGACTTTTAAAAATGTAGGAATTAGAAGATTGTTAACCGCTTTAAAAAATAAGATTAACATATCTTGTATACGTCGATCAGCTAGAGTATAGCCAGTCCGTTCAATTAATTCCCCAGTATTTATAGGCGATCGGTCATTATAAATACACCTAAGAGCCCTCTCATCAAGTTTATCGAGCTTTTGGCTGTCAGCCAAAAAAAACTTTGGGCTAAAATTCTCAAATTTGAATAAGAAATCAAATCGTTTTTTAGTTTAGAAACCACATAATTTTTAGGTCAGACTTTTTCAGTGCTCCTGCTTTCTAAATCGTGAATACACGAAGCGTTGAATAAGTAATATATTTAGCAGTGGGGCAAAATTTCACTAAATCAATTGCTCGACCACTCGATCGGCTGTTAACATTGAGCCCGCGATATGTAATGGTCACCTGCCTTACCCATGGGGGTGGCGTAGGAGGAAGGGGAAGGTGGGGAGTTGGACTCGAGGAGTGTGGGATCGGTAGAACAAAAACGTCTACAGTAGGAGACGGGAGGGTTGGAATGTTTCGTATCCACGAGTTGGCTCACAGGAGTCCTCACAGAAATCCTCACAGGAGTCCTCACAGGAGTCCTCACAGGAGTCCTCACAGGAGTCCTCACAGGAGTAACTGGTCAGCTTTCAGTTGAGGTTGGGGTGAGCAGTTTATACGGTTAAATTTAGGTCTAAACAACCCGAACAGCTAGTTGGCACCGTGGTACGGTAGGCTATGTACTTCTAAACCTAGCTGAGGTTACAGGTTCAATCTTGAGTGGGGATTTTAGATTTTCTTTTTTACACTTAAACATTTATTGAAAATAAAATTCTTAGTGTCGACATTACGTTGTATAATTCTCAATAAGGTGTCCGACCTACTTCACCCTATGTTACCTAATGCCGACCGTTTTGTTGAGGGTCTGTCATTTAGTAATAGGCCACTCCGAAAAAATACCATAATAATCTTTTATGTGCAGGCTCAGCCTCACCGGGGTGTAATAGACAAATTCGGCTAACGCATTGTTGTACCCAATTCAAACCTTTTGGGATTAGAACTCTTTGTTCGTCATATTTCCATATCAATGAAGCATTGACATGGAAATTATATGGAAATATCGTGAACAAAGAATCTTATTCCCAGAAGGTTTGAATTGGGTACAACAATACGTTAGCCGAATTTGTCTATATTATTCAAGTCTCCTTTGTTAGAATGGCACAATGGAATTCAGAGTACATGTAGGAACGTTAGGATGTAGCCGTGTTCGTATACAAATGTGCACCGTATGCAAATTGCCAAGAATTTGAAGCGTAGCACGTGCAGTTCGTGCTGAAAACGAAAGAAATCGTTAAAATGAGGCTTACATCAAGCACCACCCAAACGGTAAAGTCTAGATTCCATAGCTTAGAAGGAGGTCGGACACCTTACTAAGACTTATATAACGGAGTAACTGGTTAGCTTTCAGTTGAGGTTGGGTCAGCAGTTTATATAGTTAAATTTAGGACTAAGCAACCAGAGAAGCTAGGTGATACAGTGGTACGGTAGGCTATGTAAGTTTAAGCCTAGCCGAGGTCACAGGCTCATCCTCAGTTGGGATTTTAGATTTTCTTTTTTACACTTAAAAATTGATTGAAAACAAAATTCTAAGTGTCGACATTACGTTATATAATTCTCAATAAGTGTCCGACCTCCTTCTGAGCTATAGAAGGTAGACTCTACCCACCCAAACCTGCACTTTAAAGAGTATTATGGTATTTTTCATAGTTTCTGGAGTGGGGAATAAGTTAACCAACTTGAAGGCTGATGTTGGGAATAATAATCAGCCTGTTATGCCGGATATAAAACCTGTTGAAAACTGGTCATAGACCAGTCGTGACTATTTTAGTTCATATTTCTTTGCGTTCCTCACGATTTTTTCTTCCTCTTTCAAGATAATAAAGCAAACTTAGAGCAAGTTCCTGGCCATAATCATGAAAGCACGATATTTCTTTTCTATATACGATAATTAGCCATCGTGCAAGAGCTTCCTAAAAATGCGCGAGAAAAACTTCTGATATCAAGGGATCGCTCCCCCCTTGGTATTTTCAAGAAAGAGTGCAGTAGAGTCATTGTTAACTGGAGTAAGTCGATGTGTTGGATATACTTAGCATAGTTTGCATATATTCACCAATGATCGATTAATACAGCAAGCCAAATAACAATCAACGCAAAATGTAATAACATTTTAACGCAAATGTAATAACTTTTCCAACGCAAAATAAATAACGCAAAATGTAATAACACTTCAATAATATCTATTACATGAAAAATAAAGTGCTAAATCCACGACAATTTCATGCAATCAGTGTAGTGACTTGAAAATTGAGAAAATCACTTGAAACATTGTTAAGATGACCGAACATCGCCTCAGGTATTCTGAAAACCATCCCGAGGCTACAGAAGATTAACTGAAGTCTTCCGAAGTACTTTAAAGTAGATTATCCGAAGGTCATCCGAGGTACTCCGCATACCGCCACACCTTGATGCTCATTATGTCGGGAGTTCTGACTCGTTTTTAGATGAAAAGTTCAGAATTCAAATTGAAACTCGATCCAAGAGCGCTTTCCTTTTGTATGTGTCGTTCCGGTGGGTAATCAAATGGAACGGTTCTTCCCACTAGAAATTTCCAGTGGAAAGGACCGTTTCATTTCATTTCCCACCGGAACGACCGCTTTTTAACGGTCAGTCGTCAAAACGCTTTTCTTGACCCGGCCGTTAACCGCTAGCTACCGCTATAGCAGCCACCACCCCATTGAGATCCTCTTAAACGTACCATGTTTGCGCGAAGTCACAGTACCGATTGGAAGAGTTTGCGTATGCGGCCTTTTATTGAAGCGTTCAACTTGCATCGATAGATGAACTAATTTTCGTACAATGTTTAAGTATTGCTTTCTAGCTCAATCCTGTCCCTCCACATCAATCGTCCGCATTAACTTATTAGAGCTATATTACTTTCTGGTGAAAAAAGATATATTTAATTTTAAATCATTCTGTTTATATCCACCTATAGCTATGCTGGTCAGAAATGCATCAGTCACAGTAAAACACTCGTACTTTGACTTCGTCTGATAGCATCAAATAATATGCAATTGAAGTGTTATTACGTTTTGCTTTATTACATTTTGCGTTGGAAAGGTTATTACATGCATTTTGCGTTAAAATGTTATTACATTTTACGTTAACCACTTTATTACATTTTGCGTTAGTGTTACATTTTGCGTTGATTGTTATTACATTTTGCGTTTAGTATTACATTTTGCGGCGTAATAACTTTCGTTGTAAAAATTTGCCCGCGAAAAACTGTATGAACTGTTCACAGTTCGAAATGGATTTTCGTTTCTTTATTGCAATTACCCCAGCAACCATTCGACGAATGCTACTGCATTTCATGCATGTTCATGTCTATTTCTCCTGTCCTCTCAAAAACGTATTTGCTATTTCCTCCCGCTGGGTCTGAGCTACTTGTCTATATGTTCTAACTTTACTTCAAATGCTGAGACTGTGATTGAAGGCGCTTCTGCTTAACTAAACGGCACGGGAGAAATGTACTCAATGCTTGTTTAGCCCTCGTATAAATAGCAAACCAGGTGTTTCTCATTTCTGTATTCAAGCCAACGTAAATAAATACATTGGTACAAGCGTTAGCGTACGCCATAAACACAGTTACCTTGACAACAGTGAGAGGAGTGCAGGTAGGGCAACCCAACAAACTGATGATGTCAATCACTGTGATTGGCGTTGTTAAAAACACAAAAATGCCGACGACGATCAGAACAATCTTCGTCGCTCTTCGCTCGGTACTCTCACTGGCCCTCGGAACTGACGCTCGGTCGTTAATCGTGTCGCTGTCGGCCAATGATCGTATGGTTGAGGCCGAAGGGGATTTGTTTTTCATGGAATCCGAAGATGGTCTCTCCAATGATGACACATGACTTTTAATGATGTTAATACAACGGATCTGTCTTCTGGCTGTTTTGAGAATGAAATAGTTGGTGAATACAAGGATTAAGAACACGGTTAAATTGACGATGGAAAATAACATGCACAGATATTCTCTGCTCAGCGTGGTGGAGAACAAGCAGATGTCAGTAACTTCAGCGGTTGTAGCGGCTCCCCATCCCATTATGGGCAGAAACGCGATGATAAAAATTAGCACCCAAGATACCGCGATAATAAAGGCTACTTTACAAGGTACAGCCAGGGTGGGGTACAAGAAAGGCTTTTTCAATGCCAAGTATCGATCAAGGCTTATCAGCGTCAGGTTAAAGTTTGAAGCGCCAAAAAGAAACACAGTCAGCGGTATAACAACCAAGCATGGAATCAGCGGACTGTTGTCTGCTTGATTGAGTTGATCGGCGAGACGAAGCGGCATGGAGATGGCTCCTTGAAGCATGTCAGCCACAGCGAGGTTAAGGAAAAGAAAGTTGCACACCGTGCAAAGTCTTGTTCCACAAGATCGCCATGATGACCAGCAAATTACCAAGTACAGCCACAACCGAAACGGTGATCATAAAGATGGAGGTTAAAATCGTTTCAAGCGAGTAGGAGGCCATTTCCAGCGAAAAGTTATTCAGTATTTCAACTAAATCCTTTAAACTTCTGTTAAATGAATAAGATGACCATTTTCAGCTAACTGGAAAAACACTGGAATAGTTATCCTGTTTGTACTTGACAATGTTTACCCAGAAATGAAAATGGCAAAAACTTTCAGCTCTGTTGATCGTTGACTTGGCTTATACTCATACCTCGTTACGCGAAAATACTCGGATTGTTTTAAAAGTGGACTTTTATAAAGCTATTACTGTGATAATTGAAGCGGAAGAAACACTCGTGAAAATTTGCATTAAAAAGAACAGTGTATCAACAGTAACTGATAATTGGCTAACATTATTTTGTGGCAAACAAATTCATCAGATAATATCCAGTAAGCTAAAGCGAATATGAATAAAAGCAATTAAGAAATTCTTCGATTTATTCCTCAACAAATATCTGTGAATTACATTGTCACATTGAATAAACATGTTTCATTAATTTATGGCGATATTTTCGGTGGTTTGTCTGCATTGCTTTTAAACTGATGTCTTCTGTTTTTTCAATGGAATCACAAGTGGAGTATTATTATTTCCTATTTTAAAAATTAAAGTTTTTAACTTCTATATATTGAAGGCTAATGCACCTTCAGCAAACCATTTCATTGTTAAACAATACAATGTAATGACAATTTCAAATGGCTCGCATTGAGTTTGCCTTCATATGAAAATATAAGGCCGTGATTTTTTCTTTTCAGCTTCAATGTGATTGGCGTTAAATTGAGGCAATATCTTCTTTAATTTTGCTATGATTAGTCTATTATTTCTCTGTATGATATTGAAATTCTGTGTCCGTTCGGTTATTTATTTTCTTCCGTTCCCTATTGATGAAATAATGGTCATTTTTCACGGTAAAATTTACATAGTAAAACTGGTTATTAGTTTTGGTTATTATTTTTTTCCAGCAATTTTCTTAAAATCACATTTTTTTGACTTATGCCAACAAACTGAATGAATGGCTGAATAATATGTTCAAATTAAATAAAGCGCACTATTAACAATGGTGATGGCTTTTAAGCTACTAACATTACTCTCATAGCAATTTGCCTGAGTCAACGGCCTCTTTTTATCCAGTGTTTTGCGCTAACTTATAAGTACTTAAAAATCCCTATTTAAGTTACTGTTCACTGATTTCGCTTTAGATAAAACACGTAAAATACTAGTTAAAATTCATTGATCTAAATAACTACAGTAAATTTTCACGGATTTGTTTTCGCTGGAGTTTTTTTCGTGGGATCTTATTTTCGTGGATCGTTGGAAAACTCGCGAAATACGCGAAAATTAAACTGATCCCGCGAAAATTTTATGCTACACGGTATTTTTTTTTAAATCACCCTTCCCCCTACCCATTTAAAAATCTAATGGTTCGCCCCTAAGGATGTCTTCAGGCGGCATAAAAGAAAAAGAACGGCAACGGTTCTCTATGCTAAAAAAATCTCTCGTGTATTTTGTGTAAGTATGGATAAAAAATGAAGTGTTTTTAAATATTTTGAAAAAATACCCCGGCGCCTAATGTGAAAGCTGCCATTAAATAGCAATTGTAAAGAGAGGAGATGAAAAGAGACACAGCATTAGCCGTGAGCAACGTTTGGCCTTTGACATGCATCGGACGGCTTTCTTATTATAAATAAAATGCGTGGAATTCGATTTTTCCGTGTGATAACTGAATTCAAATTCAACACCATCCTGATAATTCTGAAGCGCAATTCCACTTAGCTCAGTTACCGTTACTTCGTAAAACGAGTCAGATTTCTTTGACTGTCGATAACAGGTTGTTTCAAGACAAAAGGTAGAGACTTTCGATTCACCCACTCGTGCTGGCAATAAATAGAAAAGAACAACAAGCAAGACACGAAGAAAGCAACAGGAAGATACTTGAACTTCGATTCGTCAGTGGCTCCGAGGGCCCCGAATACACTCGCGAAACAGAGTAAGCGTGCAAGTGTAAAGAAGCAAGGGAAGTCAAAATAGGCGAGAAATTTTTCATTCAGAAAGTAAAGCCTGCTTTGTTTAATGCAGTCGGGTTAATTAGTCTTCATGACAGAAAAACCGAACATTTCAAGGCCCTCACTAAAAGTGACCATACATCAGCCATTGCTGATCATATCAAAATCACTGGTCACAACATTAATTGGGATCATTTTGATATTTTAGCGTCCGGCAAAACGGACTTTCACTGCAAAATCAAGGAGACTTTGTTGATTTTAGAAAGGCAAGGAGAATTTAAAGGGCATTGTCACGCAGATTTGCTGTGTTTTGGTCAAAATACACTAAATATATGACCAAGTACCTTTGCTCAAACATAAAATTGCTTTCAGAACACCAAGAAGATAATATCAAGTGATTTCTTCAAGGAAGAACAAACCATAATAAGTTTTTCTGCGATTTTTCTACGACACTTGGGAGGAACTTGAAAAAATTGGCCAATTTTTTCAAGTTGCAATCCATTTCCATCCTGGCCATCTGCAGCCAAAGATAACGAATTCTAGCTTCTGTGCACTAGTGGAGTATTTGTTAACAAAACTAAACCATTATTTTAAGGTTTCCATTGAAACAAATATGTTTTCTCAGCACATTTGGTTTTTCTACAGTGACTCACGAATTGTATAGAACACAAGTTAAACTTCTGGGCCAAGTTGCTCAAGGTAAAATTACCCTGATCTAGGACTCAACTTCCCAGCTTAGTGCAGACTTCTATAGACTAAAATTTACTAATCCTACGCTATCACCAATACCAAGTTATTCCTGCGCATGAGTAGAGTAGGTTCCCTAAGGTTAAACCTGTTAAAACTTCCCTGCTCTTTTTTAACCACCCCTGAATCCCCCTTTACTTTTTCCGTACTTATAAAATGAAGCGCAAACCGGGAATCTATGGATTTCCACTCGTTTATTGATCTTTGTACCAGTTGACCTGATTACATTACAAGCTATGCGAGAGGTTTTGTGCTAAAGCTGGGTTATAGCTAATTAGACGTGAAAGACTTTCCTTAGAAGGTGTGGTTGATGGAAGGAATTCCTTGCCCA
>JAJLRJ010000004.1:44843067-44845836 GCA_024195265.1 Dendrophyllia cribrosa
ATCCCACTAGCAATGAAGTAGTGGATGAGGAAGTCGGTTGCACATACAAGCCACTCTTGTATTTGTACTTCATGCAGCGATCTTTCAAAAACTGAAACCTCTTTGAGGGAGCTTCATTCTCCGATGTTTCGCGTTTCTTACGCGTCGAATGAACACATTTGTTCTTCCAGAATGTTCCTACTGGAATGCTGAAGTAGTTTTTGTGTCGTTCAAAAGAGAGCGGCGGTGTTTCTGAGAAACTGCAAGTGATGTCTTCGTTGTACGGTTTTTTGTGGCATTCCCTGTGCTCAGAATAGGCGCTTGTAGCCGGCTTGCTGTAAAAGGCTTCCACTCCGTGGTGGTAAGGACCGTTGATAATGCTCACAGAGATCACGGTTGGAAAATGAGGAACAGCATCATCGTCATTAACAACTCTCCAGCTGTTGTTGACTAGCTTATCGTGTTCTAAAGCATAGTCGTAGTTTCCAACTCGAGGCATTCCAAATGTGTACGAGATTATTTTCTTACGAGGAGCAACGTTGTTATAACTGAGCCACGCACTTGCCAGCGACGCCATCGCGCCACCAAGAGAATGCCCTGTAACCCAGATTTCGTATGATGGATTGTCTGAAACGAGAGCTTTCACTTCCGGCTCCATGCACTGCCATAATTCCTCGAATCCTCTTTTCCAGTAGGTTTGTACTTCACCCTTGCTTAAAAAAGCTGTTTTAGGAACAGCTAAGGTTTCAACAAATTGGGCAAACGCTTGACCGAAATCCAAAGAGCCGCGAAAAGCGACAATGATAGCTTTCATGGCATGGGAAACAGCAACGTAGCCCGAGCATTCATTATCAAAGAAATCGCATTTCTTTGTTACAACAGCCTGCAGTTGGAACTCGGCAGACGGAAGAGAGTTGTCGAGACATACTTGTGGATGAACTGGGTCATACGCTACTGCTGAAAGAAGCAGCATCTTCATAGACAAGTCTGGATCGTAGTGTGAGAATTCGTTATCACAGAGAGACTCTTCGACGATATTTTCCGCTCTCTTGCAAGGGTTTGTTAAAACGGCGCCTGGTGTATGGCATTCGTTATCCCTCTTACACCATCTGCATGTTGCGCCGAAAATATTAGAATTGCCAACGCAATCTCTGCAGCTTTTCTCATCGTTGCAGGAGCGGGCAACGACTAAGCTCAGCTGTAGAAGGATCATAAAGCAGTGAACTGGACAAAACATTTTCATCTGAACGATAAATGTTGCTGCCGAACCTCACCTTGAAAATATAAACTTGGGTAGTTTATGTAAATTTTCAAAAGCTCGAGCGCCTTATAAGGATGGACATATGTCAGTCTGAGGTATGATTCCAAGAATTGACTGGATTTAAGAATAAATAACTGTCATTACTGAATTTTATAAACAAAGTGTGGGGCTCTAAACCTGATGATAAGGACAGAATGATGTTTTTTTTTAATTTTGTGCTATACTGCCATCATGATGCTTGGCCAGATTGAAATCGATTTACACCACGGTTTGTTCAAGTGAAAGCTTGAAATGCTAATTAGTTACACAGGTTACAACCGGAAGTGGATGTATACTGTGGTTGTATTAAACTAATCAGCATCTCATTTTCATTTTATAAGTAGTCTACAACATTCGCGTCCGTGTTGTGCCCCATCTACAATCACGAGCCGAGGGCGCGTGATGGTCGATGGGATCATAAGGGATCATCCTCAGCTGTTACCACGTAGAACGACATTTATTTTAACCCCGAAATTCAACCGTTTATTCAGCTTCATATTTTTGTACTATTTATGGGCCAAATAAAATCAAACCTATCAAACTACTTTTACTTCTATCTCTGTGGGTTTTTTTCCGTAAAATTAGCTTGCCGTTTAACTTGTTTCGCTTGCTAGAACTGATCTAAGGTCTTAAAGACCAGATTCGGCGATTCTCAATTTATTGCTGTGATTGTACCGTTGTGTGTTGTTCATAAATTAAATAAGATTGTCATTGTGTAGCATCGTATAACTTTTTTTATGTACACAATCTTTTACTCGCGCGCTCGCTAAATAAGGTGTAAACAAAGCAAAAATAGAAAATTTATCATATTTTTTTTTACTAAAATTACCCTTACTATAATCACTACGCACATATTTGTTCGGCAAACGAGTCTCGTGGCTCCTCTTTGGGGGTTAAACCATCGGTCGATTCCAGGTCTTTTCTTTTGCGTCCTACGCGGCCAAAAAACGACCGAGAGCTCTGGGGTCGAGAATGCGGTTAAACAAGGTGCGCTGAAGGCGCAACTCTATAAATCTATCTTAATCAAATGGTAAAAGTTCGGGACAGAATTGAAAATTGACTGGACCAAGTGCTTGTCTTGTTTAACTCTTTATGATCCTCTGAGAAGTGGACTTTGGGAGTCAAAAGTGTTTCTTCAGACTGAGGGTTGTTCATGTTGTTTCCAACAAACAATATATCAATTGTTGACAATGATTTCTTGTCAATTTTCAGCGAATAGTGCCCTTACTTCTATCCGCTACAAGATAGATGGAGATGACTTCGTCGGCAAAGCCGATCAAACACATCCTTGTATATTTTTACGAGAGTGTAAACCATGTACAAATGTAAGAGCATTTATCAGCTGGTTGAAAACAAAGAAAGTCTTCGATTTCCCGATACTGAGCGAGCAACAGTGTGACAGTCAGCAATATCGGATCCCGAAGATCTCCGACTGAACCACGAAAACTTCCGAAGCACAGATTGGGATTTAGTCTCTTCAACTTTTTCGT
>JAJLRJ010000004.1:44846336-44848836 GCA_024195265.1 Dendrophyllia cribrosa
AACTAAGCTGTAATTCTAAAAAAAACAGTTATATGACAATAGGATCCAGACAAAACCTTGCAGAAGCAAATAGTATGGACTTACTCATGAACAACGAAGCAATAGAGCAAAAAGAATGCACTAAACTTCTAGGGGTATACATTGATGAATCCATGCATTGGGATGATCATATCAAACATGTAACTTCAAAAGCATCTAATGGCTTGCGTATGTTATATAAAACAAGAAACTTGACTAATGATATAGCCATCTTAAAATCTGTCTATAACTCACTGATACAGCCGTACTTTGACTACTGCGGTATTGTTTGGGGAAATTGTTCTAAAACACGCACAGATCGATTGCAAAAACTTCAGAACAGAGCAGCTCGAATAATAACTAGAGCAGATTACTCGGCCAGGTCTCATGACCTCCTTGAGAAACTAAACTGGTCAAATCTAAATGAAAGACAACTGTTACAATTGCAGATTATGATGTTCAAAGTCTTTCATAAGATAGCACCAGACTATTTACAAAATTTATTTAAACTGACCTCGGAGGTACATAACTACAATCTTAGAGGCAGCAAATTTGACCTGCAACTACCTAAGCCTAAAACTAATTTTATGAAACGATCTTTTTCCTATCGTGGTGCCATTGCCTGGAATGAGCTTCCCAATGAAATACGAGAACTCAGTAGTCTAACCGCTTACAAAACAGCTCTCGAACAAAAATAGAATCTGGTTCTATGACATCTATGATTGTAATTTTTATGTGTTTATAGAGGATATTATGATGTAAGATAGTGTTTTTTATTATTATTAATCTTATTAGTATTATATTATATATTTTTGTTATCATTTAGATTAGATTATATTTAAGTGCACGGCATGTCTGAAAACCAGTTTTACTGAGCCGTTTTACCGTGTTTAAATAAAGTTAATTGATTGATTGATATTTGGTAGATAAATATACAAGTCATTTATGGGGGGGGGGGGGGGGCTAGTTGGGAGAAAATATATTCCGTATTGGGCGGAGTCGCGAAGCGGCGGAGCCCCGGGGACGGAGCCTAGTACGGAATATATTTTCTTCCAACGCCGTCAATATAATGCAGTATTGACGCGCGCCTTAAAGTCGAAATTAGCTTTGTCTAGATTTTTGAGACGTCAATACGACTTTATATTGACGTCTCAAAAGCAAGCAAAAGTACGAGTATCTGAGAATAGTGAAATAGCTGGCTGTCAGTTCTGTTTCCGGCTGGTGGGTTTAAAGCTGTTTCTGTGACATCTCCACCGCAAGTTACAGTCTCAACAGCCACGTCCGATGACAAGGAAAACAGTCCTGAACGTCCAACATCCAATGCATTTTCATACCCACAGGAAGGCTGCATCCCGGGGGGGGGGGGGGAGGGGGGAAATCCCAAAAATACCTATACGGTATGTGCCGCCTAACGGGGTCGTAATTTTGGGACTCCTGGTCTAGAACGAACGGGTATATTTCGAACGCACGAAAGCTTCATAAGATTGTGAATAAAGAAATTGTAGATCGTGACTTTATCGTCTTTATCTTCTCTTTGAAATCAAAGCAATTATGTTGCTGATTTGTGTGGAAGCAGAATTGTCGTATTTTGATGTATAAGTCGAACAAACAAAGAAATAACTTTTTTAAAAAATGGGCTATTGAAAGTTACGCAATTTCTACGAAATCTAAATTAAATACTGCGCAGGATATTCCAGAAGTGGTGTTGACCTTGGGATTGTCTAGTTACACGCCCACTTGTACTCCTAACCAGAATCTGACTTTCAACGTCCACAAGGCCGTGGACAATCAGGGATAGGCGGCTGACAACCCAGCGAGCTTCGAGGCTCTGCCATCCGAGATCGCATATCATTTTCCGTATCATTTTTCTAGAATCAGAGTGTTAAAAATTGACCTATTTTTAGAATGGGGTAACATTTTGAGTGCAAATTCTTTCTAAAACGGGGTCTAAATTTGGAGACCCGATTGGCACATACCCAGCCAAGATATATCCGAGTACCCCCCTAGCCTGCGAGCAAGCTCTCGGGGTCGGGACCGGGTTCGCGGTTTGGGAGGGGAGGAGGCCCCCCGAACCCCTTCCTCCCAACCCCTAAGAACGAGAGCCTTGCTCGCAGGCTAGTACCTCCCGGGGGCTGCATCAAAGTGTTTCAACGGCCGTCCGACCTGTTACGCCATCTGTCATTAGAAGCCTGCTCCAGGTCACCGAAGAGGCACACCCTAATGAACCTGGCCAAACAACAGTACGCCACCCTCCTCAGCGAAAGCGTTGCACTTCTTCCTTTCTTTCAAGCTCAGTTAGCAGCTCAAACAAAGGCCAAAGCCTCAAGGCGGGCTGGGCGCTAAAGGAAATGGAACAGCCCTTGCTACCAATTCAATGAAAAGCAGAAAGCCTACCTGGAGGCTAAATTTACTATTGGTCAATCCACAGACAGGAAGGTCGACCCGGATGTAGTTACAAAAGAAATGCGTCGTGCCCGTGCCC